>JAUJPP010000006.1:1141315-1676318 GCA_030562195.1 Nipponacmea schrenckii
CACTCTGTATCGCTTTCACTGCTCGTGTGGCGACCTTCGGATTTTTTCAAGTCTTGTTGTTCTTGGTTGGAAGTTAACGAAAGGATTCTTTTCTTTATACCATCCATTCATAAGGAGTTAAAGAATGAGGATCACTATCAAAATAACTAAACAATCAGTACTTACAGGAAAGCAGAGTATCACAGTCCTATTTCTGCATAAAATATCCTTTTAGATATAGAAAACAAGTCCTTTAACAATCACAACTCAACTAGGTTATGTCCGTCCGTGATTACATTAGTTACCACTACTCACTACATCAATATTCTAAAGTAAAATCTTCATTTCAGATTATATTTCACAAATTATATATCGCCCCTGAATGTTGATACATTACAAAACTTTATGATGCACCTTTACACAGTTAAATGGAATTTTTCTGGTTAATTTGAAAAAGAAATTAGAGCAGCGACAAAGACGTCCTTCTACCTGTCGCCATCTTGATTCTGGGTATGTAAATACAACTTTAATCGATGCTGACAGATTTCGCCCTAATGAATAATAGTTTCAAATTATACCTATCTAGCAAGTTTCAGTATTTTGTTTCTCCTATTCATGTGATGCTTTTACAGTTCAAGGGGGAAATTGGATCCTAAAGGTTTAGAAACACTAGTATACATCATAATTCAAGTATTAAAATAGACCGCGAAACAAGCTTTGAAGATTTCACAATGTGATACTTTGGGTAACAACTTGCTTCAGGATCTAATTTAATAAACAATTTTTGTATTGAGCACTATGTTAACAGTACAGCTATCTATAATTTTACATCATACTAAATCAAAATATGAAACCAGCTTCCTTGGTTTAATCATTAGTGAAACTGCTTAAAAATATGAAACCAGCTTCCTTGGTTTAATCATTAGTGAAACTGCTTAAAAATATGAAGTAAGCTTTTAACTCTACACACTATTTTAAAGCAATTATTTAATCTGCAATCTTCAAAGCTTTTGTATGAAATATAGATAATTTAACACATATGGCAGCAACCAAGGCACCACTTTACGAGTATTCGATTTACGAGTATTCGATTTACGAGTATTCGATTTACGAGTATTCGATTTACGTAATAAATCAATCGAATCTCCAGAGCTTTTGTATGAAATACGTTTAGGCCTAAAATACACTTCTTTTGTTAACATTGAAGTTATGCATAGAATCTGATTATTTCTTTTTTGTAAAATACCATTCACTGTGGTCATCAATCTCATCAAATCCAACACTTTACAATATTTACTGAATACATGATTTATAGCTTGTATAAATAATAAACCATCACCTAAAACAAATTCAATCGATTTTGCGAACTGAATCTATATCCTATCCTTATTTATCTTTCAAAAATGAAAGGCCATTGTTTAACCCTTGTCGGTATAAGGACTTCATATACAGATAGAAGCTAAATTTTTTTTGCTAACACAGAATAAGCTATAAGAATATCAGCCTCAGTTGGAAGTCGTTGTTTGTTATATTTTGTTTTTTCAATTGTACGAGTTGTATCTACTTCATCTACCCCATGACAAGCCTGAAATTATTCAGACATAGAAACAGTCATAGTTGGAATTTTTGCGGGAAATATACATCTTTGACATGAGATATATAAGCAAACTCACTGTTTGAAAGTATCTGAAGCTCTTCGGATACAAATAGCAGGTCATTTGATTTGCAAAATGAAACAAGCAACATTTTACATTTTTTTTTACCTGTATGAAAAAAAAGTTTTTCGGTTTTCCAACCAAAGAAAGACAATTATGACCTTTAAATGGTTCAATAAGTTTCTGAATTCCAATAGACCCATCAGCACCATGAATAACTCCATCTGCCATCTGTGAGAGTATAACACACATAAAACAATCGTTATCTGTATGGTCTCTACCAGCGGCTGAAAAAAAATGGTTATCATTTGTTTGAATAAGCTGTAGAATAAATTATTGAAAATTTGACGCTTATTACCTTGAAAGCAGAAAGCATTGTTAGTATACGCTTGTTGTTTTGTATCCAATTCTCATGAAATTGTAGCTAAAACTAAAAATAACATACCTCTTTTCATTGAACCTTCCATTTCATTACACCTTAAATTTCTACATAATGTCACGTCAAAACCTAAGTTTTTAAAGCATTCTTCTAACTCTCCAATAATGCGGTGTAATTTATCAGTTATAATGATAGCTAGACCACGGTTTGTTTCATTCATTACATATTCTTCTGAATAAAGGACTTCTGACTCAGGACCTGTTTGTTCTCCAGGTGTAGCTGGTGGGGAACTGTAATAGCATTGATTGTTTATAACTCACAAAGTATGGAAAAGGCCATAAGAGTTCTGGATCTAATTTAAAACTAAAACATTTGGGTCATAAATCAGTACTTTTCAGACCAACAAAAAAATTGCCGTCAACTATAATTGTTAGAAGTCATTGATGGACAAAATTAATGGTTTTCTTTCCATGTCAGAAGAGCTGATTTTGTTAAAATGGTCATCCAAAAAGTAGGCTTATGCCACTGTCCATAGTCTTACATCAACACAAAACGAGACTGAAATTGATTTTTGTGATGATCAGGTAGCAAAGTCATTCATTGACAAATTGAAGCGATCCCTAAATAACGACATGTTTCTATAGTAACGTGTGGATTTATACATGAACCAACCGTTGCTTTCCCGATCCGAGATTCTCGTCATTAGAGACAAATAACCCCCCTTGGCAAACCATACGTCACTACTAAATGTATCCAATCAGTGATCTCGAAACATTTAGACTAATTCAAAATGGCGGCCTACATTGAATCATTGTTTTCATTAATTCAAAACAAGTTTTCTATCGAATGTTTGTACCAAAACCAGAAAAAAAGCAGGTACTTTTAAATAATAAAGACATTTTCATTTGTACCAAAACTGAAGGCGGTAATCTGTCCCGGTTGTTATGCCGAATTCCATTATAGGATCAGTCATTTTTTTTCATAACATGACCTTCACCTTGTAGACTCGATTATCCCAGTAAAACTGTAGCTAAAGATCTTACGTTTGGTCAATCAAACATTTTCCCAAAATAGTTTGTTACAAGGAATGTAATTGGTAGAAGAATAAACTCTCGGCCAATCAAAATTAATGACGAGAATCTGGGATTGTGAAAACAACGGTTGGTTCATGTATATATTCAACAATTGCTTTAGGAACATAAAATAACGACTAACCAATCTCCATCTGCTTCCTGATACTCAACTTCATTACCACCTGTAAATATTACAATATTTCACAATCATTGATTATGACAGCAGGTCAATGGTTGGAATATTTTACATCGGACAATTATGCCGAGTTTTTTTTTTCTATTCAAAAATAGGTTTAGGTTTCAAGTCATAAAGACAGAACATTATAAAAACAAAGAATTAATATTAAAATAATACACAGAGAAAATAATTTACATATATAAGAGCTACTAACTCAATGCTGAACTAGACTGCCTACGTAAAACCTTTATTAGTAATAACAATTACCCACCAAAACTAGTCAATGACACAATAAATAGAACTATCAACCAACAGAAGCAACCAACTCAGAAGAACAATCCCCCCACCAGAATGATGATCCCGTATATTGGTACTGTTAGCCATCAGATCAAAAGAATCATCTCTAATAACCTAAACATTGATGTTAATTTTAAAAGTCAAAGAACCCTTATATTGGTACTGTTAGCCATCATTAGGAAGCAGAAACCAAAATTAAATTTTAAATTTTTAAATTTTGGATAAAGGACACTTTCTACCTAACATGTGGGATGACTTAATAATGTAACTCTTTGATCTATATTTATTAATCTCTTTAAATATTATTACCTTGTAGTGCTTCATTCTCTCTGATTAGTATTAGCTTGCTATCTTTAATCCTTTGTTATTGTTGTTTAATTATCACTAATCCTAAGTAGTTATAGATGTCATATTTACCATATATATTAGTTGTTACTCTGTTTTGCTGTTATTATTGTTTGTGCTTGATAAAGATTCCTGTATGTGAATTGAAACATTGCAAAAATTAAAGGAAGGAGTAGTATATCCATAAAAGTTATCTTATTTGTTTAATGTTCTATCTACTTCTAAATGTCTTTTAAAGATTATATATAAGAGCTTCCTATACATGAACCACAAGAGTATTCTTTGTCACCAAAAATAATTATCCTGCTTAGTTTGACAAGATAAAAAAGTCAAATATTGTGCAATAGATATAGTAGGTGTATTACATACTATGTTTAGAAACATGCAAGTAACGTTATGAAGTAAAATACCTTGCTTGGTAAGGTAATATATGCCCACTGGCAACATTGAATTTGCTAAATTAAAACCGTGACGGTAAAATAACAATTATCAGAATGAAATATTCAAACCTTCCGTCACGCACTACTTTTCTGTGGTGATAAATGTACAATATTACTTAGTTTATATCAAAATCAATTGTACCTAATAACCAGATATTAACTCATTAAATATTTTTCGATATTTTTTATTTCCAATAGGGTGCACCCTTGGTTATTACACTCTCAGGGTGCACCCTTGGTTATTACACTCTCTCACACATCAAAATCCCCAAAGAATTGCTCATTGTAGACTGTTAACGATATTATCACATTTAGATTACTGTGATAATGTGTGGGGCAATACTTTCCAAAATCAACTCGATTTAAGCTACAAAAACGGGCAGCACGGACTATCCTTGACGCGAACTGTGATGCAAAATCGACAGACTTGTTCTCTCAATTAAATTGGCTAACTCTCGAACAACGAAACCTCAAATTGGGTCCCAATACTGAGCCCTGTGGGGGGACAGCCTGTAGGATAGAGGTGTGGCTTCAGACATGCCTTTATCAATCTTTACCACAGATAAGACGTGAGTCATTCCAGCGCTTTAAATTGAAATGTTCAACCTGTTGTGCAGACGATTGATCAAAATCTTCTGATTTCACCGGTTTTCCCAAATCCACTTTTATAGGACGTAGTGTTCAAGGCATTACAGAATGTAGTTACTAAACATGCAACAACGCAAATGTCCAATATTTTCATCCACTTTTATATTACCGCTGTGGGTGGTTCATCAAGTATCTTTAAACAGCCAGTAATTATAGGCCCTATTAAATATTGAACTCGAAAAAAATAAGTTTTTCTTTACTAATAACACCTTTGACATGATTACTCTGGTAGGGCATTTTATGTTGTCTAAATTACACCTATCAAATGATAGAGCTCAATTTAAAATTTATATAACCATTTTTAAAATAAAAAAATTAAAGAATCTTCTCGAAAAACTAAAGAAGTTTGGTATACTTTACTCACTGAAGCAAAACCTTTGACATGATAATGATTAGTTCGTAGTAAATGTGTAGTAGTCTCAATTTGTTTTTGAAACCTTTTTTTTACAATAAAAATTTTGTAGTGTATGATTATTTGAAAGTTTTAAAATTTAAAAGGGAAAGTTATTTTCCCTTTCCCTAATATGTTATCTCCCTTGAAAGGCTCTTCATGGGGGGATTTAAAAATGTTGAAATTTTATCTGTAGTAAATGTTTAGTCATCTCAATTTCTGTTTTGTTCCTTAGATGTTTATTTGGGTAATCTGAAAAATGATGTCCAATTATGAAAAGTGAGGTAGATGATTAAATTTAAATGTCAGCGAGGATACTATTTTGATATCGGTTTATAAAGCTAAAAGTACAATTTACAATACCTTTTTGGAAGAAACGTTTCACTTTAGCTTGAAAAATTTGTTTTAAGGTTTTACCTGTTTTGCTTCCTTCACCACGTTTTTTTTTATCCATAGCATTTTCTGGTAACCTCCTGTAATTGTAAGTACATGTATATGTGTAACAATATTGGTAAAAGATATGACATTATCATGTTTCTAAAGCAACATATGGATATATACATGAACAATCCCATATTCTCGTCATTAATTTTGATTGGTCGAGAGTTTACTCTTCTACCAATTACATTCCTTGTAACAAACAATTGCGGGAAAATGTTTGATTGACCAGACATAAGATCTTTAGTTCTTTATTTTGGGATAATCGTGTCTACAAGGTCAAGGCTGTATTATGACAAAAATGGCAGAAGTGTAAATTTTAGCCGAGAAGCGATTACGAGAACACAAACTGGTTCATGCATAACAACTGGGGCAGATTCGTAAGAAAGTGATTAACCGCTTCCAGTTATGGTACAAATAAAAATGTATTTGTTATGTTATTATTCAGGCCAGCTACATATGCTTCACCTGAAACAGTTTAAGTATGCATGGATAACCTTATGTTAATAGTTCGCATGATGTTTTTCATAGCTTTAGAATGTGTTCGGCATCCAAGCACCAGACTCTTTGATTTTTCTTGGAAAATGCGTGGAGATAATTATAGTTCAATCAACCAAAGTGGTCCTTTTACACGACATCGTCATGGTTGTTGATCATAGGTCAGAGACGTACACAAAATAGCCGATCATTTTTTTTTTGTTTTTTTTTTTGCTTCTATCTTGTTTTGAATTAACTGATGGGCGATTTCACACGAATGAAAGATACGTAAGTGCTCTGTGGTGTTCCAATAGGGATTGAACAGAAATTGTAATTGTAACTGAGACAGTTCAAATCTCCGCATTAATCCGTGAAATTAAAGATGGTAGTGTTGGTGGTGAATGTGACACTGGCTTTTTTTTATTAATGTTACTGCCACCTGGTGTTAAAACTACAGCTGCCTTTCCACGTTTCCTACATCGTACCTTGGCTTGGTTCTCTGTTTTGTCCGAAAATGTTTCTCTCTCGATTCACAGTGTGTTTGGGAAAGGGCACTTTAGACGGAAGTGGCGAAGTGCACACGCGTGTGTTCTTTGACGTCAATCTCCGCGATGTCCTCGATGACCAATCTGTAATTATGTGTTGGAATATTAAGTAGCTAGGTTCTTTTCTTTCTTTATTCCATGTTCAACCGAAGACGTAAATATTATTACTAGCTATTACTTTCTAGCTATTTAAATTCTAAGGCGACATTAATGTTGAAAGATTGTAAACAACCTACCTCATCCTGGATCCTCGAGCTTCGTCACTCATTTTATTAGATCAAATCAACTCCATTAAGGTTTAAAGTTTAAAGAACGATTATTATCATTTGAAAGACTTTATTCAATTTGTTCAAAACTGTATTATTTCCTTATAGCCTTTATCAGCTTATCAACAACTAGTGAGAGATGAAAGTACAACAAATTATATCTTATGTATTAGGGCTACAGAAAATAGAACTAAACTTGCATTTAATACAGATAAGTTGAGCTGCGCAGTTGCAACACAAATTGGATATGGAAATTAAATAGCCAACTAGTACTGGCTAGTTTGAGATGAGGCATCTACATGGCTGAATCGACAGAAACCCAATTACATGGCGCCTTCAGACCAGTGAATATCCCAAAATGTTCAATATAATGGTATTTTCATCCTTCTCGCTGCCCAGTCAGCCTCAACATCGCCAATACCGTAGTAATATAGTGGCAGGAACGACCATAGAAAATTGTCTGATATTAATTGTTTAATCTGAGTAGTTCCAATTCCCCCAGTTACTTATATCCACAATACTGAACATGGAAATGAATTATACATTTTATCTGAAAATGCATTAGGGTTTTTTTTCTGTTGTGATAAAATCACGATAGCGATCGAACAAGTATTAATCGGAAATATTTTAAACAATGACTTGGTCATATTGTTTAGTTATCTTGATTTGTTTAAGGGGAAATGATAAGAGGATTAAATAAGCAAAATGAAATGAAATGAATGGAGTTTTACGTCCTACTCTTCTGCACCTTATGGGCTAATGAAGACGAGAAATAAGCAAAAGTCCTTGATATAATTGGGTATATCTCACTAGGCTACTCCCAGCTAACATCTGGGCATGTGGAGATGGTGGCATATCCCTGACGAATAAATTTTATCAGCTAGATGTGTTTTTTAAAACTATTTCTTATATTTTATATATTTAATACAATATATAGCTTGTCAATTGATACTGGCAATTAAACCACTGAGTTTATTCACCTGTTTTTATTTTCAGACTTTGGTTACAGAAATAATCCATGCTGTTTTATTCCAAATACACCCCTTAAAAAAGCAAAAAAAAAACAGACCAGATTTGCAATGTTTTTTGTAGTTCTATATTTACATACGAGGCAATTCCTACTGTTTCTACACCTTTGTTGAATATATACTCTGTCCCTTCAAGTAGCAGTTTAACCTTTCAATTTCGATGTTTTTAAGGTAAACAAAATTAACTTAAATTGTACCACAAATAACAAAAATTCTGAGTTCTGATTGGTCGAAATACATGGGGTTTAATAGCAATTTGACATCATGTCTTTGCAATTTGGCGTATTAATTTCAGCGAACTAGTTACAAATCTTGTTAATGTTAATGATAAAAAGGATGTCTTCTTTTTCATTCGATAGCGCACGTGCAGTTTGTTGTTATGTGCGTCATACTGCACCTAACGTCATAAAAACCCCAATAACCCATGTTCTAAATTATCCATAAAAAAGAGTCCGGTGTAGCAGTTTGAGATGTCCACCAGTTTGAGATGTCCAATTTGTATTACGCATGCGTTGATCGAACGTCATAGCGTGTGACGGTGAACATTTTATTTCGCCAGTTTCAGATGTCCAATTTCATAGATAATTTACATTTTCTCAAAATATTTAGTTTAAGTAATGTTGAAGGGTGACATGAAATCATTTCATACTCCAATTTACTTTAATAAAAACGTTTCACGATGCCGAAAAATCCCTCAGTATTCAACTTTAGGCAAAATAAGACGATCGTATTTTCACGACTTTGTTGTACTAAGCTAACTCAAGGTGGTTGCTAAATGCTACATTTAAAAACTTTCGATCATACAATTTCCGAATCATTTTTAGCCTATTTCCGTTTCATCGTGATATTGAATACTTCTTGCTTTATTTTTTCAAAACCTTTCTAAATTACATACAACTCTGCACAATAACTTACAAAGTTAAACGACGAAAACTTTGATTGATCGACCTTGAACTTGTACGAGGAAAAGGTAGTGACTAAATAATATACAGAGAAACTGACGATCAACGAGGACCGATTATCTTTTCTATTTTTTAAACATTTTCATCCACAATTGATAAAGATCGCAACCAAACAATCTTTCATTGTTTTCTATAAAAGTTTTCTTTTTTAACAGCTGCTTGGGCTACAGTCATAACTGAGATTTTTCGAAAAAATGACTATTCCGAGCAATCAAACTTAGGCTAGGCCTAGGCCTACTTTTTAACTCCTTTTCTGTAAACAGGAATTGACATTATTGAAATTTGGCGTTTGGATTAATTTGACATCAGAATTTCTGGAAACTGCAATTTTGACAATAGTGATATTGATGTATGTGCACGTGGGGCGAATTGAATAAAATCTATTATATTTTATCATGGGTTAAAGTAACTTGCCACCTAACCAGTGGCCTCAAATATTTGATAAAGGTGCCATTGAAGATGTAGCATAGCCATTGTTCTTTTCAAGTTGAGAAAAATAAAGAATATATCAAGAAATATTCCACCTAAATTTTATATTCCACCTAAATTTTATATTCCACCATTTTGAAATCGTCAAGACTGTGTATAGGACTAGATGGAATGCCCAACATTTTTTAGTTTTTGAGAGCCCAGTAATAGTAATCAGCCTTGTAAGATTATTAAAAGAACAACACTGTAAAAGCTATGATTGATATCTTTCCAGCTGGAATTAGACTAATTGTACCCTTGACATTGACTGTTCAGCAGAGTAAGTTTGTAAAAGCACAAAACTCTGGTTATAATACATGTTTATTGATTGTTTTTGCAGAACATGTAATGTCTCTTTAAATATATTGAAAACATCATTATTAAATGACAACAATAGTATTTTTTGAAACTTTGGAAACCACAGCATCTGGACAGTCTGTTGATAAAGCACAATAAAGGTCTGTAAATGTGAACAGATTACATTCACTGATACCTAAGGCATATCTTTCACTAATGTAGGTTCTAGTCGTTTTTCAGTATCATTCCAATGGCAAAGTCTGTACTTCTTCACAAAAACTTTTCTCCAATAGTCCATGTTGATCCATTTTGCCTATAGAAGTAAAAAAAATAAATATTTTAAGCTATATTTATACAACAAATTACAATGGATCAATTTGTAATATTTCATTATTCAAATCACATATTAAATTTAGATGGACATGAGATATTGGATTGGAACAATAGAAAGTATTTTAATTTATCTTATTAATTTTTGGATAGTTAAGGTCTATAACTGAGTTTAACTTAGTTTAAGGCCTATACTGAGTATGAAATAGGCTATCTGCTAGTCCTATACACAGTCTTGAAGATTTCAAAATGGCCTAAATGAAAGATTTTCTTGATATTAAAAACATTTTCACAAAATGGTTGTGAACTAGGCCTATGTTTGTGTGTGTTATTTTATAAGCCATGCCTATTGGGGCTAGACTGGAAATGAAACTGAAACATGCAACACTCCTTTTTCTGTTCTTCCCTAGCCTAGGACTTTTGAACACAAATTATAAATTTAGGTATAAAGAGTAAATATTTACCCAGAAAAAAGGGAGAATATACTGACTGTTTCACCATTTTTTGAATCACGACCCGTGCCTTGTAAGGATTGAAGATCACAGTCTTCTTCTTTCTTCTAGTCTACTACACGATTAGGCCTAGTTCCCTGGGGGCCTAGCCTACTAGCCTACTGACACTGACTGAGTATTGACTTGTGTTTCTAGTCTTGTCTTCACCCAAAATCGCTTCTTCAAATCATTTATAGAAGTTGGCACCGTTGGTAGATGTTAGTCTCTGAAAATTTCATCTAAATCCCTTTTAATAGCAAACAGCTTTCAAATCATCCACAATTTTGACAACTCACAAAGACGCCATTAGGCTATTATTGATGTCTACGCTTGACTTCAAACAGTTTGTCTTCATTCTGTGACCTCGGCCGTTATACCATACCAAATCGGAATCATGACAACTCGGACCAAAGACAACTCGGACTAGGCCTAGGCCTACTAATTTTTTTTATGCTTATTTGTTTAAAACAACATGTCTTTCCAAAATGGACATCCTAACACGCCCGGACATCTCAAACTGTCTCGGTCACAGTTTGAAATGTCCGCGACTAGTGCGCATGTGCAATTGGACATTTCAAACTGCTGGACATCTCAAACTGTCACACCGGGAACAAAATAATCACAATTTGTGGTACAATTCCGATAAACGACTTTCTGTTTTAGATTTAGAGGGGGTTTATTCGATATTTAACCATGCTTGAATCATTAGATCCCGAGACCGCTTGCGGTCGAGGGTCTCTAATGGTTTATTCAAGCATGGTTAAATATCTATATAACTATATATAACAACATCCATGTTGACAAAATATCGCTCAATTTACAAAATATGGCTCTGTTTTCTATCTGTTCGTGAGGTTGATTATAAGTTCAAGCTTACGGATGTGCAGTTACGTACAAAACTTATGGATGGGATCACTTGTGGTAGAAAACACAAACGAAATATCCTTATTTCGATCAGATTGAATTTATATTGTGAACAAAACACCACAAAGGAATTAAAAAATATTTATTAAGCACAAATTAACAACTGTTGAGCAAACATTAGATTTCAAGTCATGGGAAATTTGAAATGCAGCAAACCTTTTAGATAAAATAAACAAAACAAAACTTCCATTGAAATAACCACCAGCGCCGTAAAAATTGCCTTAACATTTCATTTTCTATGAGACTTCGGTGAGCACCTTTATCGCAGCCATCATATATTTTCTTTTATACGTTGACATTTCCTTTGTAAAATTTACCATAAGACTTACTGCTTGTTTGTCTATTATCTGTGTACAATTTCACAAAAACATCTGGCAATTTTTTAAAGCTCAAGTAAAATTCTACACTAACGACATACAAGATTTCTTTTAGGAGAGGCGACTGGAGTTCCAAACTGTTGTACTACCAGTAGCGGTGACTATTTTACACTGTCCAGTACTCAAGGTTTCGAAGACTTTCCTTGAATCTTCCCAGACATACGGGCAGACAGACTTAGAAACAGGGCGATGGTTTATTTCTATCACAAACATATTTACAATACAAATCAATAATTTAAAACAAGTGCTATATTCAATTTGTGGAATTAGTCATTTAAAAGGTCTAAAAAAATAATTTTAATAATCTTAAAAAATTTCTTTGAAAATTACAAAATACAGGACGGAGTTTGGACGAAGGTCTTAAAGGACTTTTCTTCTTATATAAACGGATAGAAATGATAAAAATTTCTAATTGTGTTTGGTCCTCGGAGTATGGAATTAAGTTCATTATCACCAAAGCATTCGGGTGCACAACAAAACCATTTGAACATCATCTAAGTAATATCGCAAATTTTCATGACTAAGAAGTACAATGAGGGGACGAACCGACTTAACTAGAACCTACCACTTGTCTTCAAAAGAAATATGACGAATTAATATAATTTTCCATTTATTTAGAACATCAGCCGATGATAATTAGATGAAAGAATTTGGCATTTTTAAAAACCTCAAGCGAATGTGAATAAAACATCAAGGCTACCAAATAACTTGAACCTGAACTTTAAAAGTGGATGGATTGAAAAGAGCTGTTTAAAAATATATGTATGAAACGTTAACACAGTAATTGTATTAATAACATACCCTTTTTACACAAAGGCCGTTTAAAATACTAACAACACTTACAATTTCATAAACTGTTTTAAAGAGTCTGAATTGGGTAGAAGATTGTGTGTAAAATCATATTTCTTAAAACTTGGATGGATGTAAAAATATTTTTGTGTTAAAACGATAAAATACAACAATATTGGTACCATAGAACCGACACCATTGTATACATATAGGCCGTGTAAAACATGGACTTGGACTGTCGTGTATTAAGGAATGTTTTGAAATAAATATAAAAATATCACAAACATTATAGGCCCTACTTTTATGAAAATTCATTGGAAACAAAATCTTGATGAGAAAATCGACATGGTTTCTTTCGTTTTGTCCGAATTACACGGTCATGCAAAACTGATGGGCGTTACAAATAGGTATGTTTACTAAACCAGGAATATTTAAGCCAATGGAGGGCAATACGGTCTTATATACATGAACAATGTTTACTAAACCAGGAATATGTATGCTCAAGTAGGGCGATATGAGCAATCTTATAGGTGGCTCAAGAACAAATCAAAGTATTGGTATTCATATATAACGATTAAAACGGTCTGTACTTGTCGCCCTCGTACGAATATCTTTGACCTAGTTAAAATCTAATCTAAAAATTTAACACAGACAAAACCGAAATGAAATCATGTTTGGTCGAATTTGCTCGGGAAACAAAACTTGTTACTGATAAGGCATAAATCATAAATATATTTTGATTTTATAAAACAATTTGATATGTGAGCAATATTTGATCACAGGATATATTAAACTTCCAAACAAACAAATAAAAACAATATATAATGGACATGGACGGATGGTGACTAATCTTCTTCTTCTAAATCTTCTTCTAAATCTTCTTCTAAAGCTTCTTTTACTATTCTTGTTCTTCTTTTATTTTCTTAAAACTTATCTGAGTGACCGACTTTATTTCTGAAAATAAAAAAAAGTAAGAATTGTTTGACAAAATACAAGAAAAACGTTAAGAATATTCCACCTGTCAAATAGTGATAATGATCATAAAAATAATAATAATAGTGATAATACAACCTTTAATTAGACCAAAAGGGAAAATAATTTCTATGCTTGGTTCAGATTTCAGAATAAATATTATTTATCCAGTTTGTTTGCATTAAATGAAATCTAATTCAATAGAAGCTGACGATTTTAAGTCATTCTTCAAAGTTTTTGTAATAGTGGTCACTCGAATTTTACAATCATTTCTACTTAATGTATGCAAACCTTAAGTAGGATTTAATTTTGAAAAGTAATATGTAGCAATACACATCCATTGAAAAAAGGGTTAATATTAATGTGCCGTATAATACAAAATTAAATCTAAACTAGGTGCATAAAAGAACTACAGTTAACAGTTTATTTTCAATATACGTTTAGAAACAGGACTAATGCTATAGTTGTTTTTTTTATTTTATTTACGCCTTATTTTTTTGACGATAAACTCTTATTAAACCTGCCAAAATGTGCTGTGTTTTCTTTTCTCATTGCACAAATGACATTTTGACCTTATTACATATTCTACATTACTCCATGTTACTCTAGTCTCTAGTGTTTTAACTTTCAATAATAATAAACAAGTTTGATATTGAAAAATATTTGATATTCTTGTTTAAAGCTATTTCTTTGTTATAATTCTACTAGAAAATATTCTCTAAGTTAATTAGAATTCTAGCAAGAGTCCATTCGATTACCAAAATAATAATCAAACCTGAATATGTTCAAACGTTGGAGATCGACACCTAAAAGTTTTAAAGACAAAATATTTTTTAAAATAAGGAAACAAGAATTCAATTATTTTCAGGGATAGTCCAAGAACCTAAACATTACATTGTTTTAGAGGAAAAAAATTGAGAAAGGTAACTTTCCACAAGAAAATTGTATTAAGATAGGTACTCCATTTTGTAATTGTAGACACTATGACAGAGCTACAATTCTGTCATTCACTTGTCAATGAGTGTTTAAGAATATTCTCTTAAAGTCAACGAAAATAAAAAAGTCAGTTATTAAACTAGTAATGGAAGGAAAAAATTTCAATTTAATAAGTCCAATAACCATATTCCCAATACATAGTTTTTAAACTATCGACTAATACTAGAGTATCTCCCATAAATAGTACAGTAAACTCGATTTCATTTCACTAGTCCAATAAGGTACAAGAACTCCAATTCATTTCAATAGTCCAACAACGTACAACAACTCGATTTCTTTACAAAAACTCCATTCATTTCACTAGTCCAACAACCTACAACAACTACATTTCATTTCAATTTGATTGGCCAAAAAAGATACAGACTATAAGACGAGTAAGACGTAAAACACCATTCATTAGCGTTATACGTGTGTAATAAAAATAAGATTGAAATTTGGGAAAAAAAACAAATGAAGAGTGAAAAGTTTGACTATAATCTAAAGAAGAAAGACTCGAGTAAAGAAGTTAATGGTTAAAGTTTCTACAATATTCATTCTAACATTTATAAATTATTTTTAAAAAATCGGAAAATTACCCGTCTCCAAAATTATAGGCCGGTGGTGGACTGACAATAAAAATATATGATATTAATAACAGTGTTTGATATTTAAATATAGAAATATAATATGTTCACGGATGAATTGAATGAAGTTCATATTGATGATTGGTTTATGAAAGTAATATTGCTGTCAGAGAGACCCAAATTTATTTTAAAGAATAACTTGTTTTTGAATATACCAATCAAGCTAAATAACAATTCTTTAGGTATATGATACAATTATAAAGCTGGTAAGACAGAAATAAATGAAAGCAAGTCTTATGTTTTCTTTGACCCTGTAGAGTGTTTGTATTACAACATTAAGGTAAAAAAACGGTTGTGAAAATGGTTGTGTTCAACTCTCCATGCCTTCACCATGTTAATAAAATGTCTTGTAGTGGAGTGAATTATTTATATCCGGTGAATCGAGAATCATTGTAAGTAGTGTAGAATATACAATATCTCTGACCATCGTAACGGTAAATCATCATACAATATTAAATGTGCAAGTCATTATGGTCTTATCAGTTTTCCCAATCAAAAAAGATAACGAAGGAATCGTCATTCAATTAATACTCCCATGTTCGTTTTGAAGAATATACAATGGTCAGGAACAAATGTTATACGAATGTTTGCGTGATATGAAATATATGCTTTAAATACTTATAACATATTGACTCAACTACAAGAAAAACACGACCAACAACAAAAACACACATAAATATCAAGCATACCTATAGTTATAAGCTGGTGGCGGATCGCTAGGTGAAAAAAAGGTGAGAAAGAAAAAGCATGATTTAATTGATATACACCAGGAATGTTGATTTAACTGTATTAGCCAGGCATGTCTGACTAGAGCTCAATACTGTTGACATATATTTGTATTCACATGACTTGCCTGTATATAACAGTCATGTCTGATGATAGTTCTCATCTCGTCTGTCTACAACAGTCATGTCTGATAATAGTTATCAGCTGTCTATTTGTCAGTCTACAACAGTCATGTCTGATGATAGTTCTCAGCTGTATATTTGTCTGTATATTACAGCCTTATCTGATAATAGTTCTCACGTGTCTATTTGTCAGTCTACAACAGTCATGTCTGATGATAGCTATCAGCTGTATATTTGTCTGTCTACAACAGTCCTGTCTGATAATAGTTCTCAGCTGTCTATATGTCTGTCTACAACAGTCATGTCTGATAATAGTTCTCACCTGTCTATTTGTCTGTCTACAACAGTCATGTCTGATAATAGTTCTCAGCTGTCTATATATCTGTATATAACAGTCATGTCTAACAATACGTCTCAACTGTCTATTGTTGTCTACAACAGTCATGTCTTACAATAGCTATCAGCTGTCTATTGTCTCTATAACAGTCATGTCTGACAATAGTATAGCTGTCTATTTGTCTGTATATAACAGTCATGTCTAACAATAGTATCACCTGTCTATTTCTGTATATAACAGTCTTGTCTGGCTTTAGTTCTCATCTCGTCTGTCTACAACAGTCATGTATCAATACAAGCTGTCTATATGTCTGTATAAACAGTCATGTCTGACAATAGTTATCAGTTGTCTATTGTCTGTATAAACAGTCATGTCTGACAATAGTTATCAGCTTACTATTTGTCTGTATATAACAGTCATGTCTGACAATAGTCTCACCTGTCTATTTGTCTGTTACAACAGTCATGTCTGACAATAGCTACGCTGTCTATATGTCTGTATAAACAGTCATGTCTGACAATAGTTTCAGCTGTCTATTGTCTGTATATAACAGTCATGTCTGACAATAGTTCTCAGCTGTCTATATGTCTGTATATAACAGTCATGTCTAACAATAGTTCTCAGCTGTCTATTTGTCTGTATATAACAGTCATGTCTACAATAGCTATCAGCTGTCTATTTGTCTGTTAAACAGTCATGTCTGACAATAGTTCTCAGCTGTCTATTTGTCTGTCTACAACAGTCATGTCTAACAATAGCTATCAGCTGTCTATTTGTCTGTATATAACAGTCATGTCTAACAATAGCTATCAGCTGTCTATTGTCTGTCTACAACAGTCATGTCTGATAATAGTTCTCAGCTGTCTATATGTCTGTCTACAACAGTCATGTCTGACAATAGTTCTCATTGTCTATATGTCTGTATATAACAGCATGTCTGACAATAGTTCTCAGTTGTCTATTTGTCAGTCTACAACAGTCATGTCTGATGATAGTTCTCAGCTGTATATTTGTCTGTATATTACAGCCTTATCTGATAATAGTTCTCACGTGTCTATTTGTCTGTCTACAACAGTCATGTCTGATGAAAGCTATCAGCTGTTTTATGGCCTGTATATTATATTGATATGTCGGGTCATTAAATTTTGGAGACAACAGTCCTGATGCTGATGTACATGCAAATTACAGAAAACAAAGAAAGCTTTTGTTTGTGAATACTTAAAGCTTTAACGATTTATAGGCGATGCCCAACGAAAGCTGTATTAATCTAGTCTGAAACTCAATGACATATATTTGGATGATCTTTTATGAAACGGTGAATTGAACCTTTCTTTGAAAAATGTCCTGGTATTTTTGTTGATTTATTTCCTAAGGCAGTGTTTCAACTTTCTGGTTGAACCATCCCCACCCCCAGAAAAAAGGCAGTAGAGCATACTTCCGAAAATATTCTCTTGAGGAGGATCCAGCAAACAAAGTCCACGGGCCAAATATATCTTGTTAACCATTGTTAAACTTTAATAATGTAGAGATATACAAGTTGTTCATATTTCACAAAAGGTGAGAATATATCATATTCAGATTGATTGTTAAAAATCAAAATTCCAAACATTAAGTAAGCAAGTTTCAGACTGTACTGTCGAATAGCTTTAAATGTATTTAATAGTATTAGAACACTCACCTTCCATTTCGTATAACGTCATTGTTTTTCGATCTAAAAATAAACAGAAAAACATACATAATATACGTAATAACCGATATTGACTGGGACTGTCCGATTATGTCAGATTAGCGAGAGTGTCGGTATATCAGATTTTCACGACTTTTTAACATAAATGTTACTATTAATAAAGCCGCCCCCCCCCCCTCTATAACCTTTCTTGCCCATCCTAAAAATAATAATTTGATAGTGCCCACTAACAATAATCGATGTCCCCTAATTATGCAGGCTGACTACTGGCCCGGAGTGAGCAAAAAAATAAAAATACTTACGGCAGAGTTGAATCGTATTCGTCCGAATACTTCATCTTACGATAGTGTTTGGCTAGCTTCACTGCGAAGATGGTACTGGGTACAAAGAAAAATATACACCAACCCAGAGAGAACCAGAATCCATTCTAAAATTATTAATACAAGGATGGTACAATATCAATCTATAGGGCTACAAATTATATCTTTACTTTCAGTTTGTACGATGTAACGTGTAAATTATTGTCTTGAACATATCTCCCAACAAAACTAATAGTGCCAAACTAAAAAACATCAAACATTTAGTCATTCCATTCTACAATTATTAATAACAAACCATGGTAAAATAAAATACAACAATTATTATACAAGATAGGTATTAACTTTCAAAGTCTGATATATTAACAAAGGAATGCATCTTCTTATATAATTAAGGATATATTGCAACTAATCAGACTAATGACCAAAATAATTATCAATTTTAACGAAGACACCGGTCACTTCTAAAACTTGTCATTGTTAATCAATGTTTATCAATCATGTTCATGTGTTCTATATATTAAGTGACAGAACGTTAAACATAATGCAGACTTGACTGGCAATACTTCGGGTATTCTGTATTTTGAAGTTGGTTCCCCTCATTAGTTAGAGCCAAATTAACGACATTTGAACGACATTTGAGACTTGACGTACATACCTACGGTAGTACCCTACCGAGGGAAATCCCGTCATAAATAGCCTAATGACGAGTTAATTAAGGACTTGTGGGACCATCTGGTATTTTTTCCCCGTCATTAAAACCTCTACTTTCAATTGATATAAGTATTACCGGTCCAATTATGTTATATATATGTATATATATCAAAATAAGGGAAACCAACTTTAAACAAATTCGCACAAAATAAAAAAAATACTTACGAATGCGTCGAGAACGTATTTACACATTCCTATAACAATGACGGATTGGTAGAGATTGTAGATTGGTGTACATTTAGCTATGTCATTCTTTAACTAAAACACAATTCAAAATAACAATATCTCACCTAAACGATTCACGGTTTTAATCAATTAGACCAAAACAATTCTTATAATGTCTTTATATTATGCATCGTCTTTTATTACACATGTCTAATAAGTTGCAGAAGAGTAGAACGTAAAACTCCATTTATTTCATTTACACTTTTCTACCGAGAACACAGTTTTCTGTCTCCTGTATTAATAACCATGCCCCGAGATTTTCAAACCAGACGATGAACATGCTTCCACAGACGTTTTTTTTTTTTTTGTAAATATGGCCAAGTATTGAGGTTTAAACGACGATGTTTGTTGTTATACCACACTGTAGATGAGGTGCAATTTTCTGAACCTTTGATCGCTGAGAACTTGGGAAGAACCATTCACGTCCACTTAGAATAAATTCTACAAGACAACACAAGATTCTAAACAACAAACCCGTATTCAAAATAATTTACAAATAACCAACAACCTACCCCATCAACTGTTCTATTAACCAGCGAATCAACCACTGAAAAGATTCTCTGTGAATAACTTCCCAGAACCTAAAAAAGGAAACAAAATTCTCAAAAGATCTTTATAAAGCTATCTTAACTTCGGTTCAAAGGATCACTGTCACGGCGGACATGTGAACCTAACTTATCATCCTTGTAAAAATAGAGTTGTTTCTCCCTTTTTTACATTTACGAGGACGAAGTACTACTATCTATGTTTTTTGTTATGCATGAGACAGGGTCTAGCTGGCTATAGCTGGTACCTCTAATTGACGAAGACGATTAGTTTGTTTGATATCTATGTAATATTGGAACTGAAGATATCCACGAAGAGGATATACACAATAATTACACTAGTTTTACGTAGTAACATAGATTTATACTATTTAAAGAAAGTAGCTCTATTTATTTAAAGGTAATGTTTGCAGTTATTGATTTACTCACTCCTTGTAGTATTGTGTTACCATTGGCCCGAAGATTTGTTTCCACATTCACCAATCTCGTCTTCAAATCGTCTATTTTTGTCTACAATAAACAGGAATCTAAGTTCAGTTTGAAGCTAAATCTCGTGCCTTGCTTCTCCTTTATTTTTCTGTTATCTCATTACTATCAGATAGACCAGTTTGAAAATGTAATCGATAGAGTTTGAGAGAATTTCAACGATTTTGCTTGTCGAACATATAAAAAAAAATGGTTGCTTGACTAGTTGGTCGATTCTGATTAATGTCATGCCATTTTCAATGTGTGGTAGGGGTATTCTACCCAACGTTTCGACAATTAGAGTATTATTTAGAAGATAAACACTTTCTGTTTTTTTGTTAGATTTAGAGGGGGTTTATTCGATATTTAACCATGCTTGAATCATTAGATCCCGAGACCGCTTGCGGTCGAGGGTCTCTAATGGTATATTCAAGCATGGTTAAATATCGAATAAACCCCCTCTAAATCTAAAACAGAAAGTCGTTTATCGGAATTGTACCACAAATTGTGATAATTTTGGTCCCGGACTCTTTTTTTTATGGATAATTTAGAAATGGGCTATTCGGTTTTTATAACGTTAGGTGCAGTATGACGCACATAACAACAAACTGCACGTGCGCTATCGAATGAAAAAGAAGACATCCTTTATATCATTAACATTAACAAGATTTGTAACTAGTTCGCTGAAATTAATACGCCAAATTGAAAAGACATGATGTCAAATTGCTATTATACCCCATGTATTTCGACCAATCAGAACTCAGAATTTTTGCTATTTGTGGTACAATATTAGTTATAAGGTATAATTCCAATAGGTTATATTGTATTAATTTTAACAATAACTATTGTCATCATTTATTTGTTTGGTATATTTCTTTTTGATATGATTAAAAATTCTTACCGGAAGTCCAGAAAATGTTGCTTCAAGTGCTGCCATACTGTTTGTTAAATTATTCTGTAAAATAAAGTTTGTTGTAATACATTACAGGGACAAAGCACAGATAGGTCAATTAGGTTTTTTTGATATTCCGACGTGCCCTTTGTAAGAAAAACTGCATATGTGTATTTACTGTTTACGTTTTAAGCATCTAACCATTTAGTGAACTATTAAATATGTTGTTTGTCTGTTTTTTGGACTATGATATGGTAAAAGTCGAATTGCAGCTATTACGGAATTATTGTCAAAAGCTACTGCTACTTATATTTGTATATATATTCTCATACGGGCGAGAGGTCAAGAGTCCTATTGATAGGGACAATGAATTTACAATTGTCTTGTACTGACCTTGGCATCTATTGTATCTGTATAACTTCCATTTCTGATCGCCTCTAGTTCCGTATAACGCGCCTCTAAATTCTGTAAAATAATCATCACGACAGATCATAGCAAGATAGTTCGTTTCATAATTTTACTGGGATATAAGATACTGGATTCCTGGCACACTAATTATGACTAGTCCAGTAATTATAATCTCAAACAGAACCATATTTAGCTCTGTGTTCATTTATTATATTTCAATATTCAATTTATCAACGTCTTTATTACACAAATACCAGAAACTTTCTTCCTCATCTTCGAGCAAGACTTAAGACCTGTATGTAAATTGAAACGTTGCTTAAATTAAAGAGAAGTAGTATATCTATAATAGTAGTCTTATTTATCTAAAGTTACTATATCTATTATTGTATAACTTGATAAAGATTCCTGTATGTAAATTGAAACGTTGCTTAAATTAAAGAGAAGTAGTATATCTATAATAGTGGTCTTATTTATCTAAAGTTACCATATCTATTATTGTATTGCTGGATAAAGAGAAGTAGTATATCTATAATAGTATAATAAACTGTTTATATAATGTTATTCAATGTTATTCAAACATTATGAGACAAGCACCAATCTGAGAATGAAAGGAGAAGATAACTTACGGGATTAGCAGGAGTCAGACTATCCAGTTTCGCTCTAAACTCAGCTAAAAAGGTGTTTAGATTCTTACCAGAAACATCCTTGTTAAGCTGAAATATAACAATTTCACTGGTTTAAATACCGCAATCACTTTCAGGGAGTTCGCACAGCTGATAATTAATACACATAACTATTCCAGTTTAATTATTGTTTGCATGTGACAGTCCTTTGAACTTGGGGAAAAAAAGAAAAGAGAATGTTATCTGATCAAATGTATAACTAAAACAAAAACGAAACATAATCACATACCTCAGCATTATACTTTGTGAAGTTCATATTTTCTACACTAGCTTTAAAATCATCTAGGTTATCTTTTAGTGACTGGGGAGCAACTTCTACAGACGTCCAATCCACAGTGATGGCGTTTAACTGATTTTCTACATCTATTGACTGAAATGAAATAAAACATTATCAATACACAATACGGTACAGGAGATTGTGTGGAATAGCACTGCGCTTATACATATCTATCAATATAGGTGCGGTATTATGGAATCTAAAAGTGATTGAAACAAAGGAGCGACGGCAATGAATCTGGTTTCTGTCTGTTTTGTGTCCTAGGATTCTCTTTATGAACTTTTATCAACTTCCAGTTGTTTTTTCAACTATAAACGAAGGTAAGGGAATATTGACAGTGTGGGTGTTTTTCTGGGATCCATGAGATATTGAAAAGCAGAATCGATAAGTACGGGTGAGTTTCAATATTCAACATAACTTAGTCAAAATATCTACTACTAGTCGTGTTTCTTGTTAGCTGTCTATGACATTGAATGTTGATATAGTAAGAACTTACGTCTTTATCCTACTAGTCGTGTTTCGTGTTAACTGTCTATGACATTGAATGTTGATATAGTAAGAACTTACGTCTTTATCCTACTAGTCGTGTTTCTTGTTAACTATCTATGACATTGGATGTTGATATAGTAAGAACTTACGTCTTTATCCTACTAGTCGTGTTTCTTGTTAACTATCTATGACATTGAATGTTGATATAGTAAGAACTTACGTCTTTATCCTACTAGTCGTGTTTCTTGTTAACTGTCTATGACATTGAATGTTGATATAGTAAGAACTTACGTCTTTATCCTACTAGTCGTGTTTCTTGTTAACTGTCTATGATATTGAATGTTGATATAGTAAGAACTTAGGTCTTTATCCTACAAGTCGTGTTTCTTGTTAACTGTCTATGACATTGAATGTTGATATAGTAAGAACTTACGTCTTTATCCTACAAGTCGTGTTTCTTGTTAACTATCTATGACATTGAATGTTGATATAGTAAGAACGTTACGTCTTTATCCTACTAGTCGTGTTTCTTGTTAACTGTCTATGACATTGAATGTTGATATAGTAAGAACTTACGTCTTTATCCTACTAGTCGTGTTTCTTGTTAACTGTCTATGACATTGAATGTTGATATAGTAAGAACTTACGTCTTTATCCTACTAGTCGTGTTTCTTGTTAACTGTCTATGACATTGAATGTTGATATAGTAAGAACTTACGTCTTTATCCTACAAGTCGTGTTTCTTGTTAACTATCTATGACATTGAATGTTGATATAGTAAGAACTTACGTCTTTATCCTACTAGTCGTGTTTCGTGTTAACTGTCTATGACATTGAATGTTGATATAGTAAGAACTTCCGTCTTTATCCTACTAGTCGTGTTTCGTGTTAACTGTCTATGACATTGAATGTTGATATAGTAAGAACTTACGTCTTTATCCTACTAGTCGTGTTTCTTGTTAACTGTCTATGACATTGAATGTTGATATAGTAAGTACTTACGTCTTTATCCTACTAGTCGTGTTTCGTGTTAACTATCTATGACATTGAATGTTGATATAGTAAGTACTTACGTCTTTATCCTACTAGTCGTGTTTCTTGTTAACTGTCTATGACATTGAATGTTGATATAGTAAGAACTTACGTCTTTATCCTACTAGTCGTGTTTCGTGTTAACTGTCTATGACATTGAATGTTGATATAGTAAGAACTTACGTCTTTATCCTACTAGTCGTGTTTCTTGTTAACTGTCTATGACATTGAATGTTGATATAGTAAGAACTTACGTCTTTATCCTACTAGTCGTGTTTCTTGTTAACTGTCTATGACATTGAATGTTGATATAGTAAGAACTTACGTCTTTATCCTACTAGTCGTGTTTCTTGTTAACTGTCTATGACATTGAATGTTGATATAGTAAGAACTTACGTCTTTATCCTACTAGTCGTGTTTCTTGTTAACTGTCTATGACATTGAATGTTGATATAGTAAGAACTTACGTCTTTATCCTACTATTCGTGTTTCGTGTTAACTGTCTATGACATTGAATGTTGATATAGTAAGAACTTACGTCTTTATCCTACTAGTCGTGTTTCTTGTTAACTGTCTATGACATTGAATGTTGATATAGTAAGAACTTACGTCTTTATCCTACTAGTCGTGTTTCGTGTTAACTGTCTAGGACATTGAATGTTGATATAGTAAGAACTTACGTCTTTATCCTACTATTCGTGTTTCGTTTTTAACTGTCTAGGACATTGAATGTTGATATAGTAAGAACTTACGTCTTTATCCTACAAGTCGTGTTTCGTGTTAACTGTCTAGGACATTGAATGTTGATATAGTAAGAACTTACGTCTTTATCCTACTTTCGTGTTTCTTGTTAACTGTCTATGACATTGAATGTTGATATAGTAAGAACTTACGTCTTTATCCTACTATTCGTGTTTCGTGTTAACTGTCTAGGACATTGAATGTTGATATAGTAAGAACTTACGTCTTTATCCTACTATTCGTGTTTCGTTTTTAACTGTCTAGGACATTGAATGTTGATATAGTAAGAACTTACGTCTTTATCCCACTAGTCGTGTTTCTTGTTAACTGTCTATGACATTGAATGTTGATATAGTAAGAACTTACGTCTTTATCCTACAAGTCGTGTTTCGTTTTTAACTGTCTATGACATTGAATGTTGATATAGTAAGAACTTACGTCTTTATCCTACTATTCGTGTTTCGTTTTTAACTGTCTTTGACATTGAATGTTGATATAGTAAGAACTTACGTCTTTATCCTACAAGTCGTGTTTCGTTTTTAACTATCTAGGACATTGAATGTTGATATAGTAAGAACTCACGTCTTTATCCTACAAGTCGTGTTTCGTGTTAACTGTCTAGGACATTGGATTTGATATAGTAAGAACTCACGTCTTTATCCTACAAGTCGTTTTTCGTGTTAACTGTCTAGGGCATTGGATGTTGATATAGTAAGAACTTACGTCTTTATCCTACAAGTCGTGTTTCGTGTTAACTGTCTATGACATTGAATGTTGATATAGTAAGAACTTACGTCTTTATCCCACAAGTCGTGTTTCTTGTTAACTGTCTATGACATTGAATGTTGATATAGTAAGAACTTACGTCTTTATCCTACAAGTCGTGTTTCGTGTTAACTGTCTAGGACATTGAATGTTGATATAGTAAGAACTTACGTCTTTATCCTACAAGTCGTGTTTCGTGTTAACTGTCTAGGACATTGGATGTTGATATAGTAAGAACTCACGTCTTTATCCTACAAGTCGTGTTTCGTGTTAACTGTCTAGGACATTGGATGTTGATATAGTAAGAACTTACGTCTTTATCCTACAAGTCGTGTTTCGTGTTAACTGTCTATGACATTGAATGTTGATATAGTAAGAACTTACGTCTTTATCCTACAAGTCGTGTTTCGTGTTAACTGTCTATGACATTGAATGTTGATATAGTAAGAACTTACGTCTTTATCCCACAAGTCGTGTTTCTTGTTAACTGTCTATGACATTGAATGTTGATATAGTAAGAACTTACGTCTTTATCCTACAAGTCGTGTTTCGTGTTAACTGTCTATGACATTGAATGTTGATATAGTAAGAACTTACGTCTTTATCCTACAAGTCGTGTTTCGTGTTAACTGTCTAGGACATTGGATTTGATATAGTAAGAACTCACGTCTTTATCCTACAAGTCGTTTTTCGTGTTAACTGTCTAGGACATTGGATGTTGATATAGTAAGAACTTACGTCTTTATCCTACAAGTCGTGTTTCGTGTTAACTGTCTATGACATTGAATGTTGATATAGTAAGAACTTACGTCTTTATCCCACAAGTCGTGTTTCTTGTTAACTGTCTATGACATTGAATGTTGATATAGTAAGAACTTACGTCTTTATCCTACAAGTCGTGTTTCGTGTTAACTGTCTATGACATTGAATGTTGATATAGTAAGAACTTACGTCTTTATCCTACAAGTCGTGTTTCGTGTTAACTGTCTAGGACATTGGATGTTGATATAGTAAGAACTTACGTCTTTATCCTACAAGTCGTGTTTCGTGTTAACTGTCTATGACATTGAATGTTGATATAGTAAGAACTTACGTCTTTATCCTACAAGTCGTGTTTCGTGTTAACTGTCTATGACATTGAATGTTGATATAGTAAGAACTTACGTCTTTATCCTACAAGTCGTGTTTCGTGTTAACTGTCTATGACATTGAATGTTGATATAGTAAGAACTTACGTCTTTATCCTACAAGTCGTGTTTCTTGTTAACTGTCTATGACATTGAATGTTGATATAGTAAGAACTTACGTCTTTATCCTACAAGTCGTGTTTCGTGTTAACTGTCTATGACATTGAATGTTTGATATAGTAAGAACTTACGTCTTTATCCTACAAGTCGTGTTTCGTGTTAACTGTCTATGACATTGAATGTTGATATAGTAAGAACTTACGTCTTTATCCTACTAGTCGTGTTTCTTGTTAACTTCTAGGGCATTGAATGTTGATATAGTAAGAACTTACGTCTTTATCCTACTAGTCGTGTTTCTTGTTAACTATCTATGACATTGAATGTTGATATAGTAAGTACTTACGTCTTTATCCTACTAGTCGTGTTTCTTGTTAACTGTCTATGACATTGAATGTTGATATAGTAAGAACTTAAGTCTTTATCCTACTAGTCGTGTTTCTTGTTAACTGTCTATGACATTGAATGTTGATATAGTAAGAACTTACGTCTTTATCCTACTAGTCGTGTTTCTTGTTAACTGTCTATGACATTGAATGTTGATATAGTAAGAACTTACGTCTTTATCCTACTATTCGTGTTTCGTGTTAACTGTCTATGACATTGAATGTTGATATAGTAAGAACTTACGTCTTTATCCTACTAGTCGTGTTTCTTGTTAACTGTCTAGGACATTGAATGTTGATATAGTAAGAACTTACGTCTTTATCCTACTAGTCGTGTTTCGTGTTAACTGTCTAGGACATTGAATGTTGATATAGTAAGAACTTACGTCTTTATCCTACAAGTCGTGTTTCGTGTTAACTGTCTAGGACATTGAATGTTGATATAGTAAGAACTTACGTCTTTATCCTACAATTCGTGTTTCGTGTTAACTGTCTAGGACATTGAATGTTGATATAGTAAGAACTTACGTCTTTATCCTACAAGTCGTGTTTCGTGTTAACTGTCTAGGACATTGAATGTTGAAATAGTAAGAACTTACGTCTTTATCCTACAAGTCGTGTTTCGTGTTAACTGTCTAGGACATTGAATGTTGATATAGTAAGAACTTACGTCTTTATCCTACTTGTCGTGTTTCTTGTTAACTGTCTATGACATTGAATGTTGATATAGTAAGAACTTACGTCTTTATCCTACAAGTCGTGTTTCGTGTTAACTGTCTAGGACATTGAATGTTGATATAGTAAGAACTTACGTCTTTATCCTACAAGTCGTGTTTCGTGTTAACTGTCTAGGACATTGAATGTTGATATAGTAAGTACTTACGTCTTTATCCTACTAGTCGTGTTTCTTGTTAGCTGTCTATGACATTGAATGTTGATATAGTAAGTACTTACGTCTTTATCCTACAAGTCGTGTTTCGTGTTAACTGTCTATGACATTGAATGTTGATATAGTAAGAACTTACGTCTTTATCCTACAAGTCGTGTTTCGTGTTAACTGTCTAGGACATTGAATGTTGATATAGTAAGAACTTACGTCTTTATCCTACAAGTCGTGTTTCGTGTTAACTGTCTAGGACATTGGATGTTGATATAGTAAGAACTCACGTCTTTATCCTACAAGTCGTGTTTCGTGTTAACTGTCTAGGACATTGGATGTTGATATAGTAAGAACTCACGTCTTTATCCTACAAGTCGTTTTTCGTGTTAACTGTCTAGGACATTGGATGTTGATATAGTAAGAACTTACGTCTTTATCCTACTAGTCGTGTTTCTTGTTAACTGTCTAGGACATTGAATGTTGATATAGTAAGAACTTACGTCTTTATCCTACAAGTCGTGTTTCGTGTTAACTGTCTATGACATTGAATGTTGATATAGTAAGAACTTACGTCTTTATCCCACAAGTCGTGTTTCTTGTTAACTGTCTATGACATTGAATGTTGATATAGTAAGAACTTACGTCTTTATCCTACAAGTCGTGTTTCGTGTTAACTGTTTATGACATTGAATGTTGATATAGTAAGAACTTACGTCTTTATCCTACAAGTCGTGTTTCGTGTTAACTGTCTATGACATTGAATGTTGATATAGTAAGAACTTACGTCTTTATCCTACAAGTCGTTTTTCGTGTTAACTGTCTAGGACATTGGATGTTGATATAGTAAGAACTTACGTCTTTATCCTACTAGTCGTGTTTCTTGTTAACTGTCTAGGACATTGAATGTTGATATAGTAAGAACTTACGTCTTTATCCTACAAGTCGTGTTTCGTGTTAACTGTCTATGACATTGAATGTTGATATAGTAAGAACTTACGTCTTTATCCTACAAGTCGTGTTTCTTGTTAACTGTCTATGACATTGAATGTTGATATAGTAAGAACTTACGTCTTTA
The DNA here is from genome assembly GCA_030562195.1 of Nipponacmea schrenckii. Taxonomy (NCBI): domain Eukaryota; kingdom Metazoa; phylum Mollusca; class Gastropoda; family Lottiidae; genus Nipponacmea; species Nipponacmea schrenckii. The sequence goes on from JAUJPP010000006.1 coordinate 1,170,694, forward strand.
TCCTACAAGTCGTGTTTCTTGTTAACTGTCTATGACATTGAATGTTGATATAGTATAACTTACGTCTTTATCCTACAAGTCGTGTTTCTTGTTAACTGTCTATGACATTGAATGTTGATATAGTATAACTTACGTCTTTATCCTACAAGTCGTGTTTCTTGTTAACTGTCTATGACATTGAATGTTGATATAGTAAGTACTTACGTCTTTATCCTACTAGTCGTGTTTCTTGTTAACTATCTATGACATTGAATGTTGATATAGTAAGAACTTACGTCTTTATAGTTTGTTACTGTACTTAAATTAAAGCCCTTTAAATTCTCCAAACTAAAAGCCGAATAAGCAGTTTTTCCCTCTTTACAATCACTGAAATACAATATATAATATAGTAAGTTATAAAAAACACATTTTAACGAAACCTGATTACAATACTGCAAAGGGAACATATTAATGTGGCAAAGCAATTGAAAAACTCAATTTCATGTAAAAACTTAAAACATTTGTAAGCAATTGAACGATTCTGAACCACTCTAACACGATGTCATGTGTTTTCCTTAATATATAATATTAGCAACTGTAATAAAACCAATTTCCTAGTTTGTTTTTTATAAAGAAAAGATCGCCATTAACTTTATTTCCAATTCATCATTATTATAGATCAGATTAGGACGTAAATACATTCTATAAATTGGTGCATTATGTCCCTTTAACTTACCCCAGTATGCCTTCAAACGTTAAATCAACAGTGGGGTCATTAAATATTTGTTCTCCTAACCAAGAACCATCTCCAGTAGATGGTTTTAATTGCACAACATCTTTTAAAATCTATAAAAGCGAGGTATACTTATTATTCACTTACAATAAATCTTAATATATAAATCAAATACGAGTATACAATATACATGTAATATGATCCTGATGTATTTTTACAGATAATAGTATAACAATGGACCACACCATAGTACAACAGTGGATCACTCTCTAGAATATAATCCAGAGTTAGGTGATGTCTGGTGTTTCTATAAACAGACAATAGTACAACAGTGGATCACTCTCTAGAATATAATCCAGAGTTAGGTGATGTCTGGTGTTTCTATAAACAGACAATAGTACAACAATGGACCACTCCCTAGAATATAATCCAGAGTTAGGTGATGTCTGGTGTTTCTATAAACAGACAATAGTACAACAGTGGATCACTCTCTAGAATATAATCCAGAGTTAGGTGATGTCTGGTGTTTCTATAAACAGACAATAGTATAACAGTGGACCACTCGCTAGAATATAATTCAGAGTTAGGTGATGTCTAGTGTTTCTATAAACCGACAATAGTACAACAGCGAACCACTCTCTAGAATATAACCCAGTGTTAGGTGATGTCTGGTGTTTCTATAAACAGACAATAGTATAACAGTTAACCACTGTCTAGAATATAAACCAGAGTTAGGTGATGTCTGGTGTTTCTATAAACAGACAATAGCACTACAGTGGACCACTCTCTAGAATATAACCCAGAGTTAGGTGATGTCTGGTGTTTCTATAAACAGACAATAGTATAACAGTTAACCACTCTCTAGAATATAACCTAGAGTTAGGTGTTGTCTGGTGTTTCTATAAACAGACAATAGTATAACAGTTAACCACTGTCTAGAATATAAACCAGAGTTAGGTGATGTCTGGTGTTTCTATAAACAGACAATAGTATAACAGTTAACCACTGTCTAGAATATAACCCAGAGTTAGGTGATGTCTGGTGTTTCTATAAACAGACAATAGTACAACAGTTAACCACTGTCTAGAATATAAACCAGAGTTAGGTGATGTCTGTTGTTTCTATAAACAGACAATAGTATAACAGTTAACCACTGTCTAGAATATAAACCAGTGTTAGGTGATGTCTGGTGTTTCTATAAACCGACAATAGTACAACAATGAACCTCTGGATATACCCCAAGCCTATTTCAGAAATTTTTCGTGCGAGACATTACCTGATTTATTGCCGTGAGTTTAGGATCAGCGAGAGACTGACAGAAATATCTCTCCATTGGTGCCCCAAGCATAAAACATAACATGGTTAAAAACATAAACAACCAGGAAAATATAAAGATAAACCCAACAGCTCTGAAATAATAAATATAAAACTCTAATAAAGAAATAAAAAACCTGATAATATATAATGTAGATCTTTAATCATCACACACCTTTTCTACGACAGAGAAATTCCTAATTGGTCTTAACTCAACATTTGAATGAGACGGTTAACGGTTTCTAATTGCTTATGGGTACGATATACCGGAATATGCAGTAATGAAATAAAAATAAACGTACGCCATGAGCATATTTCCTCCGGAGTTTGATAAACAACCGCGTTCTGTAGGTACTGTATCGGAACCACTACCGCAGACACCAAAAGCAAGACCAAAGAACTGTAGTACGACAATCAAAATTATAATACAGGCCAGACCAATACCACCATACCATCTGAAATAATCAACATTTTCATAAAGAAACCTTTTATACACATATACCTTTTTTGTTTCTCCGCTATTGACAGTTGGAAAAATACACAGCTTAATAATACGGTTTAATGGAATAAGGTTCGATAACTCTACATCCCTTGGGTAAGATTTTGCAGCCAACACCACCCACCAATTCCCCGATTTTTATGGTTAATTTGACTTCTCAACATCTTTAATGTTTGTACAATATCGAGATCTCGACATCGCTAGCACTTGGGCTACGGCTAATAATAATAATTAGAAATGTGATTTTACCTGAATTTATCGTAAGTCGCAGCTTCTTCAGTGTATAATGTAACTTGAGCCTTCATATCTCCAAGATTGATGGATCCGCTCAACTAATAACATACAAAATCTATTTATCATTGTCGACATCGTCGTATCAATTAAAATCGAAAGCTTACCGAGTCAAAACGGCAAATCTTACTTACATTTTAAAAAATGAAATGAATTGAGTTTAACGTTCTACTATTCAGCATCTTATGGGCTAATGAAGACAGGCAACGCCATGCAGTGTGCAATAAGGGAAATTTTGCCAAGACAGTGGTATTGGCCTACTCTTTTTGCGATTTCCAACTGTCCAACATTAACATGCACAAATTCGTGTTTAAATTCGAGTAGACTAATCATTATAACATATCTGATCCCGAATAAAATATAAATGCACGTATAGTGTAACACGGTAGAAATATGGAACGTTAGCAAAGGTTAATATCACAAACTTAACGTATGGTTCTTACATGGAAATTTTACATACGAACGTAGATCACAACCATAGTTAGGGTCATTTTTATCAATAAGAAATAAAATGTTTTGTTTGCTATAAATAACTTTTTTTTGTTCGACAGTTCAAATTCAAAACAGTTGTGAACTACGTTCCTGTGTGTTCTTCAAGGTGGCATGGTCCAAATCAATTTTTCCCAACAAGAGTGCAACAATCTTTAACAACCAACAGATTACCTAAATCTAAAAGTTTTGAATGCACAATAACAACAGATATTTTTAATCGAAGGTCTAAAGTAAGGGAAACGCTAAAATTATTTAATACTTACAGAGTTCTCAAGATCATTGATGGAGTCGGTTATTGGTTTTATATCGTTTTTATATGTGTTGATTTCGTTCTTTATATCTAGAATAAAATAAAAGGGGTTTAGTGTTATACTTTTCTGCACCAACTTTTGCTAATGGAGGATGAATTGAATTTAATGTTATTTACATGTTTTTAAAACTATTCAATTCATGGCCGTAATGAAGAATAATGCCATGGGGAAAATGTGACCGTGGACTCCTTCGGATTATTATTATTATTATTTTTTTTTTTTTTTTTTTGCTCTGGAGAGCTGGTCATTGGATTTAAACGAACCGATCATATTACTACTGTACTATCGATCTCAATAAAGAGACTGCAATATTAACTTTATATACTGGGTAAAAAGTTATCAATAGATGATTTTCGTAATATCAGCAATTATTTCAAGATGGCGGGTTTTAGTAACACTATTTACCTTGTAGGGGTGTTTCAGATTCGTTCTTGACACGTTCTGGGATATTTTGAAAATCATTCCGAGCCTGTTATAAAATATAAACAGGAATACAGGATTTAAAATGAAAATTCAATGGAGCTTTACGTGACAGGAACTAATCGGTGGTTTAAAAAGCCGAGGAGATGGTCAAAATCGTGTTCTTTTACGAACACGAACAGGAGGAGCAATGTATATTGTCCCTCATGGGAGACTGGTCCCGGTTTAACAATCTATATTATTCACAAATGAAATCTCCATATCTCGGAGTAGACCCGAATTCTAAAAATTCTTTCCGATCTTGTATTCAGTTTGTCTACAATTTAATGAAAGGAAACGTCATGACATAATAACAATTACTCACCGTGTTAACTAAATCTTCCATATCTTCATTTCGTATTTTATCAATTTCAGTTTTAGAACTACTAATGTCGATCTACAATATTATTAATTATAAGTTATGATACTGGTAATGATAAATATAATGACAATTATGATTGAGTTTTGGAGATTTTGAGTTTTGGAGATTTGGTGTTTTGGTGTTTTGGGGTTTTGGAGATTTGGTGTTTCGGAGTTTTGGAGATTTGGTGATTTCGAGTTTTTCGGTTTTGGAGTTTTGGAGATTTGGTGTTTTGGTGTTTTGGAGATTTGGAGATTTCGAGTTTTAGAGATTTGGAGATTTCGAGTTTCGAAGGTTTGAGTTTCGAAGATTTGAAGTTATGGAGATTTGGTGTTATGGAGATTTGGAGATTTGGTGTTATGGAGATTTTGATATTTGGTGTTTTGGTGTTTCGGAGATTTCGTGTTTTTGGAGATTTGGAGTTTCGGGCTTTGGAGTTTTGGAGATTTGCAGTTTTGGAGATTTGGTGTTTTGGTTAGGCATCCAAGTGTTAAGTCAGGGGGGATCAAATAACAATATATATCTTTAGGAATTTCGTACTATTAGCCTGATGTTTTGGGGTCCACGATGCAGTTATACTGTTTCTTACCTGATTAGGATCAATTGGTGTATCCAAATCGTTAGCATTGGGGAAAGAGCTACACGGCGCTCCACAGGAAGATTTATCACTATTATAGTTTATCCTCCACGCGTCGGTTTCATTTTTAAATGTTCCTAGTGCAGTTTTAAAATCTGTGACATCTTGATCAACTGCATCAAATTCAGTGATTGACTGAGTTACATCTAGAATATAGGATAATATTTAAAACATGTTGGGCTAAGATCAAATCAACAAATTATTCAACCGCATAACATAATTCGATTGAAACAGAATAAATGTTTTTCTTTTGATGTCTTTTCTAGGACCATCATCTAAGACATTCGACAATCCATTTCAAAATTTCAACCAATAAAATGCTGCTTTCGGTCGGAGTATATTGAAGGGATATACATGAGTTGTATACATTAGTACTTTCCCAAATGAAAGAGCTTGTAATATCCATCTGTGTCACTCTTAAGAATACAAATTCAACTTCTGGTTCAACTATTAATCCAGCAAAGTATCACTCAGTATCCACATATTAACTTAACATTCTCAGACATAGTTATTGCTTATCATCGGATATAAAATTTGGGGTTTCTCTCAAAATATTTCTGGACATTAAGCAGTATTTATTGTAACATAAAATACAAAACACCTCTATCTTACCTTGTTGTAAACTTGCTACCTGATCAAACAACACTGTAGCACTAATATTAGCATCTAAATTGTCTCGCACTGGAATTCCCACTAAAAAGTCAACATCTACAAAGATAAAACATGATTCGTTAGCAAGTGGTCTTCAGGTTTGAGTAAAATAATAAGTATTATTTGTCAAGAACTTAGCACAAAGACGATTTTTACTGGCCCAAAAAGGGGGCTCTCAAACTTTAATCTTCACTTTTCCTCAAACGGACCCTTTAATAACCTGACGTCCACATCGACTCAGAAATAGGTTAGAAAATGTTTTTGTAATTTTACATCCATTATCAAAGCATCGAGTATTTTTTAATTTTGGAAACTACAAATTGTCTTTACAATATGGAGAAACATATCTAAAATAAAGGCAAAAAACTGATATATCCTTAATAGGGAATTGTCACACTCTCACCCCATCCCAGCCTCCTCCCTGTATTCTCATCGAAGTATTAGTCTCGCCTCACTATCAAATCATGGTTATAATAATGCGGTGTATTTTAAATCCAAATTATTGAAAATCAATGTTGTTTAAATCAACTTTCATCCATGAATATATACAATAAAATATGTTAATAATATTATTTATTTACTGTCTTAATGTCTATTCTATATTGATATGAAATTTGTAATGTATTCAATATTCAACTATGTTATATAGAGAGAGGGGACACGTTTCTGCAGTATAATACTAGAGTTTACTTACTGTCTAAATCTCTAGTAACCACGTCGAATGTAAAATCCAAATCATTTTTCAGTAGATGGTTCACTTGCTGGAATAAAAAATCATTCTCGTTTGGTCAATTCTACAAACTCGAGCCCGATATCACAGACTTACTCTGGCTTTGGTTTGCTTTTAATATTTGGCGAAACCTACTTACTACGGTTATTGTTTTATATTAAAAAGAACATATTTAATCATTATTTATTCGACAATATATTCTCGGAGAAAGAATAATGGTGTATATGTCCAAATGAATCATTTTTAAATCATTATACATCAGAGTCGACAAAAAATTACATTTTTAACAAATATTCTAAGGGACGAAACTTATCATGGGAGGTAACTCAGAGCTAGGGTATTTTAGTATCAACCTTGACAGTAAGTTGTCGATCATTACGAGAAGTTTACAAGGTTACTGTTTTCTACCATTGAAGACAATATGATTTGTATGGTGCAAAGTGTCAATTGTTAAAATATCTCAGAGTAGCACAGTCAAGTATACTGATTTATTAAGTTTTCGAAGTAAATAACAGCAGTGGTAGGTTTGTTATTTTAAGGGCAAAACCAACTAAAACATAGCAACTGTAAAAGGTTCTTTTATTTGCTTCGTTATACATCAAAACGGCAGGATTTCATCTCTTTAATATATCTTTTATCATTCTGAGCACCTAATTATTAGCACCTGCTAAACAAATCAGAATGCTCATTTACCCCACTTAACTCAGAAGGGACAGCGAGTACTTAGTGAATGTAACATTGACCATCTGTATACATTGATATAAAACATGTATCAAGTGGTATGGCAGAAGGCAAGCTTATCTTAGACTAAGGATACATTGAAAAAATTTCATGGAAATTTAATTTTTCACAGCGGGGGGTGTGGGTTTTTTGAAAAGGAGGCATAGGATCCTTTTTAAAAAAAGGTTTCTCCAAAGGAAGATAATTCGTTTGTCAAAAACACGTTATTGCCCAAATGAAAATCATAAAAAACAACCATTTAATAAAATGGACTCCATTTTCTTTCAAATTGCTCCTGTGTTTGAAACAAACAAAAACATATTACCCTTTTAACACTTTAAACATAACTCAATAATATGCATTAATAAAGGTCCTTAAATTTTAAATTGTTTTAATAGATACATAGACTAGGAAAAACAATCACTTTTAAAGTTTATTTTAAACATTTCGCCCTGAGACGGGTTTAAACACGCCTTAACGTCGGGATTTTAAAATTTTAATAGTATTGATGTTCCATAAAAATCGTAAAAAAAAAAAAAATGTGCCTAAATAGTGCTTAATATTTTCCCCTCTGTCACGTCTTGTATATATGTTTCAGTAACTGCTATAAGTCTGTAACTTAATGTTTTTATTAATAGACTAGCAGCATTAATATAGGTGTGACTTAAATAGAGGCAAATAAATAACCACATATTACTGCTTGAAATCCCAAACTTACCCAGTAAAAACCACAAGTACAAATAAAACTACACCATAAACTTTCCGTCTACATGATGAACTAGAAGAACGTTTCTGTATCTTTTTCCCGCCACAATTTCCACAGCAACGACAGCAGCAGAAACAGCAGCCAACCACAGTGAAAATGATCATAAACAACAAACCAATCACGATACAGGCCGCATACCCAGCAAAATCTTCCATTATCTGAAATGGGTTAACTATCAAATACCATGCTCATGCTACCGATTTTACACGTTCGTATGACAGTTGGTAATCGAAATCGAATTATCTTACTGCAATGCATATCAAATATAGAACCTAAAATTTCTTTTCATTTTTCAACAGGCTAGAAAAGCCTTCTCAACTTTCCAACACATTTGAAATATTCAGAGGTTTGAAAAATAACAGAATAACTACAGCGTCGTTATTCGGAGGTATAACCATCGTACCTCTATAACCCCCCCCCCCTCCTATTTAACTCATGTGCATTATAAAGGGGTCAGAACTGTTAGCCTACTGGTGCAAGCATTTTGTTTTACATTCAAATGCATTTTACTATCATGGTCTCTTAGAAAAACAACAATAACCAAGAGAACAGAGTAGTGCAGGGCAAATAAAATTCCTAAGACCAATAATAACTTACCCTCATATAGTCACTTGTTATGTCGAAATTACCATCCATAAAATCTGTTACCAAACCTTAAAATGCAAGCAGTAATAACCTATACCAGAACCTACTTTCATATTGAGTTCATATTGGAATTGAAATCACGAATCTTGCTAACGGTGGGGTCATTATATGGCATTGAAAATGAAATGATTTTCCCAATGCAATGGTAGAGCCACCAAGCGTGTAACGAGAAGGATAAACCGTGTACGGTACGGTATAATCGGTTTCTGTTATCTCCAACTTAAGCTCAATTAGAAGTATCATTTCATACGATTCACAGCATTAAAGTATCTAAGCTCTAAGCTCGTGTCAAAACTATATACTACAGGAGGTATACAGATTCCTTCTATAATCCAATACATCATCTAAAACACAAAGGAATAATCCATTGAACAAAGTTTTTTTGAAAGCACTTCTGAGTTTAATAGATATATTGTGTTATATAAAGATTCTGTGTAGTCCAACTGATTAATATATATTCTTATTGACCAAGGTTTGATACTTAAAATTTTATATTCAAACTAAGAGATAGTGAAAGTTCAAATGAAGCTATATCGTACAATGGACAAAGTAATAAGACGAGTCCCCCCATGTACAAGTATTGCAAAATAACTTACTGGACGGGAACCCATTAGGTATAGCAGTGTTGATGAAACTTCTAGCGAAGTCAAATAAAGCCCCCATGCCCCCAGAATCATATTCGTCATTCGCCTTGTATTCTTTACCCTCCGGTATAGGTCCCCAGGTGATCGTGCTGTTCCTGTCGGCGTTGTTGTTTCCAACGTTCAGTGTCGGCGGGGTCAGGACTGGATCCGCTCCTTGCACAGATGCTTGACAAAATACACCCCACACGATTAACCAACTCGTCCATTTTAACATTGTTATTATTATTTTGATTTAATAATTTATCACAGATATCACTTTAACATTGGCACTTTATATTTACACTTCCGGTACCTTCTACCTCAAACTCCACAATTCCTTTTATTTTACCAGCTTCGACGTATTAACCTTTGTTTCAACGTACCGAATTCTTCTTAATTTGATCAAATTGATTTTAGAACTTCCGTCAACTTGTTTTAGCGACGAAAATAAGTCTATAAACTTGTTTCTAATGATGACTTAAAAGTTTCCTTAAGCTTGTTTACTGTCTCGTTCCTTTTGTTTCAGATCGCTGAAATCTCAATAATCAATAAATGTTTCTTTATTTTGATCTACGGACTTTACCTTTTTCTATAATTCTGAAAGATAAAACAATAAATAATACTAAAACAATGGTATGGATCGATATATTAGAAATACAACAACAGAAATAATAGCCAGCGAGGTAATAGTGGTCAATCCCATATGTATATTCAAGAAACAGAAGGTTGATCAACTTTACTTAATATTCCGAAACACATGTTTAAATATAAATTACTCATCACTCAGGGCCGAAATAAACACAGGAACAAGGAAATTGTACGTGTTTATTAGACCCTTCAAGATGACTCTATGATTATTGATTAACATTTGTATTGAATTATCCATGTATTCTTAATCACACGAAATGAATGTGGACGTAGAAAGCTATGATAATCTCAAATCTACTTGAAGTAATCAAAGTTATAAAACACGTTTGTTTACAGCACCAAATAACGTGAAACTATTTGAATTTACTGGCCACCATTTTGCATTTTTGTCAACGAAGCCGATGAAAAGTTTGATATATTAGCGATGGTGTTTATTTGGTCTGTAAGAAAAGAAGCCAGACATGCACGGCGCTGTTTTAAGGACGTTAACATTGAGATGTTATTGTCGAGCAAAACAGATCATTCAATTGTTGTTCTTAACAAATAAAAGTTAAAAAAAAAATACACGATTCATTTCCTAGTTATTACCGAGGCACAGCATTCAATGCAAAATTATGAAAATTCGTTAAGATATTGAACTATAAATATCTATGTTTTATTAAAATATTACCCAAGGCGTAAATGTCCTTTAATTTGGTCCACGAACACGACAAAAACATTTTAAAGGGATAATAGAATGAACATAAAATTTGAAAATTTTAAACTTAGCCAGTAAGAGCGCTTTTCATCAGAAATTATATTCTGCCATAAATAACATAAAAAATAAATATATATATATTAAAAAAAAGTAATTATCCATAAAGATGCATTAAAAACGTTTAATAAATTATGCAAGCTTTTACTCAAAAATGACTTGGTTTTACAAGTTTTCTAGATTTTCAGGTATTCTGTTATTATAACATCAGACAGATTCACAAATTAATTCATACACATTGACAATTCTTGAGAATTTAAATTTACACACACGATACCACAACATCACATCATTCAAACACAAACTCCTTCGACATTCCAATATGTAAATGACAAGATACAACTGATGAAGTTATCTTAACATAAAGAACAGTAATCGTATCAAGTCACAACTGAGCAAACAGGCTATCATGCCGCGCTCCGTCGTATTTCATGGCACTTCTCAGAACTATTATAACCGTGGTATTTCAATATGTGCGCCATAGTTTTTTACACTCAATTTTAGGATATAGCAGCCTTTTTTTTCAAGAATGAGTGTTAAAAGTTCCAATGCATCACATTTACAGTAAACGTAATCTTGAATTGTTGAGTTTTCTTCCAATGTGCTTCGCTCACTGCTATTCCTTATTTGGAACTGGTACTCAATTCTACTAGCTTTTACTCTAAATCCATATATTAAGAAAATTTTTAGATGACATCAATTATTAATGTTGATAAAGCGCAGCATGAAGAAATACCGTATTGATAAATAACAAGTACCTGCTACTCGTGGGTTTGTGGTCCGTTATTTAAAATAACACAAGCTGCTGTTTTATATAGTATGATATAGTTACCGAACATGTTCAAACAAAACTTTACATGACTCAGACTTACAACGTTATTTATGCACCATTCACATTGTTCGATCTGTCACGAAAAGATCGAGTTTCGGTAGATATTAATATTAACCCTGAGAGACGGTAGAATTAAAAGGTTTGAAACCAGATTTTGTGTATCACACTTATAGCACCAAATTTCAAATGTCTACGGTTCCTGTAATTTCCCTAAATCACAACGTTTCATAACGTCGCTAATAAAATAATATATAAGAATTTAAACTCTTTTATTTTACATGAAGTCATTAATTAGTTCTACAATTTTTTCCAAGGGAACCAAAGGTTTCCTTTTATCACATTCAGCCCATGGGCAATCATTGGGAAAAAAAAAATCAAAGAAAATAACAAAAAAATTCGAAAATAACCCTTTATATTCCTTTTAAATAAAACAAGTTTATCTGAAATACCGAAATTACAAAATTGTTTTTTTCATTTTTTATATTTAACATTGGCAATTATGTTTCCGGGCAAATCACGCATTTACCACAAAATGAAATATACAATACTCCACAATTCGAAAAGAGACCTGTGTGATACAACCCAAATATAGCGCTAAGACATTAAACCTCTTTACAATCGTATTTTTAAAGAAAATGCATTTAATATGTAGTTCTACAGTAATCTTGAAAATTTTATAATTTTTCAATATTGTACAGTTTAAGTATATAAATAGCTCAGTCAAATATTGAACAATTGATTTATTAAAGGTATACATATCACCTCTTTGGATAACAATAATTGGTTCATCAGAAAATTATGTATCAAAATCTATAGTCTAATTGAATTTAAAATCCTAATCTAAATACATATATTAAAGTAACGCGAAACATAAGCAGCTTAGCATATTTTAATTTACTTATTTGAATTGATATATTGTCTTATATTTATTATTTATCATATAAACTGGTAGTCTAACATGAATTTACTATTATCTAGTTTAAGTTAGAAGTGTTTTTAATAACTATTTAATAGATATAATATGATATAGAGACTTTTCTATAGACATGACACCTGTGAATGAAGTACTCTTTTAACAATGTTTGGGACTTTCCCCAAGAGCTAGCATATTTTAAGATAGTGATAAACTGAAATGAAAGATAAAACCATTAATTATTTTAAAATAATATCTGAGTTTAGAAATATACACAATACATTAGGATTTTATTAAACTCGGTTTATAATTTTTTTTAATAGGTGTTATATTAGTTGCTAGGTAACTGAAAATCAATGATCAGATTAAATCACAATTTGCCTGTCTGTTTACATTTCTTAGAAATTACAAGGAAATTATTTGGGAATTTCCCTATTCAATTGAGGCCTTCTGAAAGGTATAGTCGGCTTATGGATTTATAACCATCGAACAGCAATATGATATACTGTTTTACGACCAAGTTTTTGTATCTGATAAGCCTAATACCATTGTCCAAGATAGCATATCTCCTTGTAATATCTGATAGTTATTATATATTAAAGGAACAGATTCACCATTTTCGGGGTTTAATTTGTGTCTTGAATATCATTATGAAAATAACCTTCATAATTACTGGAAAACTGCACGAAAATTTCAAAATTCGTTCAAATATACTACAAGCTATGAATTTTCTTTTTCTATTTCTCTTAATTAAAAAGATTTGACGGCGAAAAGTAAAATTCCTAATAGTTTGATATTTTCAAATAAAGATCTTTCGGCCACTGGGAGCCAGTTGAGTCCAGGAAGTATTGGGAACAGATGAAGCGAACATACCTTGTCCAATCGGGCCGCTGGATTTTGAAGGGTATTCTAGAGCCTTTGTATTCGAGTGTCTAAGACCTGGGTACAAACTATGACAATAGTCAAGTCGAAAGGTTATTATGGTGTGTAATAATTTCTCAGTGGTGTTTCTGTCTAAAAGGGGCGAATACTTCCTATTCTGTAAAGTGCATTATGCTAATCCCCTACATGTTTGTTTTATAAACCCCCTCAAAACTGAGGAAGAGTAGGACGTATAACGTATCATTTCCCATTGTGAACAGTCTTTACTGACTATTTGATATTTCTATTTTTTTACATTTCAATTCTCGTGCATGTTTGACAAACGTGTTCAAGGACACTATATGATGTACATACAGACGGTATACTCTCTATAAACTGATTAATAAACCAAAACAAAGTACATGTTTAAACATAAAATAAAGACAAAAAGGCCATGAAAATCGAACAGACATTACCAATAAGCAAATATATTAAGGTCAGTGAGCCTTTTATATTTAACGAATGTTCAACATCTTTTGGACATAATCAGTTCTGCCTTTGTATCCCGAAATGGGGAAACATATAAACAAATATAAACAACAAAATAAATTAATATAAAAAAGACGTATATTGTTTGTTCATACCGCATAGCATACTCTTGGGTTAAATTTGCAAAAGTTTAGTCAGATAGACAGGATAATCTTTAAATGGTATTTAGTCAAGGTGTTGGATAAAATTAACACATTCTTATGGATTGCAATTACTAACTTTATTTGAGCTACGTTTCAACCAGCGTTCTCTAGTCTTTATCAAGCAATATGGAATACGATTATTAACTTTATTTGAGCGACGTTTCAACCAGCGTTCTCTAGGGCTTTATCAAGCAATATGGAATACGATTATTAACTTTATTTGAGCGACGTTTCAACCAGCGTTCTCTAGTCTTTATCAAGCAATATGGAATACGATTATTAACTTTATTTGAGCGACGTTTCAACCAGCGTTCTCTAGTCTTTATCAAGCAATATGGAATACGATTATTAACTTTATTTGAGCGACGTTTCAACCAGCGTTCTCTAGTCTTTATCAAGCAATATGGAATACGATTATTAACTTTATTTGAGCGACGTTTCAACCAGCGTTCTCTAGTCTTTATCAAGCAATATGGAATACGATTATTAACTTTATTTGAGCGACGTTTCAAACAGCGTTCTCTAGTCTTTATCAACCAATATGGAATACGATTATTGACTTTATTTGAGCGACGTTTCAACCAGCGTTCTCTAGTCTTTATCAAGCAATATGGAATACGATTTTTAAAACTTTATTTGAGCGACGTTTCAAACAGCGTTCTCTAGTCTTTATCAAGCAATATGGAATACGATTATTAACTTTATTTGAGCGACGTTTCAAACAGCGTTCTCTAGTCTTTATCAAGCACTAAAATGATAGACAGGACTAAGCTACTTCATTAAAAAATTTAAGATTGAAATTCTATTCTATAATGTTAATCATAATAATACAGGTGTAATGGTCAAGGTGTTAGATTCCAGAAATAAGACGCGTCATGGTAATTTGAACTTGAGTTAGTATGTTAGTAGCTATTATAGGTTAGACAGGTCTCAGTTGGTATCAAAGGTAATAGCCCAATGATAGACCTCCACCATGGTATCAACTTCCATAGTAATTATAAAAATCAATAGAATGGGATTTATTACGTTACTGTTATAGACTTATAACTGATGATCAGAGACGGAGTGTTTTATTAAATAAAGATCTAAAACTTGATATGGATTGGGTTTTATTATTATTTGTTTTAATTTAGACTCTGTGAGTTTATTCTGAATTAAACGTAATTATTGTATTCATGCAAGACAGAACTAATTAATTATAGCTATTGTTATAATAACAATGGGAATCGTATTTTACCAGACACGATATTAAATAATACAGTATGAATATTATTTGAAAACATTTCAGATAATTATATTTATGTATAGGACTAAATAAAATCGGCAGGGGGTGGCGGGGATTATAATGACCTGAACCCAAGGCGTATTCAGAGGGAAAGGGTTTTAAATATGATAAAAAAACCGGGGTGAAGTGATTAATCTTATACATTAAAAATGACTTGAACAGTTCATTAAACAGTCAGGTAGATCTATTTGCAAGAATACAGATCTACAACAATGCACAAGGTTGCTTTCTCTCCGATTTCCAATGAACTTTTACGCCACGTTCAAGTATTACGTCTAGAATATATGTAAATTCTAGAAATGCATGGAAATCTCATAGTGAATAGTCAGTCATTCCCACTTTCAAACGCGGACAAATGTGTGGACACTTGTGAATTTTCTGGTAAAGGGGTGCAACTCGTATCTATAAACTTGGTTATTTTAGACTCGACCATTGAGCTCGACTTTATGTTTGATAATTTAATCTGGAAAGCATAGATAATTTCACTCAAACCACCACCAAACCAACAGTTTCCTAATCATCCAATTGATTCTAAATCCACTACCAACGACCACCAAAGTGCAACTACCTAGTTTGCGATATCAGCAATTGCTGGAAGCAAACGTTAACTCGTCATTTACCACTACCTAGACAATTTCACTAGGATTATAAATATATTATGTCCAGGATTTAAAAATTATTTATTCGGAATTTGAAATAAAATATTCCTTGGATTAAATTTAAAATTTCGGGATTTTAAATGGGAGGGATTGTAAAAGATAATGTCATGGGGTCAGAGGTTTGTTATTCTTTTCATTATTAAACTTTTATGAGTATTACACAACGGTTACGAAATATCTCACAATTGAAAGCATTAGAAATCTATATATAAATGTATTCAATTCGACCTTGCCATAACAAACCCCACAGATAATCTTGGCATTACTTAACGTTAGCAATGCATGACTTGAAGTCAACGATTTTTTTTAGTCTTGTTTCAAAACACCGTAACACACCCTAACCAAATCAATGAATTTGCATTAGTGACACACAAACTAAACAAAAACAAAAAAAAACGCAAAAAAAAAACAGTCAGACGGAAAAACATTAAAATAATATGACATAATATTACACAGAAGAAGTCTTTATAGATTACAACTATTGATTATTACGTTTCAATAAGTATTCTCATGTCGCTATCAAGCAGGGAAAACTACATAATGAAATTAACAACTGAGCATCAATTATATACTAAGTTGAAACAACGAATTAACAGTAAACAAAGGCATAATAATGATTTGAATTTCAACCCAGGCATTTAAATTTATTGATTGACTCAAATAGAAAAGGGAATAACAAACTGCAAATTAATTAACTCAATAGAAATCTTACTTCAGAAACATTTAGGGCCGTATGCGGCGCTCGTACTTAACCTAAATCGACCCTTATAACATAATATAACATCCGAATTTGTAAATGCAATGAATTGAATGGAGTTTTACGTCCTACTCTTCTGCACCTTATGGGTTCATGAAGACTCCGAATTTGTAAAGCGCACAGATACTAAGGTAACACGAACTTTGGCAGTGCCAGCAAACAAAGTAAAGATTAATAAAGAACTAATAATGCACTTTATGACTGATTCGAGCAATGATAGATCTCTAGATTCTATAAATGCAGAGACACCCATACCTAACGCATCAAATTATCCTTACCTTTAACTTGCACCTTGTTTTATCATAAATTTTTACTTTGTGACCTAGGCCAGTGCTTTTATGAGACTATGTTCTCATCACCATCTAGCGCTAAGGTTCCTAGTGCACTGTATGCACCACTAGATCTTTACGAAAGTCATGTCTATTTCTGAATTTCAAAAGTATAAAAGGAAAGTCATATATCCTAACTTGTTAAGTTAGATTTTAGCCAAAGTTCAACTTTAGTCAAGGTAAGAGCGCTGT
Organism: Nipponacmea schrenckii; assembly: GCA_030562195.1. Lineage (NCBI taxonomy): Eukaryota > Metazoa > Mollusca > Gastropoda > Lottiidae > Nipponacmea > Nipponacmea schrenckii. The sequence goes on from JAUJPP010000006.1 coordinate 1,187,827, forward strand.
ATACGGCCCCTACTGTTCTATTAAAAATTACATATACCTTCCTAGAGGTGCATTTTGACTGACCACACTCACAAATCGCCGAAAAAATACTGTCAACATTTGATCGCAAAAGTGGTTATTTTAGATTTAAAAATGCTACGAGATATCGCATAAATTGAACCTTTTCGAAATACCTTTTTGTCGTCTGGTTCAATCTCAAATCTCAATTTTCAAAAGTGCAGTAGAGAAACGGGAGCTATGGTGATATAGGTCAATATTGATTGAGTATCGATCACCCGTTTTTACCTGTCTAATCAATAATTAATCAATCTCTTCAGGTCATCTTTTTTATTGATCATCCTTAACTATGATAATTTCACCTTCAGTTTTAAAGGTAAATTAATCGATATAAAATTCAGTCGACGAGAACTACATTGACATGCAGCAAAGACACAGGGGACGACAAGAATAGGTCGTAATAACCTTATATATTGTTTATCATATAAGACAAAGCTGTTTAATCACTTATTTTTCATCACTACTATCAGGATCCTTGATGGATTAAGGTACCACCCCATCGCTCTATATATAATTCCTTATTATCTCATCCCTTTTCCGTGCCACATTTTTTATATCTGAGAATATAGTCAGACTTATTAGAACGACATTATTTGTGATTTTCGAAACCTTTTTTTACTACAAAGAATCGGGTTACCCCAAATTTCTTTTTTAAATTAACCCCTTGAGGATATTTAACTTCCAGGTTCGAAATAGATTTAGAGACTCCTAAGAACGATTGGTGGGTAAGATAACTGGGTGTCCCATAAAGTTATGATCATTATTAGTATCTATGTGGTTTAATTAAGCTTATATCGTTTTACTGGTTCAACAAGTTTTGTAGAAATCAATATTGATTAAAATTCTTTAAATATCAATTCTTTTAAAACACTTGACAGCCTATATAGCGAACTATCAATAGCTGTGTTTGCAAAAAATGCCGAGTAGACAGTCTGTGGTATTGTTACATACAAACCCGGGACGATTGAACATTAAGAATGGTTTGTATTGTCAACCGTTCTCACACAATATTTCAAACACATATAAATTACAGTTTACTCCAAAATATTCCCCAAGATAATGAGAGCTTCAACTGGGGGGGGGGAGTTTGTGACTATTCCCCAACAGACACAGGTGATATCAGTTCTCCCCACCCAACAAAGATAACATGACTGTAGTAGAAGTGTCAGCATACCTTGTTTCTCTAGAGATATCGGATATCATATGTTTATAACCATGACAGTGGGATATCGATTAGTATTAAACATTAACAATCGTCTTGGACTAGCTCCATTGTTGTTGCCGATCTGCACGAGTTCCCGTGTGTTAATATTTAATATAACATTAATTACAATGAGGTAATAAAATGGTAGCAAAAAGTCTAAACAATGTGTCTAAATGCCGACTCTTTATAACTTATATAGTTTTTAATTCAATGTATTGACAACAATAAAATGTAATTTCAATACATGAAAATATTGTTTCTATTGTTGTATTGCTATGTTTTATTTTTTGTCGACATTTCTATGAACACCAACAGGGGATATAAAACAAGGCCAGCCTAAAATATTCTGAGGTAGATTGGTAAACAATTTAAACTGATTGTGGTAAATGTTTAGTTAACGTCCTTGCCAGCTTAATTTTTTTTTAATATCGAAGTACCACGATGGGGTGCGTATCAGATATTAAGCTGATAAGAACAGATACTACACTTCGATCTTAGCAAAAAGGCCTAGAAGCGATCAGCTTAAGCTGATATCAATCCTTACAGAGAGACTTATATATCTAATACTACCTACAATAAAGCGCACTGGTCTGTTTAATAAATTTATCGCCTTGATAACTTGCATGTCATTTTTTAAACCAAACACTCCATTGTGTTCTCAATGACGCTATTCATTTCCTCATTGAAAATCTGATAAAAATACAATTCAAGAAGGTTTTTTTATAAACTTCCAATACGACTCACATTTTAATATACCTTGTAAATGTTTTTTTTTAAAGAATATTTTATACTAATTATCCAATTACATTTTTTGAGGAAAGGTTTTTAAATAACACGGAAAATTTTTCTCAAAATTGGTTAACAATCTCTAACTTTTATTGTATTTCCTTACAGTTGGACAAGAACCATTGACAATAACTTATAGTCATATAAAACACTCATATAAACATCTTTGTGCGTCAATACAAACGATCTGATCATATTTCATTGGCCTTTGATTTATTTACTCAATGTTTAACGGGGTACTTGACTAGATATTATAAGTCGACATGACTTTTAATATCAGTATATTGGATATTTATATCTTGAATTTCTAGGAAAATTGTCCTAAATGAACCCTTTGAAACTGTTGTTGTTATTGATTCTGTTGTTTTAGGGTCAAAACAGGCGAGAGTCTAAGAAAAGGGCAAGACAGATAGAAGAAGAAACAAATTTCAGGGCTCTGGCCACTATATTGTTATTAATTTAGAAACCACAAATACTACAAACAGTTATTCTAGAAACAATTATAGCGCTAGGATTTTAACTTCTAAAACTGTTTCTAGGACATGAAAAAGAAGTATCGCACATTTTTGTCAGAGGATTTTTGTTCACACTTGTGTCGTTTGATTAATATTTGTAAATCAGCAAAAATCTGGTCCTAATTAACTGTATTAATTATGAGATTATTGATTAATCAGTTACTTATATTACTTGTTATAACTCGAGTGAATTCGACCCATATTTTACTCCATCTTTTTTTTTTTCTAAACATAACAAATTACAATAATAAAATATTTTGACTGTTAAAATAGTGCTCAATACATCAATTGTAGAGTGATATAGAAATACCACTGTTAAAATAGTGCTCAATACATCAATTGTAGAGTGATATAGAAATACCACTGTTAAAATAGTACTCAATACATCAATTGTAGAGTGATATAGAAATATTACTGTTAAAATAGTGCTCAATACATCAATTTAGAGTGATATAGAAATACCACTGTTATAATAGTGCTCAATCATCTAAGTAGAGATATAGAAATACCACTGTTAAAATAGTGCTCAATACATCAATTGTAGAGTGATATAGAAATACACTGTTAAAATAGTACTCAATACATCAATTGTAGAGTGATATAGAAATACCACTGTTAAAATAGTGCTCAATACATCAATTGTAGAGTGATATAGAAATACCACTGTTAAAATAGTGCTTAATACACCAATTGTAGAGTGATATAGAAATACCACTGTTAAAATAGTGCTCAATACATCAATTGTAGAGTGATATAGAAATACCACTGTTAAAATAGTCTCAATACATCAATTGTAGAGGATATAGAAATACCACTGTTAAAATAGTGCTCAATACATCAATTTAGAGTGATATAGAAATACCACTGTTAAAATAGTGTCAATACATCAATTGTAGAGGATATAGAAATATACTGTTAAAATAGTGCTTAATACACAATTGTAGAGTGATATAGAAATATTACTGTTAAAATAGTCTCAATACATCAATTTAGAGGATATAGAAATACTACTGTTATATAGTGCTCAATCATCAATTGTAGAGTGATAGAAATACCACTGTTAAAATAGTCTCAATACATCAATTGTAGAGTGATATGAAATACCATGTTAAAATAGTCTAATACATCAATTGTAGAGGATATAGAAATACCACTGTTAAAATAGTGCTCAATACATCAATTGTAGAGTGATATAGAAATACCACTGTTAAAATAGTGCTAATACACAATTTAGAGATATAGAAATACACTGTTAAAATAGTGCTCAATACATCACTTTTAGAGATATAGAAATACACTGTAAATAGTGCTCAATCATCATTGTAGAGATATAGAATACCACTGTTAAAATAGTGTCAATACATCAATTGTAGAGGGATATGAAATACCACTGTTAAATAGTGCTCAATACATCATTTTAGAGGATATAGAAATACCACTGTTAAAATAGTCTCAATACATCATTTAGAGGATATAGAAATACCACTGTTAAAATAGTGCTCAATACATCACTTTTAGAGATATAGAAATACACTGTTAAAATAGTCTCAATACATCATTTAGAGATATAGAAATACCACTGTTAAAATAGTCTCAATACATCATTTTAGAGCGATATAGAAATACCACTGTTAAAAAGTGCTCAATACATCATTTTAGAGGATATAGAAATACCACTGTTAAAATAGTCTCAATAATCATTTAGAGTGATATGAAATACCACTGTTAAAATAGTCTCAATACATCATTTTAGAGATATGAAATACATGTTAAAATAGTGCTCAATAATCACTTTTAGAGTATATGAAATACCACTGTTAAAATAGTTCAATAATCATTGTAGAGTATATAGAAATCACTGTTAAATAGTCTCAATACATCAATTGTAGAGTGATATAGAAATACCACTGTTAAAATAGTGCTCAATATACAGTAATATAGAAATACCACTGTTAAAATAGTACTCAATACATCAATTGTAGAGTGATATAGAAATATCACTGTTAAAATAGTACTCAATACATCAATTGTAGAGTGATATAGAAATACCACTGTTAAAATAGTGCTCAATATACAGTAATATAGAAATACCACTGTTAAAATAGTACTCAATACATCAATTGTAGAGTGATATAGAAATACCACTGTTAAAATAGTACTCAATACATCAATTGTAGAGTGATATAGAAATATTACTGTTAAAATAGTACTCAATACATCAATTGTAGAGTGATATAGAAATACCACTGTTAAAATAGTGCTTAATACACCAATTGTAGAGTGATATAGAAATACCACTGTTAAAATAGTACTCAATACATCAATTGTAGAGGATATAGAAATATTACTGTTAAAATAGCGTTCAATACATCAATTGTAGAGAGATATAGATATACCACTGTTAAAATAGTACTCAATACATCAATTGTAGAGTGATATAGAAATACCACTGTTAAAATAGTGCTTAATACATCAATTGTAGAGTGATATAGAAATATTACTGTTAAAATAGTGCTTAATACATCAATTGTAGAGTGATATAGAAATATTACTGTTAAAATAGTACTCAATACATCAATTGTAGAGTGATATAGAAATACCACTGTTAAAATAGTGCTTCAATACATCAATTGTAGAGAGATATAGAAATACCACTGTTAAAATAGTACTCAATACATCAATTGTAGAGTGATATAGAAATATCACTGTTAAAATAGTACTCAATACATCAATTGTAGAGTGATATAGAAATATTACTGTTAAAATAGTGCTTAATACATCAATTGTAGAGTGATATAGAAATATTACTGTTAAAATAGTGCTTAATACATCAATTGTAGAGTGATATAGAAATATTACTGTTAAAATAGTGCTTCAATACATCAATTGTAGAGCGATATAGAAATACTACTGTCATATTAGTGCTCAATGCATCAATTGTAGAGCGATATAGAAATACCACTGTTAAAATAGTGTTCAATACATCAATTGTAGAGTGATATTGAAATACCACTGTTAAACTAGTACTCAATACATCAAATGTAGAGAGATATAGAAATACAACTGTTAAAATAATGCTCAATACATCAATTGTAGAGTGATATAGAAATACAACTGTTAAAATAGTGCTCAATACATCAATTGTAGAGAAATATAGAAATAGCACTGTTAAAATAGTGCTCAATACATCAATTGTAGAGAGATATAGAAATACCACTGTTAAAATAGTGCTCAATACATCACTTTTAGAGCGATATAGAAATACCACTGTTAAAAGAGTGCTCAATACATCAATTTTAGAGCGATATAGAAATACCACTGTTAAAATAGTGCTCAATACATCAATTGTAGAGTGATATAGAAATACCACTGTTAAAATAGTGCTCAATACATCAATTGTAGAGTGATATTGAAATACCACTGTTAAAATAGTGCTCAATACATCACTTTTAGAGTGATATTGAAATACCACTGTTAAAATAGTGCTCAATATATCACTTTTAGAGTGATATTGAAATACCACTGTTAAAATAGTGCTCAATACATCACTTTTAGAGAAATATAGAAATACCACTGTTAAAATAGTGCTCAATACATCACTTTTAGAGTATATGAAATATCACTGATGAAATAGTAATCAATACATCCATTGTAGAGCTATATAGCAACATTACTGTTATAATAGTACTCAATACATCAAGTGTAGAGCGATACAGAAATACCACTGTTAAAATAGTGCTCAATACATCAGTTATAGAGTGATATAGAAATACCACTGTTAAAATAGTACTCAATACATCAATTGTAGAGTGATATAGATATATCACTGTTAAAATAGCACTCAATACATCAATTGTAGAGTGATATAGATATATCACTGTTAAAATAGCACTCAATACATCAATTGTAGAGCTATATAGAAATATTATGTTAAAATAGCGTTCAATACATCAATTGTAGAGTGATATAGAAATACCACTGTTAAAATAGTACTCAATACATCAATTGTAGAGTGATATAGAAATACCACTGTTAAAATAGTACTCAATACATCAATTGTAGAGTGATATAGAAATGCCACTGTTAAAATAGCTCTCAATACACTGTACAATTATTGTTAAGAAAGTGACCAATATATCAATTATAGGGAGATATAGAGATATTTAGACGGAATTAGAAAGATGTTATTTAGAGTATCACTCAAAACGATATAGATAACTGGCATAATTCAAAATGAATTCTACAGAAGGTGGTAAGCAGTATCTGTTTTCAGAGTAAGAACATGTTTCAGGTTCTGTTTAAAGATTCAAACACCACACATTAAATAGAAGGGATCGTGGTTGTCCTAGCTTCACATTAAACGGTAAATTAATTTGGATATATATTGTTAAACGACCAATTTACATGACGAAACAATTGGGATTATTATTTGCAGCCGTTCCCGTATTAAACAATTCAGCACAAAAGCTGGGGTCTATTGAGTGTATTTTTAGTAATGCTATTATAGAGAACCCATTATTAATATTAATACCAAAACACGAGCCCACTATATTTTATACGGCTATTTGTAGTCAGTCTTTATCAATGTTTGTATACATATCATTGAGATATTGGCCTTCAAGTTCATAATCATGTCTTATATCGTGACATCCTGTTTGATTCATATTTACAATGCCAATAGCAAGCTATTAGACCTACCAATGAACGTCTTATACGGAAGACCGAACAGCCCAATATGAAGACGTCTTATTCCTTAGTCCGCAATGCTTAATTCATACTCCTTAATTTGATAGTCATTGTAAACATTTGTTTAACAAAATCAAAATAAATCCTGCATTGTAGTGCCCTCAATAGAAATTCTTTCAAACTGTATTTGCGACGGAAAATCCAATCAAATCTATGTCTTTTGATACAAAAATGTGGATGATGCAGTAAAGACGAAGTCGGTAAAAGTTTAACATTGAAAAGATGAAGTTAGTAATAGCTTGACATTGTGAAGATGTATAAGATGAAGTTTAGTAATAGCTTGACATTGTGAAGATGTATAAGATGAAGTTAGTAATAGCTTGACATTGTGAAGATGTATAAGATGAAGTTTGTAATAGCTTGACATTGTGAAGATGTATGAGATGAAGTTTGTAATAGCTTGACATTGTGAATATGTATAAGATGAAGTTTGTAATAGCTTGGCATTGTGAAGATGTATAAAATGAAGTTTGTAATAGCTTGACATTGTGGAGATGTATAAGATGAAGTTTATTATAGCTTGACATTGAAAAGATATATAAGCTGACATTGTGAAGATGTATAAGATGAAGTTTGTAATAGCTTGAAATTTTAAAGAGATGTATAAGATGAAGTTTGTAATAGCTTGACATTGTGAAGATGCATAAGATGAAGTTAGTAATAGCTTGAAATTTTAGTATAAGATGAAGTTAGTAATATCTTGACATTGTGAATATGTATAAGATGAAGTTTGTAATAGCTTGGCATTGTGAAGATATATAAGATGAAGTTTGTCATAGCTTGACATTGTGAAGATATATAAGTTGACATTGTGAAGATGTATAAGATGAAGTTCATTATAGCTTGACATTGAAAAGATATATAAGTTGACATTGTGAAGATGTATAAGATGAAGTTTGTAATAGCTTGACATTTTGAAGATGTATAAGATGAAGTTTATTATAGCTTGACATTGAAAATATATATAAGTTGACATTGTGAAGATGTATAAGATGAAGCTTGACATTGTGAAGATGGTTCCGATTAGAGATAGAGTGTTATTTGAGTAAGCACACAGATACAATAAGACGTCTGAATCTATAATTTTATACCCGATATACACAGGAAAATGAAGTACGACGGGACTAGAAACTGTCTCTAGGGCATTGCAGAATCATCGATTAATTGAAAAATCGAGGATTCGAACAATATACACGACGCCTTGAATCGTCTTAAGTCACATACCTCGAATATTCCTTCCTTTATATACTTTCTACTGTCTAATCATCTAGTATGGACATACCCCCAGAGATGGCACCACCCCCTGGAGATCGGGGCACAAAAAGAGATTACACAATGGGGGATGGGGGGAATGTCGAGTCTGCATTCAAAATGAGCCAATTCCATGAAGAAAATGAGAGTTCTTCCAAGAAATAATTATCTTATAGGCCTACATTCTGACACCTATTCTGTGGCAAAGTTTATACAAATTGTAATTTTTGAATTTGTTAGAAATAAATTTATTTTAGGGAGGAGGGGGGAGGGGTTGCAAATTAATCTTAGTTTTTATCTTCAAGCCAAGGATAAGTCGTTTACAGCAATTAACCAAAGAGTCCTACGGTCATTTACATGATTTCCTTGAGTGGCAGTAAGTAATTGGTGGATACAATAACTGGACACAATTTTATGGATAACAATTACTTTGTTTTAAAGGGATAATAGGTCTTAGAATGAACACAACATTTGAAAACTTTAAAATTAGCCAATAAGAGTTATTCATCAGTAAATATACCTGCTGCCATGAATAACATAATAAAAAACAAATAAATATCCAAAAAACTAAGTAAATATCTATAAAGATGCTTAATAAAACGGTCAGGTGTTTCAATCACATTTCTAATGTTCTGAGGAAAAGTAAGTCAGTTATTTGAAATAGTCCTACCTTGTTGCTGTTTAGTGTGAATTAATATTGCTAAATAAAGAAAGAAAAAAAAAGAAGGAAACAACTTGATGAACTATATTTTACAAGGATAGCCTATAACAACTTAGGTCCACAAGTCCGCCGTGACATGGATCCTTTCTACCAGCTGGTCTTGATCTTTTCCGGATTATCCGTAACCATTTACAGCTGGGTGGACTGGAATTATGAGTGAAGATGACTTATTCAAGATCATCGAACTATCACACACCGATCGAGATTAGAACTCATGTCCGACATTTTCAACGTATCCAAGCAAATGACGTCATGACGTTAAGAACCAACACTCAAACCGCTCTGCTTTAAAACCCAACAAAGACAAGAGTATCATCGTTGAAACGTCGCAAGTTTTTAAAAGAAGTAATTGTTATCCATAAAATTGTGTCCATCTGTGATATATGTTCATATTAAGCTTATAGAAATATTTCAGTAATTTAGATCTACATAATAAATATTGAGATAAATGTTAATGGAAATGTTTGTGAATATGCGTTTCTGATTATATCTGTAATTTGTCACGTCATCCTCGACTTTAATTAATGGCAAGTATAAAATATGATGGTGTGATAACGATGGGTTATTTGAGAAGGAAAAGTCAGTCATATAAAGGGAAAGGTGTAACAGGGAAAGTGTAACAGGGAAAGTGTAACAGGGAAAGTGTGATAGGACCTTGACGTTACAGAAATCGAAAAATTATTCATGAACCATTATGACTACATGTATTGTATTTTGTGTCATTTTTGAATAATTTTGACATTTGGGCAATATTGGTTAGATGCCAAGTTGGCTGTAGACTAATCTAATAGTTCAATATTTATATCTATACTTATATATATATATATATAGCAAAATGGAATTTTCTGTGCCTTGGTCAAACAAACTTTCTTAAAATAGTTCCGTATCTTACAAAATAGCTAATATAGTTTGATGGGACGATGATGTTATACGGGGCTATTACAACAAATGTCAGTTGGTAAAATTATTATGCAGGTCTGAGGGACTGACATGGAAAATATATAATATTGTTAACAATATCAATCTGTATTTTATTATTACAAGAATAACTATTGTTTCCTTTCAGTAAACAATAAATATTCAATGAATTAGATTGCAAATTAAATATGTTAACATTTGTAAAACAGGACCTTGTTCTCGTTCAATCGTATCTTTGTCAATCTAATTGACTGTATTGTTAACAATGTCAATCTATAATCTAGTACGACGGTTACAAGTTACAATAAATATTACATGATTAAATAAAATATGAAATGGGAAGAAGATTTGTAAAATATAACCCCTGTACAATCGTATCTTTATCAATCTAATCGGGTAAAACTTACAATAAATATTACATGAATAAATTACATTTATAATCCATATTCTCGTACCTGTAATAACACAAATACATCTCTGTATTTATCAATATGAATTCAGTTAATAGTGTTAAAGTTGTGTACAAAATAAATGTCCTTTGAATGTTTTGAGTATTTTTTATATATTTTCCATTTGATTAAACCATATTCATATCGTATAAAGAACTTAATCTAGTTAAAAGTCCAGAAGTCCTGATATTTCCAAACTCATTTCATGAGTGATGGGTTTTTGCGAAGGGGGGGGGGGTGGGGGGAGGGGGGTCCTTACAAAGTCTATCAATGTGGACTAATAGTGTATTTGTTTTGCTTCCCCCACGTTTCAGTTCAACAGTGAGACCGAAAAGTTATTTTTTAACGTTAAGATTATCAATCAATTATAAATGTACATATTCTGCTAACTCGTTTTATTCGCTTATTTAGTATAAACACTGTTTTCAAGACTCGTTTTGTTCTCCCTTCAGTTACCTATTGATATGACACGATTTGTGTATAAAATAACACCAAACCGCTTCGAAACATTGCATTATAGAACGTAGGGCAGCTGGAAACCTGGACTTCACTTACATTTCTAATTTTCTATTGAAAAGCAAGTCAGTTATAAATAATTTTAAGTAAAATTGTCTTACCTTGTTGCCATTCAGTGTGTATTATTATTGACAGCACGCGTCATACCTGTGTATAATATATTAATCCGGTTAATCCAGTCTAACTATCATCCTAACAAAGTATTTAATTCTGATCAATCGATTTCCTATCGTAAGTCTCGAACTTTGGTCTTTCTGTCCTATTATACCCTATGTATATCACTATCACACGATATAATACGTCTGGGTGAGCAGTTCTCATTGAATATGTCGCACAAAAAAAAATGTGTTCTCTGTTTGACTTGTATAGATCTCAGAAGATTTTTGTGTTCACTATTGTAATCAATTGTTTCTATGGAGACCAAACAAAGCATAAATAACAAATAAAATACACTTCCATATTGTGTTATATCATACAAGGGGCCTCGGTTTATTGTCCTATCCGTACGACTAGATGCTTTTTCCATGACAGTCTCTCAGACCTGCATCACTGTCAAGGGGAAATCTCAGCAATCTTTCAATATATATTGTTTTAACGCGAATCATTACTGTGTGACCCAGGCCAGTGCTATATTGAGACTACGTTCTCGTCATTCAATACGCCAAGTGCTTTATGACGTTACAAATGGCAAATTTAAGGTCCTTCGCTAAAGTGAAGTCCCAAAACAATTAGTTTTAGTGGAATTACCCGAACTATATACAACTCATTAACAATTAGAACGGTGCAAATTGCAGATATAAGTGTACCTCTTTACAATCTCTTTAACTTTTAATATGTTAAATATTTTTCTCGTAAAAAGGATGTTTTTTCGTTTTTTTCTATTTTTCAGATTTTTAAGCTACAATTAAACATAAAGTAAAATTGTCAACGTGAGATATTTGGTGATTAATCACGTTGATGGATTATCTTAATTAGTGGCTTGTTAATTAGTGAGCTTAACCTGGTTATTTACTTACTTTGATACAGGACAACAGACAACAGACAACAGATATTTAATGCTCTTCGAAAATCAATTAACGTATCTTGAGATGATTTAATGTCATTTAGAAAGAACCATATTTTCGTTATAACACTTTCTTGGTATAGCACAGATTCTCGTGCTGAAAATTGGCTGTGCCCCGCACGGGTTTCAAACCAGCGATTTCAGAGTCAGGCACCAATCATCTCATGTAATCAGCCATGGGAGCTGTGTCGTTACTGATTATCAGAGGGGTAATGCATGTTCGCAGTAAAGTCTTCCTGTCTGCTGCCATCTATTTTTGTGGAAGGTCCGTTGGCCGAGTGGTCTTGACGGTTGACATTTATTGCTCCGATTAGGTTCCTGACGCTGAGATCGCTGGTTCCAAACCCGTGCGGGTCTCAGCCAATTTTCAGCACGAGAATATGTGCTATAGCAAGAAAGTGTTATCCCAATAACGAAAATACGGTTGCAATTAACGTACCTTATTTAGCCAATAAACACATGTCTAACTCTGCATGACCAAACAATTAATGCCCCTTCCCCGGTTTTCCCTTTTCCCGTTTTGCCCCTTCCCCGTTTTTCCCCTTTCCCTTATCAACCCTTTTAGTTCGCGGCTTGCCTATAATGTCTCTGCAGACTTTTCCTGTAGGTAATGTAGTATATACATAAGAGGAATATCAATAATACTTAAGTATTTTATGATTAATAGTAGTGTCCCGCGGTGCCTAGAAGAGTAAGCACACCCTCCATGACACCACATTGATAAAACACTTTTCAAAAATTACTTAGTTTTGTGAGTTTTCCAGATTTTAAGGGATTCTGTTACTTTATGACACCAGGTAAGTTCACCGATGAATATATACTCATATTGACCATTTTATTTTATGTTCATTCTAAGACGTAGTATCACTTTAAGTAAAACAAGTAATACAGAAGGATTGTACACACCACTGAACTGCTCAAGCGAAAAGCTCACGAACAAACTTTTTATTTAGCTTATACCTTATACTAGCCTAGAATGATAAAGCTGTTGATTAGGAAATGAAATGGATGGAGTTTTACGTCCTACTTTTCTGCACCTTATGGGCTAATGAAGATGGGCAACGCCATGCAGTGTGCTATGAGGAAAATTTTGTCAGGACAGCGGCATTAGCATCACTAACAAGGGGAAAATCCGAAGGTTAATCCCGACCTTTGCCGGGATTAGCGGACAAGCGTCTAACTCACTGAGCCACCACGTCTCCGCTATTGATTTGGAGGGGAATTATAGGAGCCCTAGTAACTAATGGTGAACGGACCAGGTTACACCCTCTTTAGTTATAAAATATACCATATATCATATTTTGATTGAGGCAAAACGTAGTTCTATAAGTTTTAATATTGATAAAGATACACGTTTAAAAATCAGACATTAGTCAACGGATGTTTTCGCATATGCTCAAGGGGAATAACTCTTAATAATGATAAGGAGGAATCCGACCACTAATTATTGTCTATGTAATTGAGTCTATTGAATATCCAACATGATGTAGTCAATGGAAACCTTTTAAAATTAATAGCAATTTGTATATTACCGTCTGATGTAATTATGAATACTTGGTAACAGTGTGGAATAATTGTCGTAACTTCAACTCTCTAATATCAAACAGTTTTATTTCATTATTGAATTATTAAAAAATCTCACGTGTTTTTTATAAGACTAACAAATATTTCCAATCACATCATTTTTAAAAAAAATTCACTTTCTGAAATTATTCCTAATACTTTTAGAATTGACACACTTCGATATTTTTATATAATTGAACTATTATACGGGAACTAAATTGAATATACAATAATAATAATAATTTATTTACAGTAACTAGGTCTATAACCCATAGTTACAAAAGTTTTTAAAATGAAGGTATATAATAGACAAATATATTACAAAATAAACATTTACCCAACATAAAAATATATAAGCATGTATAATTAATAATTAATATAAATAACGAATATACAAATATAATATACACTAAAATTGAAAAATATATGTTACAGCGTTTTGAAGGCTTGAGGGTTTTACTTGCTTATTCTGGAGTGTGAGGAAATTAACTGATCATTGCTCTGGGGGTGTGGCGACTAAAACAAACACGTTTTGATTTAGACAATTATTTTTTCCGTTTAATTGAAATTATACCTTATTTTTGTTTCACCTGTTTGTTTGGTGTTTATTCTTTATTTAGCAACTTTAGGAACATTCATCCACTTGATCCCAAGCCAATCACAGTCCTTCCCGTAATAACGGTAGTATATTGTGCCGCCAACACAGGGTATTATTTTCTATCGATCGATAATCTCAGCCAGGGACATCGGATCAGATACCGTACCTCTTTTTCTTTCGCGGCTTTAGACTAGATTATTAACTAAATACACCTTTCATTCGCGTCACAAATACCCAGTGGTTTGCTTACTTCTCAAATAATTATCGTATCGATTTGCAAATTAGTCTCTGACGCCAAGACATCTCCTGTCCACGACGATGTTATAGTTTACGACAAACTCGCAAATTACATCAAGAGAGACAACTACGATTAAACACATGTTTGCAATATGTCAATTTAATGTCGTAGCCAGTTCAAACTTTGGTACGCATTTCTTAGTCGTGATACCTAATCCAGACCTAGATTCATCTTCTAATAAAGTCCTACCGCGTTTGAATTCCCTTATCACAATAAAATTTAACCCGAGCTTAAGATGGTGCATAGGACCCATACTCGCCCTGTATTTTCTTGCCTGTTTTACCTTTTACATACAAGTACCGAATTACGGTGCGTGCGTTACTCAACTTTAGAAAAGCATGCCCTTGCATCACTAGCCATGTTTGACATTCAATATTTTTTTCAAGAATGACTCGATACGCGTGTATACGGGTATAAAAAATGTATTGAAACAAGGCATGAAACTCGTGACCATGTCGGACAATCTCGAAGATCAAAAAGGCTGGTTAATTGTAGAATCGTATCCTTCCGCCTATAAAATATTGTATTATCTCACAAATTTAGAAAGAAAGTGCAAAGTCTAGTGTAAATCTAATCCAAAAATGTGTCTAAAATGGGCCCTGCAAATACCTAAAAGGGAAGAAGAAAGAGGATTTCTAAAAGTAGAAACGACGACTGCCCGGACTGTTCTGGTAGATATTGTTAATAGAGTACTATCAAAGACCTGGTAGATATTGTTAATAGAGTACTATCAGAGATCTGGTAGATATTGTTAATAGAGTACTATCAGAGATCTGGTAGATATCGTTTATAGAGTACCATCAATGACCTGGTAGATATTATTAGAGTACTATCAGAGATCTGGTAGATATTGTTAATAGAGTACTATCAGTGACCTGGTAGATATCGTTTATAGAGTACTATCAATGACCTGGTAGATATTGTTAATAGAGTACTATCAAAGACCTGGTAGATATTGTTAATAGAGTACTATCAGAGACCTGGTAGATATTGTTAATAGAGTACTATCAGGGATCTGGTAGATATTGTTAATAGAGTACTATCAAAGACCTGGTAGATATTGTTAATAGAGTACTATCAGAGATCTGGTAGATATTGTTAATAGAGTACTATCAGAGATCTGGTAGATATTGTTAATAGAGTACTATCAGAGATCTGGTAGATATTGTTAATAGAGTACTATCAGAGATCTGGTAGATATTGTTAATAGAGTACTATCAGAGACCTGGTAGATATTGTTAATAGAGTACTATCAGGGACCTTGTAGATATTGTTATTAGAGTACTATTAGAGACCTGGTAGATATTGTTAATAGAGTACTATCAGAGACCTGGTAGATATTGTTAATAGAGTACTATCAGGGACCTGGTAGATATTGTTATTAGAGTACTATTAGAGATCTGGTAGATATTGTTAATAGAATACTATCAGAGATCTGGTAGATATTGTTAATAGAGTACTATCAGAGATCTGGTAGATATTGTTAATAGAGTACTATCAGAGATCTGGTAGATATTGTTAATAGAGTACTATCAGGGACCTGGTAGATATTGTTATTAGAGTACTATTAGAGATCTGGTAGATATTGTTAATAGAGTACTATCAGAGACCTGGTAGATATTGTTAATAGAGTACTATCAGGGACCTGGTAGATATTGTTATTAGAGTACTATTAGAGATCTGGTAGATATTGTTAATAGAGTACTATCAGAGATCTGGTAGATATTGTTAATAGAGTACTATCAGAGATCTGGTAGATATTGTTAATAGAGTACTATCAGAGATCTGGTAGATATTGTTAATAGAGTACTATCAGGGACCTGGTAGATATTGTTATTAGAGTACTATTAGAGATCTGGTAGATATTGTTAATAGAGTACTATCAGAGACCTGGTAGATATTGTTAATAGAGTACTATCAGAGATCTGGTAGATATTGTTAATAGAGTACTATCAGAGATCTGGTAGATATTGTTAATAGAGTACTATCAAAGACCTGGTAGATATTGTTAATAGAGTACTATCAGAGATCTGGTAGATATTGTTAATAGAGTACTATCAGAGATCTGGTAGATATTGTTAATAGAGTACTATCAGAGATCTGGTAGATATTGTTAATAGAGTACTATCAGAGACCGGGTAGATATTGTTAATAGAGTACTATCAGAGACCTGGTAGATATTGTTATTAGAGTACTATCAGGGATCTGGTAGATATTGTTAATAGAGTACTATCAATGACCTGGTAGATATTGTTAATAGAGTACTATCAGTGATCTGGTAGATATTGCTAATAGAGTACTATCAGAGATCTGGTAGATATTGTTAATAGAGTACTATCAGAGATCTGGTAGATATTGTTAATAGAGTACTATCAGAGATCTGGTAGATATTGTTAATAGAGTACTATCAGAGATCTGGTAGATATTGTTAATAGAGTACTATCAGAGATCTGGTAGATATTGTTAATAGAGTACTATCAGAGATCTGGTAGATATTGTTAATAGAGTACTATCAGAGATCTGGTAGATATATCATCATCGTCGTCGTCCTACGTCATACGACCTCGTCATTTACGTCATTGTCATTGTGTTTCATTTTCAATTTGATGAGTTAAAATGATTTTATTCTATAATGACTACCTTTTTAAAAACCTTTAAAACCCCGGAAGCTGACAGATCTTAGTCGAACAGGTTATGTTGACTAACAAAGCTCTTACAACTCAATACCTTCATTTTATTAAAAATTTAATCTGAGTTCTTTCCTTTTTAATTGTGTAGCAAGTGTGTCGGAAATTTTTGAAGCGCAATGAATCTGTTATGATGAATATTATTGAGGTGTTCTTTGAGAAAAATGGAAGTTGCCGATCATTCTTCACTTTTTCGTGTTGATAAAAGTATTCCATATGTAACAGTTTACTTGATATAAGAAAAATGAAGCCTGCGATCTTTGTTAAAATCGTATTGGGAGTTGTGATGTTACCAAGATGGTTTACAGACGGCGCAGATATATTGTTTGGATTATTTGCAAGAGATAAAATTTATTTTAATAAGAAGATATATCATGGAGTGGCATCTCGAGAAGCCTGTTTCATGCTGTGTTTATCGGACAGAACGCTTGGTTGTTATTTATTTGCTTACAACAAAATATCTAAGGAATGTTATTATAGTGATGAAATATCATCGACATCAGGAACAAATACTGGAAGTGAAATATATACATCAATTTCATGTAAGTATTATCAAGTGATTCTATCTTGAGATGTTTTCAGCCTCAGGGGCAAAGCGTGTCAGAGGTCATGGGTTCGTAGAAGTATCTATCTTCGAGGGCCTATATTCAGGACTTGGTGCATGTTTTTTCAGTGAACGCGTGACAGCCAAGATGCAGCATAAGCGTTTGAATGATATATGGTAATATAAAGGTATGTATGATATGTGAGGGCTGAAAAAGTGAAAAGGGTTCGAATGAAATATGTTTATATATAGGTTTATTTAGATTTTTACTGTATCTTGTTATATAGTCTATATATAAGTCTATTTAGATCTTTACTCTAGCTTGTTATAGAGTCGGATATAGGTTTATCTAGATTGTTACAGAATAGGATATAGGTTTATCTAGATAGTTACTCTAGCTTGCTATATGGTAGGATATAGGTTTATCTAGATTGTTACAGAATAGGATAAAGGTTTATCTAGATAGTTACTCTAGCTTGCTATAGAGTAGGATATAGGTTTATCTAACTTGTTACTCTAGTTTGCTATAGAGTAGGATATAGGTTTATCTAGATTGTTACTCTAGCTTGTTATAGAGTAGTTTATAGGTTTATCTAGATGTTACTCTAGCTTGTTATAGAGTAGGGTATAGGTTTATCTAGATTGTTACTCTAGTTTGCTATAGAGTAGGATATATGTTTATCTAGATTGTTACTCTAGCTTGTTATAGAGTAGGATATAGGTTTATCTAGATTGTTACTCTATTTTGTTATAGAGTAGGATATAGGTTTATCTAGATTGTTACTCTAGTTTGCTATATGGTAGGGTATAGGTTTATCTAGATTGTTACTCTATTTTGTTATAGAGTAGGATATAGGTTTATCTAGATTGTTACTCTAGCTTGTTATAAAAGTAAGGGTTTTTATTTATGTTTATCTAGATTGTTACTCTAGTTTGCTATATGGTAGGATATATGTTTATCTAGATTGTTACTCTAGCTTGTTATAGAGTAGGATATAGGTTTATCTAGATTGTTACTCTATTTTGTTATAGAGTAGGATATATGTTTATTTAGATTGTTACTTTAGCTTGCTATAGAGTAGGATATATGTTTATCTAGATTGTTACTCTAGCTTGTTATAGAGTAGGATATATGTTTATCTAGATTGTTACTCTAGCTTGTTATAGAGTAGGGTATATGTTTATCTAGATTGTTACTCTAGTTTGTTATAGATTAGGATATAGGTTTATCTAGATTGTTACTCTAGCTTGTTATAGAGCAAGATATAGGTTTATCTAGATTGTTACTCTAGCTTGTTATAGAGTAGGATATAGGTTTATCTAGTTGTTACTCTAGGTTGTTATTGAGTAGGATATATGTTTATCTAGATTGTTACTCTAGCTTGTTATAGAGTAGGATATAGGTTTATCTACGTTGTTACTCTAGGTTGTTATTGAGTAGGATATATGTTTATCTAGATTGTTACTCTAGCTTGTTATAGAGTAGGATATAGGTTTATCTAGTTGTTACTCTAGTTTGGTTATAGAAATTTAAGGAAAATTTGGTTTATCTAGATTGTTACTCTAGCTTGTTATAGAGTAGGATATAGGTTTATCTAGTTGTTACTCTATCTTGTTATAGAGAAAGGATATAGGTTTATCTAGATTGTTACTCTAGCTTGTTATAGGTAGGATATAGGTTTATCTACGTTGTTACTCTAGCTTGTTATAGAGTAGGATATATGTTTATCTAGATTGTTACTCTAGCTTGTTATAAAGTAGGATATAGGTTTATCTACATTGTTACTCTAGCTTGTTATAGAGAAAGGATATAGGTTTATCTAGTTTGTTACTCTAGCTTGTTATAGGTAGGATATAGGTTTATCAAAGATTGTTACTCTAGTTTGTTATAGAGTAGGATATAGGTTTATCTAGATTGTTACTCTAGCTTGTTATAGAGTAGGATATATGTTTATCTAGATTATAACTCTAGCTTGTTATAAAGTAGGATATAGGTTTATCTAGATTGTTACTCTAGCTTGTTATAGAGTAGGATATAGGTTTATCTAGATTGTTACTCTAGTTTGCTATATGGTAGGATATAGGTTTATCTAGATTGTTACTCTAGTTTGCTATATGTTAGGATATATGCCAATCTAGATTGTGGATTGAAATTACTAATTATATTTTCTGAACACATTTAAATGTTTTACAAATTATTTTTCAGCTGGAATGTGTGAAAGTCAAGTAGCTGGTAGGACGTCATGTGGTACCTTTGATAAAGATTTGTGTACCAAAACTGGGTGTTGCTATGACAACGCGACTACTATTCCTTGTTATCGAAAATACAAGTTTACCCTTTACTGTTGATTTTCTTTTATTATTATTCTAATTATTATTATTGTTATTGTGGGAATTTTCATCAAAGTTCCAGTTAGTTCTCGTAATGTCAATCCTTTTTTTTTTCGATTTTTATACAGCTCCCTGCTCTTAGACTCTAGTACCTGTAGCAACTTATCAACTTTCTGTACTGGGGACGTGTGTTATAAATATCAATTAGAATATTTTTGCAAAACCTGAAATGCCATAGTGCAACAATTGCAAAAAGTAGTTTTTCTAATATAGAAGGATTAAAGAAGGGTTCCCATATTTTCATATATATATATATCATAATTGGACCGGTAATACTTATATCAATAGAAAGTAGAGGTGTTCTAATGATTAAGAATAGTACCAGATAGTCCCACAAGTCCTTAAGTAACTCGTTATTAGGCAAATTATGACGATTTCCCTCGGCA
The DNA here is from genome assembly GCA_030562195.1 of Nipponacmea schrenckii. Lineage (NCBI taxonomy): Eukaryota > Metazoa > Mollusca > Gastropoda > Lottiidae > Nipponacmea > Nipponacmea schrenckii. The sequence continues at coordinate 1,208,520 of JAUJPP010000006.1, forward strand.
GGGTACTCATCATGACGTTACTGGAGGCTGTAGTTGTTAAGTATGCACGCATGCGTAGTTGCCCACATTCCTTAATATTTGCTACAACAACAATGGCATTTTGGTATTTATCTCTGGCAAAAGGCAATAAAACGTTTAAATATCACTTTGTTAAATCATTTTTAATTTAAATAAGTTTTAACTCATCGTATCTTTTTTTGAATATGTGTAGATAATGATAATAAAATACGAAATCAATTCTAACACACCTTCATTCATATGACGTCAGGCAGATTAGGGTGAAATGAATTCCCAAGCGTTTCCACGTCCACTTAGGTCTTTTGAACTTGAGATTAAATGGATTATTCATTAGAAACCCAATTAATCAATTTGTAAGCTTACTTTGGCTTTAATTAATGAGGGAACCCATCTGGGTGTTTACAAAACGAAGACCCAAAGACCTAAGACCTAAAAAAGGAAGACCCCACGAGGTAAAAAACGAAGACCTAAAAAAGGAAGACCCCACCGAGTAAAAAACGAAGACCCTATGAAAAAATCCGACAAGGCATAGGAATATTCCATTGAAATTTTACTGGATGGTTAAGCATGTCAACACGCCAATTTCCCCAGAAAATGAGCAAAATCCATCACTCCCTCCCTTCCCTACAGGGTGAAACATAAATACGGACGTAAAAAAAAAGGTATAAAAGGAAGACCCCACCAGGTAAAAACCGAAGACCCTGTGAAAAATCCCGACAAGGCATAGGAATATTCTATTGAAATTTTACTGGATGGTTAAGCATGTCAACACGCCAATTTCCCCAGAAAATTAGCAAAATCCATCACTCCCTCCCTTCCCTACAGGGTGAAACAAAAATACGGACGTAAAAAAGAAGGTATAAAAGGAAGACCCCACCAAGTAAAAAACGAAGACCCTGTGAAAAAATCCAACAAGGTCGTCAAATAAAGATGGGTTGGGTGTGTACAAAACGAAGACCCCAATGAGCAAAATCCATCACCCCCTCCCTTCCCTACAGGGTGAAACATAAATATGGACGTAAAAAAAGGTATAAAAGGAAGACCCCACCAGGTAAAAAACTGCCTGCTGCCCACCTCGGAAAGAAGAACTACTTCAGTGCAGTATTTCTGGATTTATCCAAAGCCTTCGATTTAGTATGGGTCGATGGTCTAATTTTTAAACTTAGCAATCTTGGCATCAAGGGGCGTATGTTCCGGTGGATCCAGGACTTTCTAAAGGATCGCCAGATACAAGTCAACGTCGCCAATTCCATCAGTGAGAAGCACTCACTAGAGAATGGAACCCCCCAAGGATCTGTTATCAGCCCTACCTTATTCAGCATCATGATCAACGATCTCTCTCGGGACTATGTGCATAGTAAGGACCGATCGGTTAGCACGGCCTTATATGCAGATGATAGTTCCTTGTGGACAGGTCACAATAACCTCAACACTGTGAAAAGTCGCATGCAAACTGCTCTGAACCAAGTTGCCAAATGGGCAAACGACTGGGGCTTCATTATCTCGAAAGCTAAAACCGTCGGGATGCTCTGCAGCAGGCGCACGGATCACAACGGTATTGACCTAAGATTGAATGGTATGAAAATTAGGAAAGAGAAAACAGTAAAGTTCCTTGGCATGAAATTTGCCCAATAAGCTTAGTTGGAATAGCCACATCGACTATATCTGTAATCGTACAACAAAAATCTTAAATGCTATGCGTTATGTTTCAGGTACCACATGGGGAGCAGACAGAGAAGCCTTAATGATGATGTACAGGTCACTGATTCGCTCAGTTATAGATTATGGTTGCATCGTCTATGGTACAGCCTGTAATACTACACTGAAGAAACTGGACGTTCTACAGATGAAAGCTATAAGTATTGCCACCAGGGCAGCAATCGGTACAAAGAATGAGGCACTACTTCAGGAGGTGGGAGAGAAACCCCTTTCTCTTCGGAGGGAGGAACTCTCTCTCAGATTCTGGGGTAAACTTCAGTATTTGTCCGAAAGCTGTCCAACGTATTCCAGCATCAGAAGATTCACTCGTGTCGGAAAGAACCAGATAAATCGGAGTATCTCCTATGGTCAAGCAACTACTGATCTCTTGAGAGAGCACCAACTCGATCAAGTTAGCATCAGCCAACGACACCTATCAGATACTCCTTTTTGGAAGGTTACCAACCCGATAGTCAACACCGAGCTGACCCAGTCCGCCAACAAGCACTTGAACCCAGTGGCAGCAAGAGCGCAAGCTCTTGACCTCATCGACTCCAAGTTCGCCGACCATTTGAAGATCTATACTGATGGCTCCAAGAGTAGCACAGCTCTGGTTACGGTTTGTGTATTCCGGAGAAAGGCATCAGACTTGCCAAACGGATACCCCCACACTGCTCAGTGTTCACTGCAGAACTACTAGCTATCAGGGACGCCATAGCATGGCTATCCCTTAACTATACGGAACCTGCCGTAATCCTGTCTGACTCACTAAGTAGCCTTCAGTCTATTTCTAACAATTTTTCTAATTGTAGGTCAGAAGTTTTAACGAACATCCGAAGTATGATTCACAACTACCAAACCAACAACAACCACCAGATCGAACTATCATGGATCCCGTCGCACGTCTTCATCCCGGGAAACGAACAAGCTGACCGTGTTGCCAAGGACAGTTCGGGTCTGGAGAATATCGAGCCTCTAAAATTCTCGTATGAAGAATTTTGCAGTCTCGTTCCTCTAAGATCAACCAGAAATGGGACGACATGCTAAGGAACCTCAACACCGATAGATACCAAAATTGATCCGAAGATACCAAACCAAACCAAAATTAACCATCCATCTGTAGCCATCTGCAAACTGGTAACCAGACTACGCACCAACCATGTCATGCGAGACCATCAGTTCAATGCCATTAAATGCCGATGTGTACACGTTGCCACCAGGACGCATCTTCTCATTCAATGCACCGAATTGAAACCATCTCGTAAGACATTGACGGACTACCTGGAAACCAACGGCATACCCAAACACCATACAGAATATTTTGGCTCCACCCAAGGACCACTGGTACAAAATAATGGAACTCATCTACCAATTTATTACCACATCTGTTAAAACAGATAACCTAAGTTTCTTTTAAAATTTATAAATCAATTTTCAAAACAAGTTTCATAGCAGAAACAAAAGAGAACATCCCAATTTTTTTTTTTTTTTTTTTTTTTTTTTTGTGAAAGCTTTTTTCTCTTCTTCTCTCCTTTCTCACGTCTCCTTTTCTTCTTTCTTTTAGGTCTTCAACTCTTCCAAGCCAGACAGATAATCCCCAAAACCCAAAACCCAAAACCCAAAACCAAACCCAAACCCCCAACAACAACCACCATGATCATAACGAGTTTTGGAAGAATGTAGAAGACTGAATCACTCACGCCACACCATCCAGGGCCGAGTTTCACCGCCATGACATTCGTTCCGACCAGATCGTACGATTTCTCAAACCACCACCAAACCAACAGTTTTCTAAATCATCCAATTGATTCTAAATCCACTACCAATGACCACCAAAGTGCAACTACCTAGTTTGCGATATCAGCAATTGCTGGAAGCGAACGTTAACTCGCCATTTACCTACCTACCTAGGTAAAAAACGAAGACCCTGTGAAAAAATCCGACAAGGCATAGGAATAGGTGATGGATTTTGCTCATTTTCTGGGGAAATTGGCGTATTGACATGCTTAACCTTCGAGTAAAATCTCAATGGAATATTCCTATGCCTTGTTGGATTTTTTCACAGGGTCTTCGTTTTTTACTTGGTAGGGTCTTCCTTTTATACCATCTTTTGTTACGTCCGTATTTATGTTTCACCCTGTGGGGAAGGGAGGGGGTGGTGGATTTTGCTCATTTTCTGGGGAAATTGGCGTATTGACATGCTTAACCTTCGAGTAAAATTTAATGGAATATTCCCATGCCTTGTTGGATTTTTTCACAGGGTCTTCGTTTTTTACCTTTGGGGGGGTCTTCCTTTTATCCTTTTTTTTTTACGTCCGTATTTATGTTTCACCCTGTGGGGGAAAGGGGGGGGGTGGTGGATTTTGCTAATTTTTTGGGGAAATTGGCGTATTGCCCTGCTTAACCTTCGAGTAAAATTTCAATGGAATATTCCCATGCCTTGTTGGATTTTTTCACAGGGTCTTCGTTTTTTACCTGGTGGGGTTTTCCTTTTATACCTTCTTTTTTACGTCCGTATTTATGTTTCACCCTGTGGGGAAGGGAGGGGGTGGTGGATTTTGCTCAATTTTTTGGGGAAATTGGCGTATTGCCCTGCTTAACCTTCGAGTAAAATTTCAATGGAATATTCCTATGCCTTGTTGGATTTTTTCACAGGGTCTTCGTTTTTTACTTGGTGGGGTCTTCCTTTTATACCCTTTTTTTTTACGTCCGTATTTATGTTTCACCCTGAAAGGGATGGGAGGGGGTGATGGATTTTGCTCATTTTCTGGGGAAATTGGCGTATTGACATGCTTAACCTTCGAGTAAAATGGAATATTCCTATGCCTTGACAGAATTTTTCACAGGGTCTTCGCTTTTTACCTGGTAGGGGTCTTCCTTTTTTTAGGTCTTCGTTTTTTACTTGGTGGGGTCTTCCTTTTTAGGTCTTCGTTTTTTACCTCGTGGGGTCTTCCTTTTTTAGGTCTTAGGTCTTTGGGTCTTCGTTTTGTACACACCCAACCCATGTTTATTTGACGACCGATTTTGCTCGAGATTTTATTTTTAGAATGTAGATACAAAATGAAATAGGTTAGCAAATAAATACTTTCGAATTTCGAAAATACTTAGCACTCGTTTTTGTCCAATTAACGTCTTTGGTGCAAAAAATAAAAACAACTTAAAATTGGCATATTAAAAACTTTTGCGCCACTTCCGGTATACGCGTGAAATGAGATCAAAATGCTTCCGGTCTAATTAAAATGGCACATTGAACTTATGCTAATCAGTGGCCATATTTCAAAACTAGCCGATTTAAAAAAAAAACAGACCGGAAGTTATATTTTGGTTGCCATTTTGATTTTTCTAAAATTCTTGATTTATTAGATTTAGAAGCTTCAAATTTACATCCCAATTATACATTCTGATTGTGAATAAAAATGGCGTGGCACATCCGGGGTATATTCTAATTAACTCTTTTTTGGAAGTCGGCGTAAATTGTCTAAAAGAAATGATTGTTGCAAGAAGGACCTTGCACACAGATACCTCCTTAGAATGGCCAGTTTATTTTAAAAGATTAGGTGTTTCAGATTTTTGGTCCAAAAAGGAACGGGGGTCTGCTCAGAAATTCCGCAAAGCCAATTTGTAGAGCCAACAATAGATACACAACAATGGTTTTTATTTCTGAGGTCTTCTTCCGGCCATTTTGATTTATGATGTTTGATAGTTATTTGTTGTGATATTGACCTTTGTTGACCTTGCCTTTACAAGGTTAAAGGTAATTGGTTTTGGCTATCTGCTGTCGTATGTGATGAATTCTCCCGGTTTTACAACCTTGCAAAAATAACAATTTCTTTTAAATGTCCTGCAATTTGCCACATTAGCAAAGTCCTACTCATTGCAACATGTGGCTCTACTTATAATCACTATTACTTTAAGAGGATTATATTTATTGTTGTTAGTACTATTACTATTACTATTACTATTACTATTACTATATTACTATTACTATTACTATTACTATTACTATTACTATGACTATGACTATGACTATGACTATGACTATGACTATGACTATTATTATTATTACGATGTACACAGTATTAGCCGAGTACGTAGTAAAATACATAAATAATAACAAAGAAAATGGTTTATTGCGAGTAGCAGAGTGGAAAGACAAATAAAAAGATAAAAGAAAACCTGTATATGCCAATAAGATAGTGACGAATCATGCTGAAACTCGAGATAATGCGTAGAAAATTGTATTTGTTGTTGTTTTTTTTCTATTATATTGTATTACATTAAAGCACTGTTATACTTCGGTAGTATCTTTTATAAACCTATACCAGAATCAATAAATAATTATCATAAAAATCCAGTGCCATGTAAATATATTAATATAACAATAGATAAAATTCACGTTATTGTACATGTACATCACACTTACAGTCGATATATTACTGATAAAATTCCCAAAATTTACTTTATATCACAGACTCTTGAGTGGATTACTCCTTTTTCCAAATACACATGGACATAAAATAAGATAAGCATAATGTAACATCCGGAAGCAGAAAACCGACAAAGAGAATAACAAAAAAATGATAAAAACCCGAATATGAATAAAATAATAAAATACGTTTATGGAAATATTAAGTCTAGTCCTAATCCCAATAATTCGGAAATGTATCGCATCCAACATAACTTCCAAAAAAAAATATAGGCCTATCAACATATTAACCACTTTCTCTAATCTAAAGCCTTGGAAACGATTATTGCCGAACAGCTTAAAGCTTTCACTCATTTATCTCTGCTTTCAGACGCCAAAAGCTGCCAATCTGACTTAATAAGACATGCTGCCTTGGATAAGGCAAGTATATAGGTACAGTCCTAATGGACCTGTCTAAAGAATTGGAAAGCATGCCTTCACGCTGTTTCTGAGAAAATAACATGCCTACGTGATGCATAATAATAAAAATAAACACTTTATTTTACATGGGTCAGAATCAGGACCAATACACAAGGACATGGCACTGTCTCACATTCAGTCCATGGGGCAATACATTGGAAAAAAAGTACATGTGCATCAAATGGACAGATCTATGTTCCGGCGATCAAGTACATGACCACAAAATAAATATACAATACTTGACGTACAATTTGTTTAAAAATACATAAGAACATGTGTATTAAATGGACAAATTTTCAACGTACAATTTGTTTATAAAATGGACATAATATATAGTTCCTGCGGCCATGCACCCGACCGCCGAAAAACACATATGCACCCGCGCATCTCAAACAAACCGCACACCGAAACGCCGTACACCTTCCACAGCCATGCACCCGAACGCAGGGAAAATAGATATTAACTATTCTCCGGTGATCAAGCACATTACCGCAAAAAACACACAACACTCCAATGCGTAACCCGTCCAAAACACACAAGCACACGTGCACTGGACCGCAAAAACCATATATCATTTCAACATACAATTTGTTTTAAAATACACAAGTACATGTGTATATAATGGACAGATTTATCTTCCGGCGATCAAGTACTTGACCCCAAAAACTATATACCATTTCAACGTACAATTCTTTTTAAGATACACAAGTACATGTGTATAAATTGGATTCATCTTTCGGCGATCAAGTACTTGACCGTAAAAGCTTAGGAATAGATTAGTACATGTCCATATCCTAGTACATGTATATATCCAATCGTTGCTTTATGAACATGTGGGAACCCTATATTAAACTCCAAACAATTTATATTTGTGAATCCACACAGACACAATTATCAATTCGAATATAATATGCTTTATTCAGGTTACAACACTTAAAACAACAATAATATCTGAATATTACCCAGTTACCTACTGTAGACTGATTGGAATATGACCTCATAACCCCAAGACAGAACTTATTCATATAACAATTAGATCTGATCAAATGCTTCAGGATGTTATTAAAACAATGGTGCACACTGTTATTTAATTGTTCCACACCAATTTAAAGATATTGGGTTACATATTGACTTGCTGCCTTGGATAAAGGTATTATGGTACTATGTAGGTACGGTTCTAATTGGCCTAGCATGCCCTTTACGCTGTTTCTGAGCAAATAACATGCCTACGAGATTCATCCCTCTCGCGTAGCACTTTTGGCTAGCTATCTCACTGATCGTAAAAAGCGATAACTTTCAGGTATAGTTTTAACAATATTTATTTTTGAAATTAGAGATATATGAATGGCGATTCAGAAACATTGAGGTTTACATTGGTTTAATCCTATTGTTGTCAGATTTGTTAATCAGCAGGAATTTCTGATGGATCTATACTTGGTCCCCGTGAGGCCAATGTAGTTTCATATGTAGGGGTTTTTTATACTGCATCTTGGCTGTTGAGCGTTTATTGAAAAACATGCACCTTATCCACAAAGTTCTGAATAAAGGATCTCGAAAATGAAATCTTCTCCGACAGACGTAAAACCCTTGACACGCTGTGCCCATGAGGGTGAAAATATCTTAGGATGGGATCACTTGACAATACTTATAACAACCTCTTGACGCCCAGTCTATTTGATCATTTCAAAAGTTGTTGTAAACAAAAAAATAACAATCAAGCATTGTTTCCGATAAACATAGCATGAGACAGGCTTCACGTGTTCACATTCCTTCAAATTTTGTGCGTATAGAGACTCTCTTTATTATCAAACATAAACAATTTCTCTGCGCCGTCTGTAAACCACCTATGGTTACATTATAGTTCCCAATGCGATTTTAACAATGATCGCAGGCTTCAATTTTCTTATATCAAGTAAACTTTTAACCAGGGAATGCTTTCATCAACATTAAAAGGTGGAGAATGATGGCCAACGTTCACTTTCCTCAAAGCACACCTCATTAATATTCATCATAACAGATTTATTGCGCTTCAAAAATTTCCGACACACTTGCTACACAATTAAAATGAGAAATACGAGACGGGATCAATGTAAAATTATGGTATTGATTACGAAGAGCTTATATCGACTGACTTATATATTCTCTTATGCACCATATATTGATATGCTTGATTACGATCATATTCTTTAAATCCAAATAACTTACAAAACTGATTTTTACCAAGTACGGTGTACGTAACAACTTATCTCATCAATGAATTTAGATTTAGTGCAAAGAGTGCTTAGCACTCGACTTGCCAATTTTAGAGAGTTCAGTTTTTGCTGTGTTCATATCGAGATATCCATCTACCCATTAACCTAGTACTAAAAGGAATCTGTATTCAACATTATTCCTACCACGAATAAATATATATATAAGGATTAGGTGGAGGGGGAACGGTAGTCGATTTTTGTTTTGCTCGGGTTCAAATCTAATTGTCATTTTCTACGCCAGCTACTTTGAGCGTATATGTTTAAGAGTTCATCTATTCTAGGACCATGAGAGCAAGATTATCTGTAGACATCAGGGTAGAAATATGAATGTCGCCAATTTCAATTCCACACAAAACATACAAATAGAGTTTGTGATATCATACAAGCTGGAACAACCTTAGCCTTATTTATTTATAGTTAAAAACAGCTAATGTACTGAGCGTTAGACTAGGATAGCGAATTTGTCCCATTAATGTGATCTCTTCTCCTCGATGTTGTTTAGTCCCAATTACTACTCGAGTTATACGATTGCTGTTACAATGTCACAGATACCTACCATAACAACATACTAGTACATGTACCTGTTGTTACGAATCGTTACGAGTATTTACGGTCTTCGAAGTATTTTATATACAATGTACTTGATACCTCGTTAGTACGCCAAACTACACGAAGGTGTTCGTAACAACTCGTACAAACCGTAAAAAAATAGCAATAAATTTTAAAATAGTACTACTTCCCCGCAATATACGGATGGTTGAAGCATTGTGGCCATCCCCCTTATGATCTAGTACCATGACAATGACAATTCTTTTCAAATCCAAAAGCTTAAAGAATTTAGTTGTTCGGATGGGAGATTAAAGCGAGGCCCCGTTTGCTACAGCCTGTGCAAGTCAAAAATGCCTCGAAAGTTGGCAAAATTTTCCCATCAGACCATAAATCAATAAACTCATATATATCAAAGAATTTCAATCATCATCCCTTTATATCCATCAATAACAATATATTTGATATCGGCCTTTACAGGGATACTGCCTCTTAACATGAACATAATTTAATTTCTAAAGAATGGTCAATATATTCATCCGTGAACTTACCTGGTGCCATAAAGTAACAGAATACCTTTAAAATCTGGAAAACTCACAAAACTAATAAGTCATTTTTGAAGAAAGCTTAATCAATTTATTAAGCGTTTTTCAATTTTCAAATGCATCTTTTTGGATAATTATTTATCTTATTGGATATTTATTTACTTTTTTTATGTTATTTATGGCAGCAGGTATATTAACTGATGAAGAAAAGAAGAGGCTTCTGTCATTATTGTAAGAATCTTCTAAAAGCTGTTTTTTGCTTGCTGGCCAATCTTTGGTGATGGCTACCATTTGTTTAAATCATGCAGACACGTGGATTTCTTAACCGTGGTGATGGCTTCCATTTGTTAAATCATGCAGACACGTGGATTTCTGATTGGATAAAACTAGCCAAAATCATCTGCATCTCGTTTTATCTCATCAATATGTTTATGACTGTTTCCGACCCGTCTTTACTGATACAACATTATCGATATCTCGCTTGCGCCCTCAGGTTTTACAATCGATCCACTTTCTTTCTTCTTGGTTTTACAAATCCAAGCATACCCTTAACGTTCTAAATTTGACCTAACTATAACATGTTTCAGAAATCTTTCGTTCATGTATACTATGAACTTAACGATGTACATGTATTTCCCATGTTGCTCGTGCGTTCAGATGGCCCAGTTTACGAGTGGTCATGTGACAAAACCACTCACGAATGAACACGTGCGGTCACTGTCACTTTCATATAAAGCTTTCAATGTGATGTTAGTAGACGAATATAGACAATCTTCATTTTCATGACACAATCTACCTTTTCTGAACAAGAAGAGCCATAACCGAAATTTGACGTGGAGGATGTACTTTGCAGATTTGGGGAGTCAAGTCAGTAGTCAAGTCACGAAGATTCAGGGTTCAATCCCGTTAAAGGTCGAGATGAAATTTCGGATTTTTCAGCCCCTTGTCAGTGATGCAGGCCGGAGGGACTGACATAGAAAAGGCGTCTAGTCGTTTGGGTGGGACAATAAACCGAGACCCCGTGTGCTGTGCACGTCTAAGATCCCTCGACAGTTGGAAATCGCAAATAGAGTAGGCTATTGTCGCTGTCCTGGCAAATTGCCCTCATTGCACACTGCATGGCGTTGCCCGTCTTCATTAGCCCATAAGGTGCTGAAGAGAAGGACGTAAAACTCCATTCATTTCATCCAAAAGCTTCAGGGTCTGTTATGAAATATGGTGAAGTAAAAAAACGAAACTTTAAGATTTGAATAAGTTGAACAGAGAAAAATCAAGTGATGTCAATGTGATGCCAATGTGATGCCAATGTGATGCCAATGCGAAGTGAAGTATTAAATGTTTCAAAAATAAAATCTTAATCTTATCACAGTGGCTTGATTCTATAATATTTTGTTAACATGCACTGCAGGAGTTTGATGCAATTGTAAAACCTAATTCGGGGTTTGCAATATATGTAAAACCGCCATGTAACACCGCTATTTGTCAATTGTAAAACCTGCAACGGGATTTGATATACAGTAAAACCTGGATTATCCGGAACCTGGATGTACCGGAATCCTGTTCAAACCGGCACAATTCTACGGTCCCTATATTTTTCCTCTATTGCTTAACTAAATTTAACCTCTGTAAACCGGCAACCTCTATACATCGGCACTGGCATCAATCGTCGGTCCCGAATGACAGAATCAACTATATTTCACCTGCACAAAGCGGCATCAAAAGCTATTCACCGACATCGGTCAAGTGATTTCGTGTAAAATAAAACAATGATTAGACCATTATACAATAGATATCCTAATTAGATGTCAATTGATAGTTAAAAGAATGAATGTGGATTATGACAAAAATTGAATTGTTGATTGTCTCAGGCGGCGGCTATTGTTCACGTGATACGCTTCCATTTTGACGCTTTGATATCGAAAGTAGCCTGTTATGCAGGTAATAAATGATTGTTTACATGCTACATGCAAATTATAAAGCGTTTTTAAGAAACGAAGTTCTGATACTATTAAATTTGTATATGTAAAACCGCCATATCTCAATTGTAAAACTTACTACGGGGTTTTGATATATATGGAACACTGCCATTTGTCAATTGTAAAACCTGCAACGGGGTTTGATATATATGTAAAACCGTCATTTGTCAATTGTAAAACCTGCAACGGGGTTTGATATATATGTAAAACCGCCATTTGTCAATTGTAAAACCTGCAACGGGATTTGATATATATGTAAAACCGCCATATCTCAATTGTAAAACCTACTACGGGGTTTTGATATATATGGAACACTGCCATTTGTCAATTGTAAAACCTGCAACGGGGTTTGATATATATGTAAAACCGTCATTTGTCAATTGTAAAACCTGCAACGGGGTTTGATATATATGTAAAACCGCCATTTGTCAATTGTAAAACCTGCAACGGGATTTGATATATATGTAAAACCGCCATATCTCAATTGTAAAACCTACTACGGGGTTTTGATATATATATAACACCGCCATTTGTCAATTGTAAAACCTACTACGGGGTTTTGATATATATATAACACCGCCATTTGTCAATTGTAAAACCTACTACGGGGTTTTGATATATATATAACACCGCCATTTGTCAATTGTAAAACCTGCAACGGGGTTTTATGAAATACATATAAAACCCCCATTTTTGACTTACTTGTACTTGTAAAACCGGTTGCGAGGTTTCGATTCGAGTGTAAAACCTCTTGGCAGCATTCCGAAGTCATTTCACGATTTAATGGAACCCTGAACATCAAAGAGTTTCGCCATCAAAGAGATTTGCCGTCATAGATTTATAAAAAATCTCTACCAACTTATTGTCAATAATTTAAGCCCGTTTTATTTTACTCAAGTAAGCATGTGTGACGACAGTTTTTGAAGCTCACTGAATCTGTTATGAATACTAGTAGTTTTGATGTGAGCTTTGAAGAAAGTGAACGTTGGCTACCATTCTCCACTTCTTCATGTTAATAAAACATTCCATGGTTAAAAGTTTACTTGATATAAGAACAATGAAACTAGCGACCATTGTTAAAATCGTGTTGGGAGTTATGATGTTACCAAGATGGTTTATAGACGGCGCAGATAAATTGTTTGTGTTACATGAAAGAGATAAACGTTATTCGTTTAAAGATAAATTTGATGAAGTGGCAACACGAGAAGCCTGTCTCATGCTATGTTTATCGGAAACACTCTTTGCTTGTTATTTATTTTCTTACAACAGATTATTTAAGGAATGTTATTTGTACGAAGCAATAGATTGGGAGTCAAAATTCATCGTTGATGAAGGAGCCGAATTATATATAACAGAATCATGTAAGTTTTGTGGAGGGTATCCATCTTGAAGTTTGTTTTCAAACATCTTGTCCAATCTTCAACCATCATTTTGAAATTCCATGGCACGTTTTAATCTAACAATCTATCGAGCAAGTTAAGGTCCACGTGGACAATCATTGGGTTATCGTAAAAAGAGGCCTAATGATGTTTCTTGAACCGACAGTTTAAGGAAATTCTCTTCGAAATTAGGCTACTTTTGAGTTAATTAGGGACGGGTATTTTTCCCAAACATTAGAACATCTCTATTTTCTATTGATTTAAGTATTAGCGGTCCAATAATGAAATATATATATGAATGAATAAAAATAAGGCTATACATTTTTAATTGATCTTAACAGAAAATATGTATTTCTTGATCACTCCTCTTACTTGTCATAGATTAGGATATAGGTTTATCTAGGTTGTTACTCTAGCTTGTTATAGAGTAGGATATAGGTTTATCTAGATTGTTACTCTAGCTTGTTATAGAGTAGGATATAAGGTTTATCTAGGTTGTTACTCTAGCTTGTTATAGAGTCGGATATAGGTTTATCTAGATTGTTACTAGAATAGGATATAGGTTTATCTAGATTGTTACTCTAGCTTGCTATAGAGTAGGATATAGGTTTATCTAGGTTGTTACTCTAGCTTGTTATAGAGTAGGATATAGGTTTATCTAGATCGTAACTCTAACTTGTTATAGAGTAGGATATAGGTTTATTTACATTGTAACTCTAACTTGTTATAGAGTAGGATATAGGTTTATCTAGATCGTTACTATAGTTTGTTATATGGTAGGATATAGGTTCAACTAGATTGTTACTCTAGCTTGTTATGGAGTAGGATATAGGTTTATCTAGATTGTTACTCTAGTTTGTTATAGCGTAGGATATAGGTGTATCTAGATTGTTACTGTAGCTTGTTATAGAGTAGGATATAGGTTTATCTATATTGTTACTCTAGCTTGTTATAGAGTAGGATATAGGTTTATCTAGATCGTTACTCTAACTTGTTATATAGTAGGATATAGGTTTATCTAGATTGTTACTCTAGTTTGTTATAGAGTAGGATATAGGTTTATCTAGATTGTTACTCTAGCTTGTTATAGAGTAGGATATAGGTTTATTTACATTGTAACTCTAACTTGTTATAGAGTAGGATATAGGTTTATCTAGATCGTTACTCTAACTTGTTATATAGTAGGATATAGGTTTATCTAGATCGTTACTCTAACTTGTTATATAGTAGGATATAGGTTTATCTAGATTGTTACTCTAGCTTGTTATGGAGTAGGATAAAGGTTTATCTAGATTGTTACTCTAGTTTGTTATAGCGTAGGATATAGGTGTATCTAGATTGTTACTGTAGCTTGTTATAGAGTAGGATATAGGTTTATCTATATTGTTACTCTAGCTTGTTATAGAGTAGGATATAGGTTTATCTAGATCGTTACTCTAACTTGTTATATAGTAGGATATAGGTTTATCTAGATTGTTACTCTAGTTTGTTATAGAGTAGGGTATATGTTTATCTAGATTGTTACTCTAGTTTGCTATATGGTAGGATATATGTTTATCTAGATTGTTACTCTAGCTGGCTATAGAGTAGGATATAGGTTTATCTAGATTGTTACTCTAGTTTGCTATATGGTAGGATATAGGTTTATCTATATTGTTACTTTAGCTGGCTATAAAGTAGGATATAGGTTTATCTAGATTTTTACTCTAGTTTGCTATATGGTAGGATATAGGTTTATCTAGATTGTTACTCTAGCTTGTTATAGAGTAGGATATAGGTTTATCTAGATTGTTACTCTAGCTTGTTATAGAGTAGGATATAGGTTTATCTAGATTGTTACTCTAGCTTGTTATAGAGTAGGATATAGGTTTATCTAGATTGTTACTCTAGCTTGTTATAGAGTAGGATATAGGTTTATCTAGATTGTTACTCTAGCTTGTTATAGAGTAGGATATAGGTTTATCTAGATTGTTACTCTAGCTTGTTATAGAGTAGGATATAGGTTTATCTAGATTGTTACTCTAGCTTGTTATAGAGTAGGATATAGGTTTATCTAGATTGTTACTCTAGCTTGTTATAGAGTAGGATATAGGTTTATCTAGATTGTTACTCTAGCTTGTTATAGAGTAGGATATAGGTTTATCTAGATTGTTACTCTAGCTTGTTATAGAGTAGGATATAGGTTTATCTAGATTGTTACTCTAGCTTGTTATAGATTAGGATATAGGTTTATCTAGATTGTTACTCTAGCTTGTTATAGAGTAAGATATAGGTTTATCTATATTGTTACTATAGTTTGTTATATGGTAGGATATAGGTTTATCTAGATTGTTACTATATATTGTTATATGGTAGGATATAGGTTTATCTAGATTGTTACTCTAGCTTGTTAAAGAGTGGGATATAGGTTTATCTAGATTGTTACTATAGTTTGTTATATGGTAAGATATAGGTTTATCTAGATTGTTACTCTAGCTTGTTAAAGAGTAGGATATAGGTTTATCTAGATTGTTACTTTAGTTTGTTATATGGTAGGATATAGGTTTATCTACATTGTTACGCTAGATTGTTACTCTAGATTGTTATATGGTATGATATAGGTTTATCTAGATTGTTACTCTAGCTTGTTATAGAGTATTATATAGGTTTATCTTGATTGTTACTCTAGCTTGTTATAGAGTAGGATATATGTTTATCTAGATTGTTACTCTAGCTTGTTAAAAGTAGGGTATAGGTTTATCTAGATTGTTACTCTAGCTTGTTAAAAAGTAGGGTATAGGTTTATCTAGATTGTTACTCTAGCTTGTTATAGAGTAGGATATAGGTTTATCTAGATCTTTACTTTAGTTTGTTATATGGTAGGATATAGGTTTATCTAGATCGTTACTCTATCTTGTTATAGAGTAGGATATAGGTTTATCTACATTGTTACTCTAGCTTGTTATAGAGTAGGGTATAGGTTTATCTAGATTGTTACTTTAGTTTGTTATATGGTAGGATATAGGTTTATCTAGATTGTTACTCTAGCTTGTTATAGAGTAAGATATAGGTTTATCTAGATTGTTACTCTAGCTTGTTATAAAGTAGGATATAGGTTTATCTAGATTGTTACTTTAGTTTGTTATATGGTAGGATATAGGTTTATCTAGATTGTTACTCTAGCTTGTTATAGAGTAAGATATAGGTTTATCTAGATTGTTACTTTAGTTTGTTATATGGTAGGATATAGGTTTATCTAGATTGTTACTCTAGCTTGCTATAGAGTAAGATATAGGTTTATCTAGATTGTTACTCTAGCTTGCTATAGAGTAGGATATAGGTTTATCTAGATTGTTACTCTAGCTTGTTATGGAGTAAGATATAGGTTTATCTAGATTGTTACTTTAGTTTGTTATATGGTAGGATATAGGTTTATCTAGATCGTTACTCTATCTTGTTATAGAGTAGGATATATGTTTATCTAGATCGTTACTCTATCTTGTTATAGAGTAGGATATAGGTTTATCTAGATTGTTACTCTAGCTTGTTATAGAGTAGGATATAGGTTTAACTTCATGGTAGGATATATGCCACTCTAGATTGCGAATTAAATATATTTTTTGTATATATTTTTTTATATTTTAATATTTTACTTTCAGCTCTGATGTGTGAAGGTCGTGTTGAAGATAGAATGGCATGTGATCACTTTGATAAAGATTCGTGTATCGAAACTGGATGTTGCTATGACGAATATAATACGAGTAATATCCCTTGTTACCATGACTTCGGGTTTACTCTCGACTGCTGATGATTGTTATTATTTTTTTTTTTATTACTATTATTACTATTACTTGGTATTGATTTTAATTGATGTAATGCTTTGTTATCTTAAAGAATATTAAGCTTGGGTTTGCCTTTTAGTATTTCCTTGTAATAAAATTTATCGGATGAAATTGAACAAATTTGAAATTTAGAAACATGAACAATTTTATAGACAAAAAAATATTTCATGCAAACTTTTTACCTCAGTCGTTAATTTTCGGATCAATCTGAAATTTCAGGATATAGGGAGAAAGACAACACAAAAAATGTGTCATCAGAAATTTTCATTCACTTCAAGTTTGTGCGTGGGGTCGTCCGTTTTTTAATATTACTTAAGACAACCCTGGTTCCGGTGTAATTTACAAATGTAGACAAAACAAGTACAGAATATCTTCAAAATATAATTTGAATCAACTTAGAAGAAAAATAATAAATTGAAAGTCGCGCATACGCCCTTACATGAGAGTGGCTGATCTCGTTAAAATTTTAATAATTCCGCCATTTGGATACATAATTTTGATTTTCGACTTTGAATTTTTTATGTCGGTTTGAATTTTTTAGAAAAAATTTTCACAAATTTTACGTCTATACCTCGTGATTTTCAATGACCTTTTAATTTCATATATACAATGCTCTCAGTGTTAAAATGTTTTTTTGCCCGAATTAGAACTATGCTAGTGTTTCTTAAGGGGCTACTCCATACAAATGTTACCAGATTAACGTCAGCTACAGTTCAGTACAAATTAGCTACATAACACCTTTTAGCCGGTCTAATTGATGACATTTTCCACAACTATTTTCACAAATCTTGTTTATGCATATTATTTTATATATTAATTTATAGATGTGAATGTACATATTATTATTCTGGTTTAAGCTACGTTAATTATAAGTCCAACAATAGTCAGTACCAATATTCAAAATCATCTATTATGCATATCTCTGAAAGTTAAAGATGGACATCTGAAATAGAGGCATAATTAGAAATTTGATTTCAAAACACATTACAATGAAATCAAACTAGATGCTGTATGTGATATAATACTTCAAACTTCAATCAAAGGTTGACAAATTTCACAGTTTAAATTTTTTCTAAATACGATTGATAAACAAAACATATTAAAGTACAAAAGGGTCGTAAGGCTATTGGGTAAAATGCCAAGCATAGTGCTGTACTCAGCTCTAGTTATTTATATTATTATTATTATTACGATGTACACAGTATGAGCTGAGTATGCAGTAAAATACATAAATAAAGAACATAGGAAATTGGAAAGAAAAGAAACTCAACAATGTGGAAAAACTTGTGGTTTTTATGTTTATAGACTCTATCCTTTAACAATAAAACATTCACGTTGTGTTTCGTTGATTATGTTAGGCCTTCAAATCTAGGGGAGTTTATTGGTGAATTTGAACTCTCTGGAACTTGCTCAGTTACGGAATATATATCCTGCTTTTTAATTTCCCCTTTGTTGTTTGATCTCGTTCGAAAATGCAACAATTGGTATATCAAACTCTTTTTATATCCAGTCGGCAGCACAGAGATACAGTCCCATCCAAAATATATATTTGTCCATACGTTCAGCCTACTTCAAGCTGTTGTTCTTTTCAGACATAGTTGACATCTAGCATTTTATTCGTATCTTCTAATCGAGTAAAAAAAATATCAACATTGTCAGCCATCTCTGAAAGTCTCGATTGTCCAAATGCGTTAAATAAAAAGTAATGTAAGACGATTGAGTTATGCCCCGTTACTTTATACCGAACGGACTATTTTACCAAGAAAAGGATAATCAGTCAGTTGTAAGGTATTCAACCAATCAGCAAACTTTGAAGCAAATCACAAATCCCTATTCTATTCAAGCCCGAGGCTAAACTGAAGTTACAGACATCTACGCAAGTAGCCCACCGTAACCGAATGGGTACCAATAAAAGTTTAATAAGATTGCAATAACAACAAATATTGTAGGTCCATGATAGATGAAGACTGTCACATAAAAACCTAGTTTCTGTACACAAATTCATTACATGATGATAATAAATTCATTGATGTAAATCAACAACATCCGCTTCACTGTCATCGTCCACAAAAACACATTTTTAGAAATACCCTTCCACATGTAAATCTCTCATCATCTCACAAAATTTGACAAAAGTGCTTTTTCAGACATCAAATTCAAAATATGCATGCAAAGACCTCAAAAGGAATGGAGAAAGAGTACAAAATAGCACTGACTATATTCGTCTTAAGGAGTCCTATATTGGACCATGTTACTTACTTATGATAAATATAAAAATACAGGGGACGCAACAACATTACCGGACCACAACTATTTGCTGTACTATTTAACCATAAATATGTTTAATGCATGGAAAAAAAAAGATGAACGTAGCTTACAGCCTCATTTGATCACTCCTCTAGTAAGTCTAATTTTCAAAAAGGCTATACAGTAGAACCTGCATTCAAAGACCACTCAAGGGAATAGTTAAAAACGGTCTTTCAGTGGAGGTGGTCTCTTATGAGAGGGTCAACTGCACGATCATGTTGGTTAAAGAAGCTTAGCTAGTTGAAGTGATTTAATATATTCCTTAGAACATAGTTATTATTTTTTACGAAGAAATCCTTAATGTATGTTTGGTGGTTACTTCTAATAATTTTTTTATATACAGTCACTTCTTTTAGATTCATTATAGACTGTAAAATATATCTAAGTATGAATTATTTTCGGCATACACTCTAACTTTATTGCAGAAGTCATCTATTTCACTAAGGGTAATGGTTGATGTAGGCATTGCAGTTTCATTGTTTAAATTTTCCGGCTCACTAACTTTCACTTTCTTCATCTAATAACTCTCTAGCACTCTTGGACCAATCAATCTGTGATTGGTCACACGTAGCATAATTGTCCAGTTCAGGCAACTTTTAAAATGATATTAAATAATTCTTTTGATTTCCTAAAAACGTATGAGGACACATTGTCATCGTCACTCTCAAATGTTATCAACGGTGTGATTGATTAACATAAAACATAAACATAAAAGATTTTCCCATTTCGTAACTATATTTATAACTGTCATGGGAATCCCCAATCTGAGCTACGTACATCTTTATCACTTCGGTTTTGTAGAATAAAACGATAAACACTTAACAGAGATTTTATTAAAAATTTCTAAAGTAATGATTATGGTTATTTAACATTGGGCGACTAATTAAACTACACTTCGCTCTCACAATCACTTTCTTTTTGAATCTTATCCACTTCTGTAATGTTTCTCTTTACCGAATAATTTCCATAGTGTTTATAGTAGGTCGTTCTCATAATATATCCACAAGAGAGACCCAATGATTGTATGGTGGTTTTAATATCCTTTTTAACGACATGTCTACTTGTGTATGTGTCAATGTCCCTGTCCTCATTGAAAAATATGTTAAATGACGGGGATATGTTTTTCCAACTTGACGATGTATGTTTCCAGTCATGCCCTAAATTCCCTTTATCCACCAAATGAACTCCATTTTCTAAAGGATTGACAGGAGGTACTGAAGTTTTATCATATTCCACACTTGATATGAGTTTATCAAATTTTTCTGTAGAATTCAAAAATCGTGGACGTTCCATGTTGATTTTGTTAAAGCAGGGGGATAACTGATGGTTACTTTACTATTAAAGTAGATGGGTAGAAAATACCATAGGCCTATACCTAACACACATTATGAATAGGTTATCACAACACAAGTGGATTTCTTACACTCAGGACACGTCTTTGAAACGGACGTATTGAAGACAAAAATTTAATAAGAGGGAAAATTTGCTATGAAATGCAATTATTGTTAATCGTGAACAGTTTGAGATGAAGGGCATTTCACACCCTCCCAGACTGGTTGGTACGTGTTGCCAGATAAATTTATAAGTATGAATAATCAGAAGGAAAAAAAACTACTTATCAGTGGCCTATTTAGGAATTTATCTATTTACTGACCAATAACATTAACTGTAGCCTACCAGACTTACAAACAAATATTCAAAACCACAATTAGATTCTTCTTCAGGGTTCAGTTTCGTTTTTGAGTGTGTAATATTGCAAATCATAATTTTTAATGAGACATGTTTTGATGACGTCAGGTTTTATGTTTTTATGTTAATCAATCACACCGTTTTATCAAGATTGTCACTTAATCCTCATCGTTTAAAACACTTAGTAATATCAGACGGTTCAACATCACCTCAGGCGCTAATTATCCAGTATATAGCTGTCAAAATGCACATCCTTTTCAAAACATCCGTGTTAGTCACACTTTTGTCATCCAAGCCTTTTTTTATTATTCCTGTCACCAACAATTGATTAATATACTTCACCTTAGAAAAACACCTTGGCTTTTGAGATTACCATTACAAGGGGTTCAGTTTTTCACCTGTTAAACTCGCACGAAACCAAATTGATAGCCTTTCTTTAGAGCGTTTACCACAGTCAGTTCCCTTTTCATGGTAAGTCTTCCTAGACGAATCCTTAAAATTTAAGCCCGTTTCATTCATAATGAAAATATCCCTCGGAGCATAACCTAGTAGTAGTTACAGATTCAAAACCTTTTATCAAAATTCTACTTATAAATTCGAAGAGTTAAATGTGAACTGGGTACTGTAAACTATGTAAGGTGTCTTGTTTCGATGTAAGATAATACTTAGTTTGACATGCTACTTATTGATTTATAAGGGCAAACCCTTTTTTTGGGCTCTATAATAGGAGACACTATAGAAATTAGGCGGTACGTTTGGAAAAAAAAACTGAATAATGAGAGACCTTCCTGTTCACACGATGGATAAAGAAAGTCTCCGAAAGTCATAAATGAAACTTGTATCACTGATATTCATACAATAAAATACACAAAATACAGCATTTAATTAATGTTTCAAGGCTTTCCGTCATGTGACCTTCATTTATATATAACAATCAACAACTTTACCCATATGAACTTGTGCCTGAAGTAGGGGTTTACTTGGATGCGAACATCATATAATCGCAAAAAAAAACTAGAACTGTGAACAGTACTGAGAGTGGCAAACAACCCCTTTGGGGCCAGTTGATACAAGGTCACGTGATATAGCCTTTTGAATTTTTGAACACTCAAAATAAACTTTTTAACAACCATTATAAGCATATGTATGGACAGCTTAGGTCAAGTACATTATTTGACTTGAAAATTATTAAGGTAATTGAAGGTGAAGGTCACTTGATATAGCCTTTTGAATTTTTTTAAGAAACTAAAACGGGTACAAAAAAAATGTTGTCGACCATTATAGGCCTATGTGTGGATAGCTAATGTCAAGAACATTCTACTTGTAAAAATTCAGGGTCTTTGAAGGTCAAGGTCATTTGATATAGCCTTTTAATTTTTTTTAAAAATCAATCGGGCTTAAAGAAAAATTAAATTTGAAAATAAAAATTCTGTTCCCAACAAATTTTAGATAAAGTAACAAGGTTTCAAAAACACCAAAATCGGACAAATCGGAGAAAAATTAGCAGACTTATTAATATTTTGCTAAACGTCACTGTTCTATGATAACACATAATGTTTCACTTCCGGTTAGACTTTTTTCCTCTTATTGGGTTCTAATTATGTCTGATAGTTTATATGTATAGATATTGTACTCATTTCTTACATACACCGGAGGTTGGGTCACCCAACGTGGTTCTGAAAAAACGGGAAGTTCTCACGCGAAAACCGGAAGTTGTAGAAAAATGTTTATGATGTCTTTTTATTTCTATAGGCGACTTCTGTAATTTTCAAAGCGATCGGATAATTAGCAACAAAGTTAATGAAAACAAAGGCTGTGTCTGTGAAAATGTTGTGGTTTAAGATTTAATGAAATGCCGTGCCAGGTGTAATTTATTTATACAATATGATTATATGAAGATAGTTTAATGAATTTTATATATTCTATTTGACAGTTGTGTTAAGTCACTTTTCCACTTTTCAAAATGAAATAAGGGACGCGAACTTTTCATTAACCAAAAAATGGAGACATTGCTGGAAAAGGCTGAATAACCCTGGCCTAAAGTATCATTTCTAACTTCAAATGTTTGAGCCGAAATGAAAGACACCTGCAAATAGGGGCGGACTGACCTAATCGGGCCTGAAACCATTAAGGAACATCATTACTGTGAAAAAGCATTTTTATTCTATGGGGTAAATGTCCTTATACCCGTAATTGCCCACTACCGTTCTGAATCTTACCTTTACTATATATTATTAATATAATTCTGTTTGCTTTATTATACGACTGGTTAGTGTAACGTGGAGTGTAACGTGGAGTGTAACGTGGAGTGTAACGTGGAGTGTAACGTGGAGTGTAACGTGGAGTATAACGGGGATATTAATATTTAATGATAAATTTTTTGTGATGGAAATAAACTCAAAGTTACGCGCTATTCGAAAATATACTTCGCCTGTTCGTGACTACACTATATCATAAACGTTTAACTTACACAAGAACAATGAAGCCTTGGAGTATTGTCAGCATCGTTTTGGGCGTTTTACTGGTACCAAGATGGTTTATAGACGGTGTAGAAGTTTCCTTTCAGGTAGTAACAGATGGTCGGCAACTTCCGCCGAAAGTCGTGCATAATCAAATACAAACTCGACTTATCTGTATAATGGCATGTTTAACGGAAACATCCTTCAATTGTTACTCATGTGCCTACAATTCCTTATACAAACAATGCTATTTGTATGAAACGGCAACGTCTAATGGATATCCTTTAGGTTCCAAAACGGAATTGTTCATTCCAGAAAATCGTAAGTTATTTTTTATGTTATTTAAATGCTTCCAATAGCTAGAGGAATAAGGGTTCATGTCAGTCATGTCAGTCTTCAATGGCATACCAAATTTCTATAGTACGAGATATAGTTTTATCTGGATTGTTGATATAGCTTGTTATAGAGTAGGATGTAGGTTTATCTAGATTGCTATAGAGTAAGGTATATGTTTGTTCTAGATTGCTATAGAGTAAGATATATGTTTGTTCTAGATTGCTATAGAGTAAGATATATGTTTGTTCTAGATTGCTATAGAGTAAGATATGTTCTAGATTGCTATACAGTAAGATATATGTTTGTTCTAGATTGCTATAGAGTAAGATATGTTCTAGATTGCTATACAGTAAGATATATGTTTGTTCTAGATTGCTATAGAGTAAGATATATGTCTGTTCTAGATTGCTATAGAGTAAGATATATGTTTGGTCTAGATTGCTATACAATAAGATAAATGTTTGTTCTAGATTGCTATACAGTAAGATATATGTTTGTTCTAGATTGTTATAGAGTAAGATATATGTTTGTTCTAGATTGCTATAGAGTGAGATATACGTTTGTTGTAAATTGCTATAGAGTAAGATATATGTTTGGTCTAGATTGCTATACAATAAGATAAATGTTTGTTCTAGATTGCTATACAGTAAGATATATGTTTGTTCTAGATTGTTATAGAGTAAGATATATGTTTGTTCTATATTGCTATAGAGTAAGATATATGTTTGTTCTAGATTGCTATAGAGTAAGATATATGTTTATTCTAGATTGCTATAGAGTAAGATATATGTTTGTTCTAGATTGCTATAGAGTAAGATATATGTTTGTTCTAGATTGCTATACAGTAAGATGTATGTTTGTTCTAGATTGCTATAGAGTAAGATATATGTTTGTTCTAGATTGCTATAGAGTAAGATATATGTTTGTTCTAGATTGCTATAGAGTAAGATATATGTTTGTTCTATATTGCTATAGAGTAAGATATATGTTTATTCTAGATTGCTATAGAGTAAGATATATGTTTATTCTAGATTGCTATAGAGTAAGATATATGTTTATTCTAGATTGCTATAGAGTAAGATATATGTTTATTCTAGATTGCTTTAGAGTAAGATATATGTTTGTTCTAGATTGCTATAGAGTAAGATATATGTTTGTTCTAGATTGCTATAGAGTAAGATATATGTTTGTTCTATATTGCTATACAGTAAGATGTATGTTTGTTCTAGATTGCTATAGAGTAAGATATATGTTTGTTCTAGATTGCTATAGAGTAAGATATATGTTTGTTCTAGATTGCTATAGAGTAAGATATATGTTTGTTCTAGATTGTTATAGAGTAAGATATATGTTTGTTCTAGATTGCTATAGAGTAAGATATGTTCTAGATTGCTATACAGTAAGATATATGTTTGTTCTAGATTGCTATAGAGTAAGATATATGTCTGTTCTAGATTGCTATAGAGTAAGATATATGTTTGGTCTAGATTGCTATACAATAAGATAAATGTTTGTTCTAGATTGCTATACAGTAAGATATATGTTTGTTCTAGATTGTTATAGAGTAAGATATATGTTTGTTCTAGAGTGTTATAGAGTAAGATATATGTTTGTTCTAGAGTGTTATAGAGTAAGATATATGTTTGGTCTAGATTGCTATACAATAAGATAAATGTTTGTTCTAGATTGCTATACAGTAAGATAAATTTTTGTTCTAGATTGCTATAGAGTAAGATATATGTTTGTTCTAGATTGCTATAGAGTGAGATATACGTTTGTTGTAAATTGCTATAGAGTAAGATATATGTTTGTTCTAGATTGCTATAGAGTAAGATATATGTTTGTTCTAGATTGCTATAGAGTAAGATATATGTTTGTTCTAGATTGCTATAGAGTAAGATATATGTTTGTTCTAGATTGCTATACAGTAAGATAAATGTTTGTTCTAGATTGCCATAGAGTAAGATATATGTTTGTTCTAGATTGCTATAGAGTAAGATATATGTTTGTACTAGATTGCTATACAGTAAGATAAATGTTTGTTCTAGATTGCCATAGAGTAAGATATATGTTTGTTCTAGATTGTTATAGAGTAAGATATATGTTTGTTCTAGATTGTTATAGAGTAAGATATATGTTTGTTCTAGATTGCTATAGAGTGAGATATACGTTTGTTGTAAATTGCCATAGAGTAAGATATATGTTTGTTCTAGATTGTTATACAGTAAGATATATGTTTGTTCTAGATTGTTATAGAGTAGGATATATGTTTGTTCTAGATTGCTATAGAGTAGGATAAATGTTTGTTCTAGATTGCTATACAGTAAGATATATGTTTGTTCTAGATTGCTATACAGTAAGATAAATGTTTGTTCTAGATTGTTATAGAGTAGGATAAATGTTTGTTCTAGATTGTTATAGAGTAAGATATATGTTTGTTCTATATTGCTATAGAGTAAGATATATGTTTATTCTAGATTGCTATACAGTAAGATAAATGTTTGTTCTAGATTGTTATACAGTATGATATATGTTTGTTCTAGATTGTTATAGAGTAAGATATATGTTTGTTCTATATTGCTATAGAGTAAGATATATGTTTATTCTAGATTGCTATAGAGTAAGATAAATGTTTGTTCTAGATTGCTATACAGTAAGATAAATGTTTGTTCTAGATTGTTATACAGTATGATATATGTTTGTTCTAGATTGTTATAGAGTAAGATATATGTTTGTTCTATATTGCTATAGAGTAAGATATATGTTTATTCTAGATTGCTATAGAGTAAGATAAATGTTTGTTCTAGATTGCTATACAGTAAGATATATGTTTGTTCTAGATTGCTATAGAGTAAGATATATGTTTGTTCTATATTGCTATAGAGTAAGATATATGTTTGTTCTATATTGCTATAGAGTAAGATATATGTTTATTCTAGATTTCTATAGAGTAAGATATATGTTTGTTCTAGATTGCTATACAGTAAGAAATATGTTTGTTCTAGATTGCTATACAGTAAGATATATGTTTGTTCTAGATTGCTATACAGTAAGATATATGTTTGTTCTATATTGCTATAGAATAAGATATATGTTTGTTCTAGATTGCTATAGAGTAAGATATATGTTTGTTCTAGATTGCTATAGAGTAAGATATATGATTGTTCTAGATTGCTATAGAGTAAGATATATATGTTTGTTCTAGATTGCTATACAGTAAGATATATGTTTGTTCTAGATTGTTATAGGGTAAGATATATGTTTGTTCTAGATTTCTATAGAGTAAGATATATGTTTGTTCTAGATTGCTATAGAGTAAGATATATGTTTGTTCTAGATTGTTATAGAGTAAGATGTATGTTTGTCCTAGATTGCTATACAGTAAGATATATGTTTGTTCTAGATTGTTATACAGTAAGATATATGTTTGCTCTAGATTGCTATAGAGTAAGATACATGTTTGTTCTAGAGTGTTATAGAGTAAGATATATGTTTGTTCTAGATTGCTATACAGTAAGATATATGTTTGTTCTAGATTGCTATAGAGTAAGATATATGTTTGTTCTAGAGTGTTATAGAGTAAGATATATGTTTGTTCTAGATTGCTATACAGTAAGATATATGTTTGTTCTAGATTGTTATACAGTAAGATATATGTTTGCTCTAGATTGCTATAGAGTAAGATATATGTTTGTTCTAGAGTGTTATAGAGTAAGATATATGTTTGTTCTAGATTGCTATACAGTAAGATATATGTTTGTTCTAGATTGCTATAGAGTAAGATATATGTTTGTTCTAGAGTGTTATAGAGTAAGATATATGTTTGTTCTAGATTGCTATACAGTAAGATATATGTTTGTTCTAGATTGCTATAGAGTAAGATATATGTTTGTTCTAGAGTGTTATAGAGTAAGATATATGTTTGTTCTAGATTGCTATACAGTAAGATATATGTTTGTTCTAGATTGCTATAGAGTAAGATATATGTTTGTTCTAGAGTGTTATAGAGTAAGATATATGTTTGTTCTAGATTGCTATAGAGTAAGATATATGTTTGTTCTAGATTGCTATACAGTAAGATATATGTTTGTTCTAGATTGCTATACAGTAAGATAAATGTTTGTTCTAGATTGCTATACAGTAAGATATATGTTTGTTCTAGATTGCTATACAGTAAGATATGTTTGTTCTAGATTGCTATACAGTAAGATATATGTTTGTTCTAGATTTCTATACAGTAAGATATATGTTTGTTCTATCCTGTAACTTATTATTCTACTTTTATTTTTAGCCCAGCTGTGTACAGGTCCGGTTTCTAATAGAATTTCCTGTAATTTTGAAGGTAGAGATGCCTGTATTAATGGCGGATGTTGCTATGACGATAGTGATGGAGCCTCTACTCCATGTTTTCGTAAATTCAAGATTGCCTTTGAATGCTGATAGAAATGGAGGTTATATAAGAGTTTTAAACCTATCTTTCTATTTGATTTTATAATTTTATGTTACCTCTATTTAAAAACTCTCAGATCTATTATTTATCTTTTCAAAAAATGTCCATGAAATATTATTCACAGTCTTAACTGTACTGAATTGTGTAAAAACACAAAAGAGAATAAGACTATTGAAGAAATAAGCCCACCTCTTGTTTTTCATAAATATCCTATTATGTATAAAGAATCAACTGGACCTAAGCCAGCAATGATATCTCAACAGTTACAGAACAGCTAGACCTAACCAGCAATGATATCCCAACAGTTGCAGAACAGATAGACCTTAGCCAGCAATGATATAAGTTACGAACAGATAGCCCTAACCAGTAAGATATAACGTTAAGGAACAGCTAGACCTAAGCCAGCATGATACCCCGTTACAGAATAGCTAATAAGCCAGAATGATATCCAACAGTTGCAAAACAGTTAGACCTAAGCCAGCATTTGTACCCCAAGATTGCAAAACAGATAGATTAGGCTATATAACAGTTCAAACAGTAGACTTAAGCCAGCTGATATCCCAAAGTTGCAGAACAGCTGGACCAAGCCAGATATATCCCAACATTGCAGAAATTGGACCTGAAAATGATTCCAACAGTTGCAGAACAGCGGGTACTAAGCAAGAATGATATAACATTAAAGAAAGTTGGACCCTAACCAAGCAATGATATCCTAACAGTTAAAGAACAGTTGGACCTAAGCAAGCAATGATATCCCAACAGTTGCAGAACAGCTGGACCTAAGCAAGCAATGATATCCCAACAGTTAAAGAACAGTTGGACCTAAGCAAGCAATGATATCCCAACAGTTAAAGAACAGTTGGACCTAAGCAAGCAATGATATCCCAACAGTTACAGAACAGCTGGACCTAAGCAAGCAATGATATCCCAACAGTTAAAGAACAGTTGGACCTAAGCAAGCAATGATATCCCAACAGTTAAAGAACAGTTGGACCTAAGCCAGCAATGATATCCCAACAGTTACAGAACAGATAGACTTAAGCCAGCAATGATATCCCAACAGTTGCAGAACAGCTGGACCTAAGCCAGCAATGATATCCCAACAGTTACAGAACAGCTGGACCTAAGCAAGCAATGATATCCCAACAGTTACAGAACAGTTGGCCCTTTAAGCCAGCAATGATACCCCTAACAGTTACAGAACAGTTGGACCTAAGCCAGCAATGATACCCCTAACAGTTACAGAACAGTTGGACCTAAGCAAGCAATGATATCCCAACAGTTACAGAACAGTTGGACCTAAGCCAGCAATGATATCCCAACAGTTACAGAACAGTTGGACCTAAGCAAGCAATGATATCCCAACAGTTAAAGAACAGTTGGACCTAAGCAAGCAATGATATCCCAACAGTTAAAGAACAGTTGGACCTAAGCAAGCAAGGATATCCTAACAGTTACGGATATTGGAAAATATCAAAAAATATAAAAATATTAGAAACTAATCAAAGCAATATAAAGTAAAGACGCACCCTTGAACAAGTTTACTTCGGGGGGCACCAACCCAAAAATAGAATACCTAGGGTCATGGTTCCTAACATGGGTTGATTAACAAGGGTTCTGAATTATATGTAACCAAATTAATTGGAATTAATCTTTAAAGAATTCATCTAATCTTGTAGCCTTTTTTTATTAAAATGTTTTATTTGTACGCTTATTAATAGTAGTCTTCACTATATTAAAATATTATTATATATATATCTATATTTTGTTCATTATATTGTTCACTGTATCCAATTGTTACTTATATTAAAGTAAAGAACGATGGTCCCATGGGGTTACCACTGCAGTTAATGTGGTATAATTAAATGGACAAGGTGCTAAATTGAATCTTCTACTGAAGTCATGATAATTTGTACTTTCACCAAAGTATCACCATATCACGGTACATAGTTAATACACTTGATAATGAACAGTGGAATTTTGTAGAAACGTCGTGTTAAAGAAACACAGTTATTGTTATTCTCATATTCTAAGTGTTGCTAGTGTTGTGTTAATTATATCAAAAGAAGTTTCAGTAGAATAAAGGGTTATTAACCTGGATCGTTGATTTACTGTATCTTACCTAACATCTTATAGAACCATCTGAACGATACATAGATGGTCAGTGATCTGAATAGAAACCCATGTTTCTCTTGGCTTATTTGTTTATGAACATCATTGAATAGGTATAAAGCATTCATCAGAGCGATAGAATAGCGTGAATATCTTATTAACAACATGGTTTAAATTCCGATTCAATATTTCTAGTTGCAGTGCCTTCTAACGAACTCATTGCTTTTTTTCGAAATGACTATTTTTTTTTTCGCGATTCTGGTCACGCTACCCAGCCAAAAGTGCAAATATCACGCGTAATCTGACACAATAATCTGACATTTTCTCTATTTTTGTTTAACGTCAGGAGACCTTTTGATAGAACCAATTTAAATCGCGATTTTTTGTTCTTTCTTGTTAGCATAATCACTACAAGATAGTAATTTAACATTGTGCAAATTTTGTCGCTGACTATTTTTGACCACTTTTTCAAATTTTGCAGTTTCATTTCGATCAATTTGAAAATATACAGGTAGATAGACATTTTGATTCTAAACCAATTTCTACTTTAAAAATTTTGTTATCACTTCTAGTTATGACGTAATTCGCATGTTAACTTGAAATTTCAACTTCCGGAATTTTACAGATATTTGAAAAATTGTATTTGCAGTATGATGGTGTGATGAATTTTTAAAGGGGCACAATCTTGATTTTTAGGGGTCGTTTTGGGCCTTTGTTACATTTAAACAGTCCTCAGAAATACTCAAGCTCTAATAAAATCGCAAAATACCTTGAAATAAACCTCAAAAATTTCACTTTTTATTTTTTTCCGTGCTGTACGCGGCTGGTCTTCAGTCAGTCTGAAAATTGTGTGTCCTGTTGACAAAATCTACAATTGCTATTACATGTACTTTCTTTTTGTTTTATCAGTGTGGGCCTGCGCAGTAGTCTATTTATAACTCTTTGATTTTCCAATACGGCGGGACGTTCATAATATCTTAAGACATTATGATTTTCAAACACTGATAAATATGTATACCCATGGATTTGAAGGCTCAAATTTCAAAGGTAAGCTCTGTAGACTATTTCTGATTAGCTAAACAAAAGATTTCATGTGTTTGAGGCTGTCGGATGATTGTCCGAAACAAATCAAGACTGTGCCCCTTTAAGATAAGTTGCTAATGCTAACAAAATGAAAGAAATGGAATTTTGAATATCGATTCAGATCCTTTTTTATTTCCGGTTAAATAATTTTAGCAATGGCCAAAACTTCGATAGCCCATTTCCAGATCTATCCAATGATATCTTCATTTTGTTTTGCATTGTTAAGGTCTGGTTCTACAGTCATTTGAAACTCGCGATTTTTAACTTCGAAGAGCTCTGTCACGTGATCTAATTTTTAAACGTCAGAATTTGCACATAATATTCTTTCCAATTATGTCTCATACTAGATATTTTAAATAAATTTGTGCTTTTTAAAATTTGAAAATTGTACCGACTATTACAGTAACTGTACATAATTTCACGGTGTCTACAAGCCACGTTTATTGGTTTGTAAACTTTTTACTACCGTAGACTTTTTAGTACGAATTTAAAATTCATCTTCTGACCAATGTTACAAGCTGACCATTGCGCACTGCATCAGTAACGATCGTAGTTCAGATTTCTATTGTATTGTTACAAGCTAATTGCGCACTGCATCAGTAACGATCGTAGTTCAGATTTCTATTGTATTGTTACAAGCTAATTGCGCACTGCATCAGTAACGATCGTAGTTCAGATTTCTATTGTATTGTTACAAGCTCATTGCGCACTGCATCAGTAACGATCGTAGTTCAGATTTCTATTGTATTGTTATAAGCTCATTGCGCACTGCATCAGTAACGATCGTAGTTCAGATTTCTATTGTATTGTTACAAGCTCATTGCGCACTGCATCAGTAACGATCGTAGTTCAGATTTCTATTGTATTGTTATAAGCTCATTGCGCACTGCATCAGTAACGATCGTAGTTCAGATTTCTATTGTATTGTTACAAGCTCATTGCGCACTGCATCAGTAACGATCGTAGTTCAGATTTCTATTGTATTGTTACAAGCTCATTGCGCACTGCATCAGTAACGATCGTAGTTCAGATTTCTATTGTATTGTTACAAGCTCATTGCGCACTGCATCAGTAACGATCGTAGTTCAGATTTCTATTGTATTGTTACAAGCTCATTGCGCACTGCATCAGTAACGATCGTAGTTCAGATTTCTATTGTATTGTTACAAGCTAATTGCGCACTGCATCAGTAACGATCGTAGTTCAGATTTCTATTGTATTGTTACAAGCTCATTGCGCACTGCATCAGTAACGATCGTAGTTCAGATTTCTATTGTATTGTTACAAGCTAAGAAAATTTATGAAAATAAATGTATTGACACTCATATACGATGCATCATATACGACATCATCCATTTGTTTATAATGAATAAAACACATTAATTTGGAAACCAGGTGATAAATCATAAAGTTTTAAATTACAAACTTTATTTTTGACCTTTTGCAGATAATAACTGGAAAATAAAGTTTTTGAATAAACACTACCGGATTTATCACCAAATTTTCATCTAGTTGATAACTATTTTTACCTAGGTGAAAATTAACGTTTTTAATTCAAAATAAAAAAGTGAATTATGTCGTATGTGAGCCACCGTATATACACTTTATTATAGCATGAATACCAATAATGTGCAGGAATTATGGAGTTGTTTCAATGACAATATTAATTTCCTTACAAAATGACAAAATATAAATACTAGTAATGTCGATTTGTGAAAGTTGACTTGTCGAATTGTAACTTGTAGAAAATACATTTATCAAAGTAAAAAAGTTGAAATGTATATTGTTAATTCAAATAAAATTTGTAAATTTTCTCAAGTGAATAATTGTATAAGTTAGATGATGAAATGACGTAAGTTGAAATGTTGATACTGTTCCACTTCCACCTAATGTACTACACGGTAGTATAGCAATAGAGAGATACGAAAGCCTTCATATTAACTACATAAGGCGATGTTAGACGCCAGTTTCCATTACGTCTTGCTTATGCAGTTACTATTCACAAGTACAAGGTCTTAGTCTTGATAGAGGCGTAATATCACTTCATAGAATATTTCATGTTCGTTATGCCTATATTGTGTTAAGTAACAGGGTCTTACAATACAAGATTTTACAGAAAAAAATATATATTGTGATGAAAAAAAGGAGACATTGCAAACTGATACTATAATTTTACATAATGTTCAATGTTTATCCACTCATATACAGGATATACAGAAACACGGGAACATGTTAGAAAGTAATGTTATTTGGTTAACAGATACATGGCTTAATAATTCAATTACTCCAGCAAAACTAAAATTAAATGGTTTTCATTTTTCCCACCAGCCTCGCAGCATCAGCTATGATAACAGTAAACATTATGAAGTTTTTAAACGAAAAGAGGCATGGAGGAATATGAGTGTATTATAAAGAAACCAGATATGTCTATATCTTAAAATTAGGAATATTGAATATAGAACACATTGCTATGAATATTCCGGGTCATTGTTATCTATAGACCACCACTTTATCCGGTTAACTCCCATTACTCATAAATCCCATTACTCATAATTAATCACTTGTGGTTCAGTTCATCTTTAATCCCTAGCAATAGTATTCTATAATCTCTATCTCAATAATAACACTCAATATTAACAACAATAACAAAATTCATTTAAAAAAAATATTATTAAAGCACTTATGAAATTAAAACACATTAAACACTGTCACATTTCTCATAATATTTATGCACAATTAAATTTCATCAAATGACCAACTGAATCCAAAATAGCCTTCTCTTGACTATCCAACTGGTTCTTGGATCGTCCCGACCTATTGTCAATTTCCCTATAAACTCGTCGTTTACGGCATGATGGATGATTATGGGTGAAAATTTTGTTTAAGCGACTGTGAAATCCCTCTAAATTGTTGTTGGTGCGGGGCCTGACGTGTTGTAATGGTTCCAAAGATGGATGGGATATCTTGCATCATCATCAACCCAGGTATTTGTGATATAGTCGTGGAAGGCAACCATTCTTCTCTACATCTGGCGCAATCTCCATGATGTCGATCCACGTTTCTTGGAGTGTATCAATAGGTAACAATGGCTGAGAATCTTTAATTATTAATTTTCTCCTTTAGTCGTTAATCCATCTACTGATCTGCTTGGACTGTTCCATTTATACTATAGGTAATTAAACTTAATTTAGTTTATGAATAATGGGAATTATGAGTAATGGGAATTATGAGTAATGGGAGCACACCCTTTATCCATTATATATATTTCTCCAAATGTTAGCGAGATTATTAGTTGAATTAGATGAATCTTTTTGATTATATAATTAATGGTGGATTTCAATCTAAACATATTACAAGGTCATTTGTCTACAGTAAACTGTTTCAAAAGATCCGGTTACAGACAACTTGTTCAATATAAAATTGTTCAGCAATAGAAAATAAAGTTTTTAAATAAAAATAAAAAGACTTATCGCCTAGGTAATCAAGTTTATTTAATACGGATGCGCTCATAAATTAAGGATGAGATGACATATGCAATTGTATATTATGTGTCATCCAATACGGATCTAAACTGATATATAAATAATATGGTCCTTTATAAGTACACAGAAGATCGCTATGGAGACTGTATTAAAACGTTCGTGTCTAGTTCTTGCTTTGTGTTGCTTATTTACAATAGATGGGAGTAAACAATACCATAGTAAAGATGATTCTACAACGACAACAAGCAGGTAAAATATATTTTGAATATCGAAACATTTATAGATTTATAGTTTTTATATAACCAATGATTGTAATATAGGAATTGAAACAACCTAGCTCAAACCAGTCCACCCAGATACGAATAATCCGGGAAAGATCAATGCCAAGAGGCTTTACCAAGGACCAGCTTGTAGAAAGGATCCCTGTCATGATGGACTAGTGAACCTCAGTGGTTATCCTTGTAAAATATTGTTGTTTCTTTCTTTTCTTTTTTTTAAAAAATAAATCCGACTTTTCAGTAAAAACGAAAAAAACATGAGTATCAGTTTCTAACCCAGTTTTATTTTTTGGTTTTTAGTTTTGAAAAGAATATAAAATATATCATATTTAGAGAATGGTTTATTTTAGTCCTAGTTGTAGTTTTCAGAATGAACCAATTCGGATTTGCATTTTTGGATTGAGGATAGACAGAACCAAAGTCGGTTTATTTTCAATATAAATTTTCAATTAGAAGATACACACATTCTGTTTTAGATTTAAATCTAAAACAGAAAGTCGTTTATCGGAATTGTACCACAAATTGTGATTGTTTTGTTCCCGGACTCTTTTTTTTATAGATAATTTAGAAACATGGGCTATTCGGTTTTTATGACATTAGGTGCAGTATGACGCACATAACAACAAACTGCACGTGCGCTATCGAATGAAAAAGAAGATATCCTTTTTATCATTAACATTAACAAGATTTGTAACTAGTTCGCTGAAATTAATACGCCAAATTGCAAAGACATGATGTCAAATTGCTATTAAACCCCATGTGTTTCGACCAATCACAACTCAGAATTTGTTATGTGGTACAATATAAATTTACCGAAAGGAAGCTACGCATTTTTAAAAAGTATACTTTTTATAGATCTTAGGATAAAAGCAGTGCACGTCAATAATATTGATTTCACTGAATATTGATTTTGAAAGTGGTCTGTAGCCTCATTATCAACTCCTAGAATCTTATCTACTATCTAAATTGGAAGATTTTTCTTTTCTGTTTCGAATAGTATACCTTTAGAAAACAACCAAAATATGACCTGCACGTTTCAATTCCTACCTTAAAAGCTTGATTCTCTTTTTTCATTTAGTCATATAATATAGTAGGCCTACATAAAATTACCAGTTTGTCTCACAAGTCCCTAATTAAGTCGCAATTCCCATAAGCTGAAGCTGTCGAATGCAGTGACACGAGCAGATTTGTAACAAGTTTAGACATTTCTATCTGTATTTATTGATATTTCATGCATATTGTGATTTAAATACATTTTTTTTAACCCATTTAGCAGTTCATGAATGACATCCTTGAAAAGCATATTTTTTAATAATTTGTTGGAACTACTAATTCCTGTACATTGTGTTTTCAGCCCTTCTGAGATGCTCGAGAAGAACATTGTTAATCTTAAAATACTGAACGTCTTACAGCCCGACTACTTCAAATACAGTGTTACTTTAAGTTATGTTCCAAATCAGTATTTGATTCGTTATTTGGAGGAAGCCGTAGATGTTAATTCACATTTTAAGTATGTACATTATAACCATCTGTCAGAATTGTTTTACTTTTCGACTCTGTAACCTAGTGGACTGATGGTCAATTATTCCATTGCATTCAGTTATCCAATCACAATATTGAATAATAAGTTTACGATTTAACTTGTAACTGTTCTGGTCGAATATCGTAGCATCAGTTTCTAGTTATATTATCAGCATATCTTTTATTATGACGGATAAAAATTCTAAACAAACTTTTTCAAATGTGTTTACAATGAAACAGATTTCAAGATTGTCGTTTTCCAATTTTTCATAGGTTTGTAGATCAATAATAGATAATTTATTACCTAAAATAAGTACCTTTGAAACATTTATTTTACTTTATGAATTCGGATATTCATTTTAAGTACAATAATTCTTATTCCAAGGGCAATAATTCTAATAATAAAATTAATTTCATGTTATTTGCAGATTTACAGCTACTTATTTTCCTAACTTGGGGTATTCTATAGACGCGATCAATGATTTGGCTGGCAAATGGGACCCCGACCATACATATTGGCAAATTTTGAATTCTTCGACACCTATAAACTTAGGTAAGTAAAACAATTATATGACTAGAGCTAAAAAAAATAAACAAAAACAACTGCATACAGTTTCAGTCAGTGATGCAGGGCTGACATGGAAAAAGTGTCTAAGCGTTTAGATGGGACACTAAACCGAGGCCCCGTGTGCTTCAGACTGTACACGTTAAAGATCTGTTGGAAAAAGAGTAGGCTAATGCCGCTGTCCTGGTAAAATTTCCCTCATTGCACACTGCATGGCGTTGTCCGTCTTCACGTGTTCATTAGGTGCAGAAGAGTAGTACATAAAACTCTTTTCATTTCAAATTGATCAAATTGAGTTAATGAAATTTAAAAGCTAATAAGTTCAAGATCGGCTCAAGTCGACTAGCGGTTTACAGCTTCCGTCGAGGTCAACATGGCAGAAGGCGGATGATGAATTGCAAATTTTACTACAAAGAAGAACACAATCTACAAAGAAAACTACGTTCTGTTAATTACTGGACACTATTAAAATATAGAACCAAATCTCTTGAATTCTACAGTCGACATTTCATATTCTCTTTTATTCTGTTCCATGTATTTTCAGGTGTAAGTAGTTACCAACCTACTAATGGCGAATCGATTACTTTTAACTTTACAAATAGTTACTAGTAAAGGGAGATAATTTCTATTCTATAATAATCCACAGATTAAAGATACTGAACAAAACCTGTTTAATTTTCATTAATTTTCATTATTTAGCTGTATTTTGTATTCTTTCTGCACAATAAACAGATTATTTCAATATAATATATGCTATATTTGACCTCGCTATGGTAATTTCACATAAAGAAAATATGAACTAAATATTGTCAGCAAATGAAGCAAACAAAAGGATATGAACTCTCTGAAATATGAAAAACATGGTGCAATCGAAACTCTTATGTGTAGTGCACATTAACCGTTATGTCACGGGGGGGGGGTTGTCATAGACGCTTACGGACTAATCAGGAGTTCAAGATTCGGTCAAAAGCGAAACTATCGTTGATTCAACGATCACCTCAAAAACTCAATTTTCTTAATTATATTCTTACAAATCTTTGATTCTATGAGTGTCAAATTTATTATCTTCCGGGGGTTTAATTTGTCATGGGTTTATATCTAACATTGAATGGATGTTTTGTCTCTACAGTATGTACAACACAATAAAAACAAAACCAGATATTATTACTTTATTGAATATCTACTGGTAAACTGATATACATGTACATTCAAAACGATAGTTCAAGTGAATCCGTCGGTAAATCGGAGACTACAAATGTATGAGTAAAAATAAAGTCCTATTTTTCAAAAATGTCAAAACAAAATGATTTTGCAGTGCCTCTCATAAGAGACCACCTTCATACAAAGATACAAAGAGCTCACTGGGGTTTGATTTAAACATATTTTATTGAAATAGTCAAATGGATTAAGTACAAGTTAAAAGTTAGTCAAAACCATCTCCCTGGTTCCTAATTAGTAAGTACTAGCGCTTATTCCCGGCTTCGCCCGGGGTTATTTACCAATTACTTGAATGTCTTGACTTTCACACCCACCAACACAAACCAGACACATATACACACAAAAAGCTCAATAATTGATTAAAAGAAATATCGTGGGCATGAAATATTTTTAATTCAATGCATGAGTAGTTGGTAGTGAAAAAACACTCAGTACTTAAAAGTTAAAAATATCGGCGCCGAATATTTGAGAGGCATTCTATTGGTTTAAATTGTAGACATGGTTATCCAAAAACAATTTGTCATCGGCCTTCACGTACTTGATAACCGTTGGTAAATCTATATCATGAGATAATACGTGATTAAATCAAGCACCAAACAAAGGAAGAAAGGAAATTATTTGAATGAGCTTATACTGTCAGAAGATTTTGTATGGCTGAGGTTATTCCAGTCACGGATAGTTGCTGGGAAAAGAGAATTTTGTTTGGAATTTAGCCCTGAAAACGGAATGGGGATATTATTTATACCTAAATTGTGATGTCTGTCTAAGTTGTTCATTTTATTTTAAATATCAATTATAAAATCAGGTGCATAAGCATTAATTATCTTATAATAATAATAATAATAACTTTATACGCAATCTCTCAAGGAGACATAAGAAATTATAAACAGAATGAAGTGAAACGATATATATTGTTTACAATTCATATAGATTTAACAAGTAGCAATTCGATTATCGATTTGTTATAGATCAAACTTTGGGGGGTTACAAATTGCTTCAACAGTGTTTTAAGTAGTGTGTGGCTCATATAATCGTTGCCATTAATTTTGCTTTTCTAGCTTTCAAACGTTTAATTACACGCCTAATTTCATCTTCAGTGATTTCCGGAAGAGAAAATTCGTTATTATTGGGGTTATTGTGTTTCTGTGAAAATTGATTTCTATTGTTCGTTTTCTTGAAACTTCTTCCTATGAAGGCCAGAAGGTAAATAGTTCTAAAAACACCAATTCCAAACAGTCCCATATTTGACCCTTGACTTGAATATTAGAATTTGTTAGTGTAAATTATATATCTGTATACAGATTAATGAGCCACTTTTATTATTGCTGGCATCTCTACCCCAGGAGCCGCGGTGAGTTAGGTGCTTGATCGCTAACGTGAGGGTCCGGGATCAAATCCCGACGGAGGTCAAAATTAACTTTCGTATTTGTTTTGTCCGGTTTTCGTATGTGGGTTATGCAGGTCTGAGGTCTTATGTGGGTGACAATAAACAGGCTACAGTAGTTAGAGAATCAAAACTTTTAGCAAAATTCTACTAGGATTTCTTCCAGGAAGAGAATCAAAATGGCCGTAAACATTCGTGTGTGTTGTTTTTATATAAGAATATACATACACATGCTATTTGACTATATATTGAATCATTTAGATCCAATAATTTGAGCCTAAATGGAAGTAAAGCGCAAATAGTCGCCGTAGCCACCGAGGGACACCGAGTTTGAGATTCAAAGCGGAAGTGAATAGAAGCAAACCTCTTTCGGGGGATCTAAGAGTAGATATTGGTTTGGCGCACTGTGAAGTGTATTTTTGGGCAAAAATAAAAAAAACCCTTTTCTTTAAAATAAATGCTCAAACATTGGATGGAAAGGGTGGGAGGTTAGAAATCATTGCTTTCTGTCCGACATTGCCCACGTTCAGAATCTTTTCTTAGGAGTAATGTCCTAACGTAATAGTATTAATATCAGTCTGTTTGATTTATTATGTTTAACGGAGAGTGTAACGGACATGTTAATATTTAATCATGAACTCAGAGTTACGCGCTATTCGAAAATCTACTTCGTGACCATATCATAAACTTTTTCTTTACACAAGAACAATGAAGCCTTGGAGTATTGTCAGCATCGTTTTGGGGGTTTTACTGGTACCAAGATGGTTCATAAACGGAAGTGGTGTAGAAGTTTCTCCTGACGTAAAAGAAGATATTGGTCCGCCAAGTTTTCCGAGGGCGATATATATACAAATTACAAGTCGTCTTATCTGTATAATGACATGTTTATCGGAAACATCCTTCAATTGTTATTCATGTGTCCACCATTCTATAAAAAAACAATGTGATTTGTATGATACAATAACGTCCAGTAAACATTTGAGTTCTGGCACCGAATTGTTTATTATAGAAAATCGTAAGTTCTTTTTTTTATGTATCGTGAATGATTGCAATAGCTAGAGGATTAAGGGTTCATGTCAGTCTTCATTGACATACCAAATTGCTATAGTATGAGCTGGTTTGCTTTAGAGTAGGATATAGGTTCATCTAGATTGTTACTATAGCTTGTTATATGGTAGGATATAGGTTTATCTAGGTTGTTACTCTAGCTTGTTATAGAGTAGGATATAGGTTTATCTAGATTGTTACTCTAGCTTGTTATAGAGTAGGATATAGGTTTATCTAGATTGTTATAGAGTAGGATATAGGTTTATCTAGAGTGTTACTATAGCTTGTTATAGAGTAGGATATAGGTTTATCTAGATTGTTACTTTAGTTTGTTATAGAGTAGGATATAGGTTTATCTAGAGTGTTACTATAGCTTGTTATAGAGTAGGATATAGGTTTATCTAGATTGTTACTCTAGCTTGTTATAGAGTAGGATATAGGTTTATCTAGATTGTTACTCTAGCTTGTTATAGAGTAGGATATAGGTTTATCTAGATTGTTACTCTAGCTTGTTATAGAGTAGGGTATAGGTTTATCTAGATTGTTACTCTAGTTTGTTATAGAGTAGGGTATAGGTTTATCTAGATTGTTACTCTAGTTTGTTATAGAGTAGGGTATAGGTTTATCTAGATTGTTACTCTAGCTTGTTATAGAGTAGGGTATAGGTTTATCTAGATTGTTACTATAGCTTGTTATATGGTAGGATATAGGATTATCTAGATTGTTACTCTAGCTTGTTATAGAGTAGGGTATAGGTTTATCTAGATTGTTACTCTAGTTTGTTATAGAGTAGGGTATAGGTTTATCTAGATTGTTACTCTAGTTTGTTATAGAGTAGGGTATAGGTTTATCTAGATTGTTACTCTAGCTTTTTATAGAGTAGGGTATAGGTTTATCTAGATTGTTACTATAGCTTGTTATATGGTAGGATATAGGATTATCTAGATTGTTACTCTAGCTTGTTAGTCTAGGTTGCTATAGAGTAGGATATAGGTTTATCTGGAGTGTTACTCTAGCTTGTTATAGAGTAGGATATAGGTTTATCTAGATTGTTAGTCTAGCTTGTTATAGAGTAGGATATAGGTTTATTTAGATTGTTACTCTAGCTTGTTATAGAGTAGGATATATGTTTATCTAGATTGTTACTTTAGTTTGTTATAGAGTAGGATATATGTTTATCTAGATTGTTACTCTAGCTTGCTATAGAGTAGGATATAGGTTTATCTAGATTGTTACTCTAGTTTGTTATAGAGTAGGATATAGGTTTATCTAGATTGTTACTCTAGCTTGTTATAGAGTAGGAAATATTTTTATCTAGATTGTTACTCTAGCTTGTTATAGAGTAGGATATAGGTTTATCTAGATTGTTAGTCTAGGTTAAGGAGTAAGATATATGTTTGTTCTAGATTGCTATACAGTAAGATATATGTTTGTTCTAGATTGTTATAGAGTAGGATAAATGTTTGTTCTAGATTGCTATACAGTAAGATATATGTTTGATCTAGATTGCTATACAGTAAGATATATGTTTGTTCTAGATTGCTATACAGTAAGATAAATGTTTGTTCTAGATTGCTATACAGTAAGATATATGTTTGTTCTAGGTTGCTATACAGTAAGATATATGTTTGTTCTAGATTGTTATAGAGTAAGATATATGTTTGTTCTAGATTGCTATAACAGTAAAATATATGTTTGTTCTAGATTGTTATAGAGTAAGATATATGTTTGTTCTAGATTGCTATACAGTAAGATATATGTTTGTTCTAGATTGCTATACAGTAAGATATATGTTTGTTCTAGATTGCTATACAGTAAGATATATGTTTGTTCTAGATTGCTATAGAGTAAGATATATGTTTGTTCTAGATTGCTATACAGTAAGATATATGTTTGTTCTAGATTGTTATAGAGTAAGATATATGTTTGTTCTAGATTGCTATACAGTAAGATATATGTTTGTTCTAGATTGCTATACAGTAAGATATATGTTTGTTCTAGATTGCTTTAGAGTAAGATATATGTTTGTTCTAGATTGCTATAGAGTAAGATATATGTTTGTTCTAGACTGCTATACAGTAAGATATATGTTTGTTCTAGATTGCTATAGAGTAAGATATATGTTTGTTCTAGATTGCTATAGAGTAAGATATATGTTTGTTCTAGATTGCTAT
The DNA here is from genome assembly GCA_030562195.1 of Nipponacmea schrenckii. NCBI lineage: Eukaryota > Metazoa > Mollusca > Gastropoda > Lottiidae > Nipponacmea > Nipponacmea schrenckii. The sequence goes on from JAUJPP010000006.1 coordinate 1,251,745, forward strand.
AGAGTAAGATATTTGTTTATTCTAGATTGTTATACAGTAAGATATATGTTTGCTCTAGATTGTTATAGAGTAAGATATATGTTTGTTCTATATTGCTATAGAGTAAGATATATGTTTGTTCTAGATTGTTATAGAGTAAGATATATGTTTGTTCTAGATTGTTATACAGTAAGATATATGTTTGTTCTAGATTGCTATACAGTAAGATATATGTTTGTTCTAGATTGCTATACAGTAAGATATATGTTTGTTCTAGATTGCTATAGAGTAAGATATATGTTTGTTCTAGATTGTTATACAGTATGATATATGTTTGTTCTAGATTGTTATAGCGTAAGATATATGTTTGTTCTAGATTGCTATACAGTAAGATATATGTTTGTTCTAGATTGCTATAGAGTAAGATATTTGTTTATTCTAGATTGTTATACAGTATGATATATGTTTGTTCTAGATTGTTATAGAGTAAGATATATGTTTGTTCTAGATTGCTATAGAGTAAGATATATGTTTGTTCTAGATTGCTATACAGTAAGATATATGTTTGTTCTAGATTGCTATACAGTAAGACATATGTTTGTTCTATATTGCTATAGAGTAAGATATATGTTTGTTCTAGATTGCTATACAGTAAGATATATGTTTGTTCTAGGTTGCTATACAGTAAGATATATGTTTGTTCTAGATTGCTATACAGTAAGATATATGTTTGTTCTAGATTGCTATACAGTAAGATATATGTTTGTTCTAGATTGCTATAGAGTAAGATATATGTTTGTTCTAGATTGCTATACAGTAAGATATATGTTTGTTCTAGATTGCTATAGAGTAAGATATATGTTTGTTCTAGATTGCTATACAGTAAGATATATGTTTGTTCTAGATTGCTATACAGTAAGATATATGTTTGTTAAAGAAGCACAAACTATATGGATATACTATATCTGATATTTATTACCTCAACGTTTCACATGCTCATACAGGCAGCGTTATCAAGAGAATTAAATAATATAACAAGTTTAACAATATATATAGACAAATAATGAGTAACAATCATACATGGAACAACAATGGCTTAGGACATCAAATAACAGAGATTAAAGAATTATTTGTTATTTGATGTCCTAAGCCATTGTTGTTCCATGTATGATTGTTACTCATTATTTGTCTATATATATTGTTAAACTTGTTATATTATTTAATTCTCTTGATAACGCTGCCTGTATGAGCATGTGAAACGTTGAGGTAATAAATATCAGATTAAAAAATATCCATATAGTTTGTGCTTCTTTATCTACATCTATGTCTATATGTCTTATAAACAATATATGTTTGTTCTAGATTGCTATACAGTAAGATATATGTTTGTTCTAGACTGCTATAGAGTAAGATATATGTTTGTTCTAGATTGCTATAGAGTAAGATATATGTTTGTTCTAGACTGCTATAGAGTAAGATATATGTTTGTTCTAGATTGTTATAGAGTAAGATATATGTTTGTTCTAGATTGTTATAGAGTAAGATATATGTTTGTTCTAGATTGCTATAGAGTAAGATATATGTTTGTTCTAGATTGCTATAGAGTAAGATATTTGTTTATTCTAGATTGTTATAGAGTAAGATATATGTTTGTTCTAGATTGTTATACAGTATGATATATGTTTGTTCTAGATTGCTATAGAGTAAGATATATGTTTGTTCTATATTGCTATACAGTAAGATATATGTTTGTTCTAGATTGTTATAGAGTAAGATATATGTTTGTTCTAGATTGCTATACAGTAAGATATATGTTTGTTCTAGATTGTTATACAGTATGATATATGTTTGTTCTAGATTGTTATAGAGTAAGATATATGTTTGTTCTATATTGCTATAGAGTAAGATATATGTTTGTTCTAGATTGCTATACAGTAAGATATATGTTTGTTCTAGATTGCTATAGAGTAAGATATATGTTTGTTCTAGACTGCTATAGAGTAAGATATATGTTTGTTCTAGATTGCTATAGAGTAAGATATATGTTTGTTCTAGATTGCTATAGAGTAAGATATATGTTTGTTCTAGATTGCTATAGAGTAAGATATATGTTTGTTCTAGATTGCTATAGAGTAAGATATATGTTTGTTCTAGATTGCTATAGAGTAAGATACGTGTTTGTTCTAGATTACTATAGAATAAGATATATGTTTGTTCTAGATTGCTATAGAGTAAGATATATGTTTGTTCTAGATTGCTATACAGTAAGATATATGTTTGTTCTAGATTGCTATACAGTAAGATATATGCTTGTTCTAGATTGCTATAGAGTGAGATATATGTTCGTTCTAAATTGCTACTATGTGCTGTAACTTATTATTTTTTTTTAATTTTAGTTCAGCTGTGTACAGGTCCAGTTTCTAATAGAATTTCCTGTAATTTTGATGGTAGAGATGCCTGTATTAATGGCGGATGTTGCTATGACGATAGTGATGGAGCCTCTACTCCATGTTTTCGTAAATCCGAGATTGCCTTTGAATGCTGATAGAAATGGAAGTGATAAAATGGGTGTTTCTTAGCTAGTTTGAAACATGTTAAATTTTACCTGTATTTCCACATATATTATTTATCTTATCCAAAAATGATGAATTTATTCACATATTCATAGTCTTTACTGTTGGTGGACGAAATCAAAAACAGAACGTAGAACAGAAAGAACACAAAACCCGACTTAACACAAGTGAACCTTTTATGTCTTTTAAGTTTATGTTTCTAATTAAATCGCAGGACTATTTTTAGTTTCAGTAGAATAAACCTAGTCCTAGATTACTGATTTACTGTTTCTTAACACCATTTAAACTACAAAATTTATCCGTTCTCAGAACGGTTCTAAGAGCGGTACTGATGAATTTATCTGATGTAGACGGTCGAGCGTTCCCAGAAGGGTTCCAATTCTGGCCCGCCTCGAAGCGATGGTTTCAAAATGGTTCTCAGACGTGACTCGATAAATTGATTAAGGCCCTTACGTATTAATCGACCTTCACCTTTTCCCACGGAATTTGATCATTATCAGGAGCCATTTTTTTTTCATCCGGGTTAAATAGCCGTCTATATTAACCTCTTTCATGAAGACTTCCCTTAGTCAACTTTTCACATTATCATTTTGGAACTATTCTAGGCACCCTTGTAATATTGTTGGTGTAAACGGGGTAAATTTGTGATTATATCACAGCCTGGTCCGGGTCGAGAACGGAACGCTTTATAGCGGCCTAGTGTAAACGGGGCTTTAGAACCATCTGAACAATACATTGAAGTTTTCTTGGTTCAATGATTGAAACTAGAACCCATGTTTCTCTTGGCTTATTTGTTTTAAAACACCAGTCAATAGGTATAAAGCATTCATCAGAGCGATACTTTTTGGTCATATTAGTTTGATTTTGATTTTAGTTTCTATAAAAAATTTAAAATCCTTTCAAGCATGGACAGTTCAACGACACACACACATACACACATATATAACAGATAATTTTACCAAGAATTGATGACAACTCTTGTTACTAATATATTTTACCGTGAGTAAAACAAGTACTTGTATTTTATCATTACCTATATTATTTACTACTCACGAAGATTCCTGATTTTTTGGGTAAAACGAGATCATTCAACAACATTGGATCATCTACAGGAAGACAGCACACAGTCCAGTGAGAAATCAACTGATCAAGGAAAATCAACTTCTAGTGATGATCCCAGACAAGTAGGCAGAACGGATGGAACAAGCCAAACCAAGAAAAATGATTGGTTCGAGATATTGTCATGACAACTGGAAACTATCAAAAAAAAAAACCAAGAGAAAATCATTACGAAGCTGGATGTATTATAGGACAAGACATACAAGAAACAAAATGTCCAGCTATCTAGTACAACGTACAACATGTAATTATATCTGGAAACCTACGACATCACCCGAAAAAGACAATCCACAAAGAATTCAAGGTTGACGACTATAAGGAATGTGAAATATTGGACAAATTCTCCTTGCATTTCAGTGTTACTTCAGTGTTATTTCCTTAGTACGATTGTGGATATGGTGGTTGACTGGATTGAAGTAGCCATCCGGTTAAACGTCATTACACTCACGGCTATCGCAGTACGTCTTCTCCTGCAAGGTAGCACTTGTTTCCCAGTCTTCACTTCAATTCTAGTCACCGTGTTGGCAGGTCATCTTTATATCTTATGAATCAGTACGATTAAACCAACTCTATTGTAAATACTCAACAGCAGTCCTTATTATGTCACTGATAAAAATTGTATGTCTTTTAAAAATGGTTTGTAAATTAGAATCAATAAGTAATGAACAGTAGAATGATTCGCTATTTGTAACAATGGCCAATCGGTGATTTGACATCAAAATCTTACTTCAGTCGAGATACAGGCTGAAAACAAATCAGTTTGAAAAGATCAAAGCGTGAAACTATTGGCTAACATCATGTTAAAAATATCATGTTTCTTTGTTTGTATTTATTGTACCTTCTAGTGGTCTGAGAAAACTTGTTTTGAATTATTTCCCTTTGTTCAGAAGCAACCATACAGTATACATTGTGCAAGTAATACCAATTGTAGTCAATTGTTGTTTGTAGTAAAACGACATGAGTTAGGTCCCTTCATCTTATAAATGGACTCGGTCTACCAATTCATTTGGACTTAGTCCGCTAATTCATTTGCCATCTATTTCCATGTTAAATCACAAAATTCAACCTTCTAGAACTTTTTCCAGAAATCTCGTTGAAAACTTTCTTATATGCCACATGAAAGCCAGGCCAATACTTGGTTTCTGTACAAAAATCCAATATAGCATGACCATGAAAATTTTGAACTAAACAAAATGAAAGTAAACCACTACATTTTATCAACATCCGCTTGACTCTCACTGCACACAAAACCACTATTTTTAGAAATAACCTTCCGCCAATTAAATTTCCCATTATCTCAGAAATTCTGAAAGAAAATACAATTTCAGACATCAAATTTCAAATCTAGACCAAAAAATAGTCAAAAATGGGCATGCAAAAAACCCCAAAGGAAGGGAGAAAGAGGATTTCTACAATCATTAGCATAAAATGTTTTACTGGTCTGAGTCCAAATAGAAAGCAAAACATCCTGGGACCGTGAACCACTGTCGAGCTTTTAGACTATTTTACAAACAAGCTATTAAACTGTTCTATTGTCTTAAATTCTTGAGGGTATTTTATAAGGGCAATAACTACAAACCCCTTTAATTGTGAAATCATCGAAATCCAATCTTAAACAAGGTGTCATCACACATACTTTCATTAAAGTAGGATGAAAATTGTAGCTCTATTGTGCTCATGCACAAAGTTTGATACACTCTTTCAGAGGGAATGTAGACATGTCGACGAACATCGACAAAGACAATGAAATTAAGACCTGGAGTGGAAGAATGGTCAATATAAGTATATATTCATCGGTGAACTTACCTGGTGTCACAAAGTAGCAGAATCCTTGTAAAATCTGCTGAACTCAAAGAATCAATTTATTGAGCGTTTTTCAATTATCAATTGAAATTTTATGGATAATTACTAAGCTTTTTTGGATTTATCGGATTATATAGATTCTGTTAGTTATTTATGACAGCAGGTTTATCTACTGACGAATATGCCCTTAATGGTCAAGCTCAAATTTTATGTTCATTCTGGTGTAATAAAGTTGAACCTTTTAAACTATTTTATAAAAGGTTCCAGATCTATGTTGAATGCATTTTATTATATAAGGGGAAGCAACTCGTACTTATATATGTCTGGACTCAGACCGATAATTCATTTGCCATCTGTTTCCATGTTAAAACACGAAATTATTTAATTTTTCATTGTTATTTCACAAAATATGGACTTGAAACTCTTCGCATATAGAGGTAGCTATGTGAAATTATTTAACGCTTAAATATTTTAACAAACGGTAGGAGACATATTCTTGTACATTTTAGCATGAAGTTTTATGTATTTCATTCTTTAAAGCACAAAAAAACAATTGAATAAACATAAATCCCTTGAAATATAATTTAGATTTTATTGCGGCTCTCCCACTACAATCGTTACTTTATATAGGATTCTTACCAGTCGTCATCTGATAGACTGGAATAGGAAACATCGAAGTTCGTGGTTCAAGCATACATCATCCTGCCATAGAGAAGCAATATCGGCACTGTGAGTTTTGTAAGGAACTAAGAAAGTGTAGAGATGTCAAGATAGAAACACTTTGAAATCATTACAATTGTATCCGGTTTTGCAGCGCTTTTACCACCCAAGTACTGTGCCTATGGAGATTTCACGAAGCTTGTACAACGATCTAAATTCCCATCGAGTTGTCATCGCATTCAGGGGGATATCTAATTTGCGTGCGTTAGGTCCAAAGTAAGGCCATAACTAGGCGAGATGTCTGGTGAATTACACGCTTGTATCAAACTTATACCACGCGTATGGCTATTTTAACAGACTCTAGACCAATTCTCCGACGCCGTAGAAGAAGTGGAGTATACATTTCCGGCGTGACGGGGGCCTTAGAACCATGACATATTATCAGTCTGTACTAGAAAACTCTTCTGTAACAGGTGGATGCGAGTGTCGAGACCCGGGGGACAGGCAACGGAAACTCGGGGTAATCGTACATCAATCAAATATCATCTTTCTACCTGCAAGGCCAATTGGCAATCAGAATCTATTTGTGATGAGTCGATTTGGTTTTATTATAACCGATACATTCTTGAATAAACACAATGGAAAATAAGACAGCACTGTTCGCTATCTTTGATATCGTGTATAATAACGTTAAAACAATATTGGCAGAAAGGCGCACCTTGCTTCAAGCCGTCATCGGAAACATTCGACATGTAATTTCCACTGTTAGTGCATGTATTATGATGATGTGTTCCAACCACAAGGGTGATATATGTTCGGCTAATGATTACACTGATTTCATTTCTGGGTTCATGTACTTGATTTAAAACTTGAAATGAAACCTAGTGTCTCTCACACTCGTTCACGGCGTCTAGGCTACAGCCATGGTTTATTTCTAGCCTATTTTGTACATTTGGAATGAAAATGTTTCATTTACCATATAATTTTGTGTAAAACAAGCAGAAATCTTGAGTTAAATTATCTTGGAAAAAACTTGCTACTGTTTGATGTTCTCACTGCATACTTTTAGATACAAATACTGCCGGTATAAAATACAGTGAGATTATGGATCGGGTCGGGTAATTCTTTTATTACTAATATACGGCCCTTTCATTGGCACCAAATATGCTGTATGGCGTTGTCTGTCTTCATCAGCCAATCGGATTCAGAAAGGATGGACGTAAAACTCCATTCATTTTCATTCTTATGACTTAGTGATGTGTTTCTGTACATATACTTTTTACTAGCTTTTAAATTTTACGCATTTGCTTCATCCGCAACGGCTTGAGAATCACTATACGGATTCATTCTGCCGGTACCTCATTTTGATAGGCACATGGCGTTTTCTTCCAAGTAATTTGTGAGTTTGTATTCCACCATGATAGCACCTTGAATCTGTGTAGCACGTGACGAACCGATCTACCAGATAATCTCATTATCTACGAGATTTCCGGGCGAGAAAGATGAACATTTGTGAAAATCTGAACTTTTCTATCAAAGAAAACGGAAACAGTGGTATATCACGTGATCTGGACATCCGTTTACCGGAAGTTGAAACACCTGAAAAGTAATGGCTGCCGATACCAGAAAACTCCTTTAATGAATGGAATAAATCCGAGTTTCACCTTCAAAGTACGTGAACCCCCTGAGTAACGACGAGCAACGCTGGTATATAAAGTTATATAAATTTAGTTTGACATTTTAAAATAATGTTTTCTGCCAATTTGTAAATCTTTAATGGGTATCAATTGCTATGTTTTGTTGGGGTGGGGGTGATTTGGGTCTAGAACATATTGAAATTGTCTTCTGAAGTGAGGTTCTAGAAATTAGTTCAAAAATGCCTTTAAACTAGTGGAAATTGTATTTTCTATTAATATATAAATCTTTTCTATATATCGCAGAGTCTCTGGAAATGACGATGCATAATTTTTACTGTCAATCGCGGATACTAAATATGGCTCAAACTTAGACGGTGACTTGTGAACCGTCTCTTAGACTAAGGAATGATTGGTCAAATGAATGGCGAATCTGTCACTTTAATGTGTAGATCCTACAAAGCACTTGTTCAATGTCAAGCCTACACTAAAGAGTAACATGAAAATGACTAGCAACGGGATATTGATATATATTGGTTCAACCTACGGAGTGATATTGGGCATGTAAATATTAATGTATGAATGGATGATACACGAAGTTAAATATCGTTATGGAGGACCTGGGTGGTTAACGAAATCCAAAACAAGATTAAAATGGATTTGCCAGAAATATATAAAGTTTGTGACCACTTGGTTATCAAGTTTTATTATTGGTATTGAAAGGCTGATGTGTTGATCTTTAAGCCAAGACAAATCATTTGGGAGAAACGCTGAAACATTGAGAATATTGGTGGAAATATGATGTGTTATTCTGTATTGAATATACGGATACCTGTAAAAGAATGAAATCTGGTGTCCGCTTCTCCTACATTTAACTACATTCTTTAAGCACAAAACATTACCTAATTAACTCCCTTTACCTCGTGTGTTTTCTTACAGATATCAAAATGGTGGCCAACAAATATGGCGTCTATAGAGCGGAAATAGAGACATGAATAATTGACTGTAATTAATAAGGTGTCTTTATCTCGAGAGGCTTCAATTGGCTCCCGATAATTACTACTTTATAAATAACTCGTTATCACGGAAATAAATTCAGGATGCCCTGTGACAGATCTCACAGTAAAAATTGGCTTCATAAATATGATTAACTTGTATATCCACCAGATTTTTAAAAGAACCTTTAATAAATGCATACCTTGATTTTATTTGCTTCACATTGCCTTAAATACTTCAGATTCAATTGAAACAAAATAAAACAACTATATAATCTTCTTGCATCAATAGATACTTCGAAGTGTATTTAATTGATACCAAAAGAAAAAGTTGTTTTAATAAACCTTTTTGGGTTTTATGTGACACTCAGGAACCTGTACAAGGCATCAGGGCACTCTACTATTACAAACTTGATCGCAGGAACATAGATCTGTCCATCTAATTCACATTCATTGTACATAGAAATATTTGTCTGAATATTAGATAGGACTATGTCCTTGTGTATTGGACCTAATTCTAACCCATGTAAAATAAAGAGTCTATGTTTGTCTCTATGGACTGAATGTTAGACAGGACCTTGTCCTTGTGTATTAGACCTTATTCTAACCCATGTAAAATAAAGAGTTTGTCATTTTGAAAAGCTGAAATATCTAGTGACACCTTCACTTTAAAAATCCCTAGAAATTTATTTTAATAGGGCTGCCTCTGTTGCAGACTTATATGTCAACATTTATATAAGAAATAGACAGTCGAAGTCTAGCTCACTGGTCGTCGACTTTATTGACAAAGAGTTGTACCCCTTGGCGCAAAAAAAAATCTTTTTAAGAACTCTTCTATAAAATGTTATGAACATGTGATGAGGCAATGAAATAAAACAGATAAAGACAATTCGTAGCATAAATGCTAAATCTGGAAACCATGATGATGGTGGTGGATGACTAGTTAACGTCCTGGCCACCTTAAGCTGATATCAAAGACTATGGTGGGAGCTGTATGGCTTAAATGCTATTAATTTCTTGAAAGAGTGTTTTGGACTGGGAGAATAAAATGTAAGCAAAGATATTTGTCATAAATTGATTTTTAACCAACTCTCATTATTTATAAGCCTGAACCCGCCTGTATTTATTAACCCCAATAATTCTCGTTTAGTTACATTTTAACTTGTGCAGCCAATCAGAAAGACTTTAACATAAACACCTGGCAATTCAACCACTCATTAATTCCAATTCAATTATAACGTGATGTCATTACCGGAAATGGAGAAAAAGGGCCGCAGTGAATGACTATTTAATATTTGATTAGACTAATAATAAGTTAAATGTAGTGAAATTTACAGCTGCTTTGATTCCATAATGAGGTCTGAAGATTAACGGAAAATCTAAAGATCTGCTGGAATAGAGTGAAATGACCAGTGGCCGTCAGTGATATTTAGATTAGTAATTCTACCGACTTTACGATCCCTTAAAATAATGCTTACTAAGCAGTTACAATTATATCAATTACGTTTTTCTTTTGGTGTAACTTCTGTTCTGTAGCTCTCTTTTATGAATTAATTTTATGATTCTATATTTTGAGCACGTGAATTGTTTCGTATCGACCTTCTTACACCGAATTCAGTCAATGATGAGGTGACATGTTTTTCCGACCATGTGATGATTGTATTTCGAAACTTGTCTTATAAATCTTTTCATTACTTGATTAATCCTTAAGCGACATTTAGGGATAGGAAGCACGTGAATAATGAACACAGTTTTTATGGTATACTACTCCTCAATTTAATACAATAATACGATAACTTGATTACTTGATTAGGATACTCAGAAAAGCATGCAAGTAGCCTATATAATATATGATAATTCTTAAAAATATTTTTACCATATAGTCAGTAAATGTGACAAATCAGGGTTTTATATTTATATCAAAATCTGCCTGCTACCGACGATTCTCACAAAAAAAAGACAATTAATTTAAGAAGAAGAGATGTTCTAACGGTTGCCTGACTAAAAACAACTAAAGAAGATAATCAGTTTTCCATTAAAATCTATTTAAATATTTAACACCGCTAGAGGGCGTGTTGTTAACGACCTAGAAATGGCGGGAGTTAATACCAGTCTGTAGCGGAAGGAAGACTTTCACTTGTCGTTTCCTATATTCGGAAATATTTCATTATCGTATTGAGATATATTATAATAGATTAGTTTATATAATAACTGGCCTCCAGTGCTATAATAGGATTGATCTTTACAGCAGTTATTTGTTAATCCTCGGATTTAAGACTTCTATACCATTACATGCACCGTTTTTATGGGGTAGTCTAATTTCATAGTAACGAAAAAGAAAAAAAAAGCGCTCATTAATTTTTTTTTTCATTTTTTCTTTTTTTTATCTTTTTTTTTCTTGTACGGTTTCAAGCAAAATAAATGCAAAATTGTAGAAAAAAAAAGAATTATTTCCTCGGGCTTTAAAAATTTTAAGATCACTTCTGGTGGGGTATGCTCAGTCTGTCAGGACACTAGTGTCACGTGTCACTGCACGACCCTTCATGACTTCATGCCGTTATTCTTTTAGACATACTATATTTGCAGGTGCGTGTTGAATATTGTCATAACGTTTAGATTAAATAAGAGGTTAATAAAGAAATAATGTTTTTATGTGATAATCAATTAAAAAGAGATAAATAATTAATTATTATGGCTAATTTCAAACTCAGCAGAAATCTGATTAGATTAAAAACTCAGTTTTACAAGGAAATAAAATAGAATTTCAGCATGCTATCTTTCTTAATTACGCTTTTAAAGGAATTTAATTGTCTAAATTATCATTTCATGTATTGTAGTCGAACTAGACTTCATATTTCCATATCAATAAGAGATACGGAATTCTGATTAGATTTAAATCGGGATTTCAGCATACTATATTAAATTATGAAGCTTTTAAAGGAAGTTTGTAGATAAATGTTATTTAAGCTTTGTAGTCGAACCATCGCTAATTTCCATTTTAACAAGAGTTACAGATTGGAATATAAAATAAAATGAAACTTCAGCATGCTATTTTCGTCTTCTTATATTTTAATCAAATATTTCGTAGCCGTAATCATTTCCATTTTGATAAGGGTTACAGATTGAAATAAAAAAATCAACATGCTTTATTTCTTTTGGTCGTCTTACCTTGTTTTTCAAATACAAGTATATTGTAGTCGAACTAGGTGTCATATACCCATTTTGATTGGAGATATAGAAATCATAGAATAAAATAGAGTTTCATTCTGCTATGATTTCTACTAATTACATTTTTATTTAAATATTGCCTGATATTTTATTATTGTACTGCACTCATACTACACTTCGGATTCTAAAATTGTGAATAGATAAGCGAGCAATTCAAGCATCTTAAAAGATACAGTTAATTGTGTTATTCCGAGACTTAACCAGTTAAATTGTAATCGAAACAGACATCAAATTTTCATTGTGAAAACAGATACAGAAATTTGAAATTGTTGTTCTATCTGTGAACGGAAAATTTTCTATGGGCAAGCTGAAAAATACGACTGGGTATATAAAAAAGTGGTAGACTAGAAAAATCTGTAGTAAACAAATGAAATAAAAGAATACAAAATATTTTTAGGCATTAAAACTTTTTTTTGTCACTTAATTATGTTCCGTCTGCGACAATATTTTTTTAAAATGTTCTTCAATTTCAACCAAGTCTTTAGTTTTATTTAAATTTTTTAAAAATTCCTTGAGATTTTTCCTCTGATATATAAAATGTATAATGCATAATTTGAGAATATTTACAGAAGGTTTAAAATAGAATTCATTCTTCATATTGGCTTCATTATATATAACATATATATTTTATCAAATGTTTTTTGTTTATGCAAATGTTGAGATTTCCCGTTCTGCCTTCCCTTTCACTTCCTCTCGGCCAATTCCAGCCAATACCCTCGCACCTTTCTTCACTCTGCGGAAACAGAACGTAACGTCAGAAGCCTGGCGCGTGCCGTGAGCAGGAAACCTCGTGAATGACTTGGAAATGTTGTCAAGTAGTACGATAAATTGGTGAAAAGATTCTGTCACGAGATCAACTTGGTGAGATCTACCATGTCGTATCAGAGTAATTGTGGGGTGAAAATGGAATCCGAGGGTCGCCGTAATCCAAGGGTGTGGTCAGAATCAGTTTCAAAATGTACGTACCAAGGAGTGGACAGTAGCACGAAATTACATTCTAACGTGCAGGTGACTAATAGAACTATACCAGACGTATCTGTTCCAGGCAGCTCGAGGCACGGATTTCCTGAGCCGGACATGAATTGTTCCGTGTCGGAAATGATGGGAAGCGAGGAAAGGAAGGGAGTAGTTGAGGTTTTAAATCGAGGTTCTGGAGACTGTAGTAACAATTTATTTAACACAACCTCATCTTACGGTCCAGTTAGAAAATACAATTCCGCGTCTCGACCAACACCTTATTCAATCTCCGCTTGCGACTCCGGCAATAAATTACATCATAAAGTCTTCGTGCCAGCAGGTAAGTTTTATCTTCTTAATTTCAGCACTGTATGTAATTTAAATAAGTTACTTTATATATTTAAATAATATAACGGTAAGGTGTTGTGTATTGGTGTATAATTACATCTTTATATTTAGAACTTCGTTATATTTGTCAAACAGATATCAATATTCGTAACTTTGGTCAGTGCTTTATAAAAGTTTTAATATAAATATTAACTTTCAATTCTAAAGTGCCAAACCTTTTTGATTAAATTTGTCATATTATATCATAAAAGTTTATTTGCTTACCACGTGTACAGTAACATAAACAAATAATATAGTAAGAACCGTACAGTATTGTACATACAATGTTTGAAGATAATCAAAGTGATACTACGTCTTAGAATGAATATAAAGATTTAAGTTCTCAAAATTTTCAACATCAACTTACCTGATGTCATAAATCAACAGAATCCCTGTAAAATCTAGAAAACTCACAAAACTAATTATTGAAAAACACGTTTTTCAATAATCAATTGCATTTTTATGGATAATTTCTAAATTTTATTTGATTTATCAGATTATATAATAATATAAGGAAACACAACGCCTTAAATTAATTACACAAAACGTTTCAACAATTTACATTGTGGAAACGTTGAGTGTAATAAAAACTAAGGAGTGGTCTACCATAAATTTGTGTTTCGTTTTTTACTATGATCTCTACCCCTAAATGTTACTAAAGGATTATTAATATAACTTGGGTTAATACCGTCTCGTCTTCTTGTAAAGTAAAACTTTAAATAGACCAAAATATCAATCATGTAATTTATACTGATAGACAACCAGTTACATCCAAACACTGTCATTTTTAACTTTTTTAACATTTCACATGTCAGATAATTAAATCGTAATTTTGAATTAAGTCTATTTTCTAAAAATGTCTGCAGGTCCTTTACAATAATTATTTTGTTTAAATTTTTCTTTATAATAATACATTTCATTACATAAATTTGACATTTAATTACTGAAAATCCATTAATTTCGGTGGTTTAAATTTCTTTCAGCCAATAATATTCTTAAACTCTCTATATCATTTCTAATTGAATATTCCATTTTACTGTATAACGATGACGTTGGTCGGACAGAATTGTGTGAGGTAAAATTAAATTGAAACTTTAAATTAAAAAAAGAGAATTTATGATTTTTTCTTTTTTTTTCTTTCTTTTTTTTTTTTTTGCCGAATAAAAACATTTTTAAATATTAAAACTTTAAGATGAACACAATTTGAATTACAAAAATATTAACAGTCTTCTGAATTCCCTTTATTATTCACAACGTTTCAACAATTTACACCATATAAGTGTTGATATTAAATATATGTAAAATACGAAAAACCATAAAGTTCACGACAATCAACTATTTCTGTACAAATTATCGTCAAATTATATATAGAAGTCATCGTCAATTATTAATTATTTAAGAATATCGGCGTTAAAATCTGAAATATAAATAAAAGGCTGTGGTTATATTTGACTTTCTTGGAATTGCCGATCTTTACACATACAGTGTATAAATAATAAAGAATCTCTAAATATTTGTATGTATAAAACTCAACTTGAGTGCTTCAAAACTCACAAGATCACTAAATATTTCTACACTTATAAATCTTAATGTTTCACATGCCAATACAGGCATCGTGATTCAATAATGAATTATACACGGTTAAGATAGAATGTTGTGTTACGAGTTACGGTAGGATGAGTTGGGGGTTACTGAATGATACGTTGCGAGTTACGATAGATACGTTGCGAGTTACGGTATAATACGTTGCGAGTTACGGTATAATACGTTGCGAATTACGATAGGATAGTAACTGTTTCGATTTATAAAGACGAGCAGGACGAGATGAAATGTTATACAGCCAGGTGGTGAAACTAATAGTAATAGTTGATCACCCTCGAGACTAAAACAATACATTTCATGTTATAGAACACTTAAAGTTTAACCGATACTCTATAATAGATTTCCAGTCTCTGATAAAAATTCAAGCTACATATTCTCCAAACGATCTTGGTGCTAGACCATGGGACGTCTTAGAAACAATGTCAGAAGCTAGGACCCTAGGATATCTTAGAAACAATGTCAGAAGCTAGGACCTTAGGATATCTTAGAAACAATGTTAGA
Source organism: Nipponacmea schrenckii (assembly GCA_030562195.1). Classification (NCBI taxonomy): domain Eukaryota; kingdom Metazoa; phylum Mollusca; class Gastropoda; family Lottiidae; genus Nipponacmea; species Nipponacmea schrenckii. The sequence goes on from JAUJPP010000006.1 coordinate 1,267,183, forward strand.
GCTAGGACTCTAGGATATCTTAGAAACAATGTTAGAAGCTAGGAACCTAGGATATCTTAGAAACAGTGTTAGAATTTAAGACACTAGGATATCTTACAAACAATGTTAGAAGCTAGGACCCTAGGATATCTTAGAAACATTGTTACAAGCTAGGACCCTAGGATATCTTAGAAACAATGTTAGAAGCTAGGACCCTAGGATATCTTAGAAACAATGTTAGAAGCTAGGACCCTAGGATATCTTAGAAACAATGTTAGAAGCTAGGACCCTAGGATATCTTAGAAACAATGTTAGAAGCTAGGACCCTAGGATATCTTAGAAACAATGTTAGAAGCTAGGACCCTAGGATATACTTGATGAAACAATGTTAGAAGCTAGGACCCTGGATATCTTAGAAAAATGTTAGAAGCTAGGACCCTGGATATCTTAGAAACAATGTTAGAAGCTAGGACCCCTGGATATCTTAGAAAACAATGTTAGAAGCTAGGACCCTAGGATATCCTAGAAACAGTCTTAGAAGATAGGACTCTAGGATATTCTTAGAAACAATGTTAGAAGTTGAGACCCTAGGATATCCTAGAAACAGTGTTAGAAGATAAGACTCTAGGATATCCTAGAAACAATGTTAGAAGCTAGGACCCTAGGATATTTTTAGAAACAATGTTAGAAGTTAAGACCCTAGGATATCCTAGAAACAATGTTAGAAGCTAGGACCCTATGATATCTTAGAAACAATGTTAGAAGCTAGGACCCCTAGGATATCTTAGAAACAATGTTAGAAGCTAGGACCCTAGGATATCCTAGAAACAGTGTTAGAAGATAAGACTCTAGGATATTCTAGAAACAGTGTTAGAAGATAAGACTCTAGGATATTCTAGAAACAGTGTTAGAAATAAGGCCCTATAATATCCTAGAAACAGTGTTAGAAGTTAAGACCCAAGGATATCTTAGAAACAGTGTTAGAAGTTAAGACCCTAGGATATTCTTAGAAACAGTGTTAGAAGATAGGACACTGGGATATCCTAGAAACAGTGTTAGAAAATAAGGCCCAAGGATATCTTAGAAACAGTGTTAGAAGTTAAGACCTTGGAATATCCTAGAAACATTGTTTTCGACGATAAGACCCTAGGTTATCCTAGAAGCAGTTTTAGAAATTAAGACACTTGGATATCATTGAAACAGTTTTAGAAATTAAAACCCCAAGATATCTTAAAAACAGTGTTAAAACCGAAGAGATCTAGGTGCTAGGGGAATACGCGACCTGGTTTTTGATGAAGTTATGAAGAAAAGCGACGCGTTGAAGTTTGAAGATTATTAAAAACAATTATTAAAATTTAGAATGAACAAACTAAAATTAGGACTGAATTATCTGATTTATTTTTATGTTACAAAATTCAAATTCAGATAAACAGTGTCAACAATAAAAAACATATCGCAAATTAATTTTGTTTCCTCGTTTGAAATATACACTGCAATGTTTACAAATCAGACAGATATATAACGATATTTTGTAAATATAAACATTGTCGATTAAATTCCACTTTTACTAAACTGTCTGGGTTCTGCAACATATGCCTCTGTTTCGAATCAGGTTAAACATAATAATATAAAAGAAAAGAAATTGTACTCAGACCTGCACAAGTATCGTATTACATTTCAATTTATCGTCATCATGATAAAAAAAAATGATAAACAAAATGAAAATATATCCATTTTAATCCGTTTAAAATATGATATATTATTATTTTATTATTGATTCTATTTCAGCAGAATACATCATCTACATTTTACTAATAATATTTTGAAATTTTCGTTAATTCAATGCAATACATATTTTTGATATTTCTGATAATCAGGCGTCTTCTAGAAAAAATCACAGATACCTTACTTCTACAACTACACAATGGAATATTAATATTCAAAACATTTAGAAATATTGAAATATTGGTGCTTCATTTCATTAGATCAGTTAGAAAAGAAAGAAATTAAGAACATTAAACTACATTTCATTTTCTTTGTCCCCAAAAAAGATAAGGAAAAAAAGAAATAGAACGTACAACTTCATTCCATTTTTTTTGCCCTATTAGGTACAGGGGCCTTAATCTCAAAACCTTAGAACGATAAACTCCAGATTTAACAAACTAGGGCCCAGAACCTAAATCTCAATTTAATATATTTTAAGGATGGTAGAAGCTGGTTGACTGTGAATAAAACGAGAGAGAATATAATATTATGATAAGATGGTTTGATTTAAAACTAAACACAATTGAGAATCAAATCAAGTCAATAGTTTTAAACTTGTACTGGTTTACATGGATCGTATTACAGTTCAAATATTTACCATTGTCCATGTCGTGAGATGGTCTGGTTCACTGCATTCACTTACTAGCTTGTCGTTCAATATTGGAAATTTACCTCTTAATTCATATCTAGCTGTCCTGATGCGGATTTTGTATCCAATACACAAGAAATGAAATGTTATATGTAATGCAGTTTTACATAAAGAAAATATTTGTTACTGTTGAAAGATCAATTGTAAAGCAATATAGAAATACCACGGATAAAATAATACTTAATATATTGTAGATCGATATTGAAATACCACTGTTAAAATAGTGCTCAATATATCAATTGTAGAGAGATATAGAAATACCACTGTTAAAATAGTGCTCAATACATCAATTGTAGAGAAATATAGAAATACCACTGTTAAAATAGTACTCAATATATCAATTGTAGAGAGATATTGAAATACCACTGTTAAAATAGTGCTCAATATATCAATTGTAGAGCGATATAGAAATACCACTGTTAAAATAGTGCTCAATATATCAATTGTAGAGAGATATAGAAATACCACTGTTAAAATAGTGCTCAATATATCAATTGTAGAGTGATATAGAAATACCACTGTTAAAATAGTGCTCAATACATCAATTGTAGAGAAATATAGAAATACCACTGTTAAAATAGTACTCAATATATCAATTGTAGAGCGATACAGAAATACCACTGTTAAAATAGTACTCAATACATCAATTGTAGAGAGATATAGAAATACCACTGTTAAAATAGTACTCAAAATATCAATTGTAGAGTGATATAGAAATACCACTGTTAAAATAGTGCTCAATACATCAATTGTAGAGAAATATAGAAATACCACTGTTAAAATAGTACTCAATATATCAATTGTAGAGCGATATAGAAATACCACTGTTAAAATAGTGCTCAATATATCAATTGTAGAAAGATATAGAAATACCACTGTTAAAATAGTACTCAATACATCAATTGTAGAAAGATATAGAAATACCACTGTTAAAATAGTACTCAATATATCAATTGTAGAGTGATATAGAAATACCACTGTTAAAATAGTGCTCAATACATCAATTGTAGAGAAATATAGAAATACCACTGTTAAAATAGTACTCAATATATCAATTGTAGAGCGATACAGAAATACCACTGTTAAAATAGTACTCAATACATCAATTGTAGAGAGATATAGAAATACCACTGTTAATATAGTACTCAATATATCAATTGTAGAGCTATATAGAAATACCACTGTTAAAATAGTGCTCAATATATCAATTATAGAGTGATATAGAAATACCACTGTTATAATAGTGCTCAATTTATCAATTGTAGAGTGATATTAAAATACCACTGTTAAAATAGTGCTCAATATATCAATTGTAGAGTGATATAGAAATACCACTGTTATTATAGTGCTCAATATATCAATTGTAGAGTGATATTGAAATACCACTGTTAAAATAGTACTCAATATATCAATTGTAGAGAGATATAGAAATACCACTGTTAAAATAGTGCTCAATATATCAATTGTAGAGCGATAAAAATACCACTGTTAAAATAGTGCTCAATATATCAATTGTAGAGCGATACAGAAATACCACTGTTAAAATAGTACTCAATACATCAAATTTAGAGCGATATAGAAATATCATTGTTAAAATAGTACTCAATCCATCAATTATAGAGCGATATAGAAATACCACTGTTAAAATAGTACTCAATATATCAATTGTAGAGTGATATAGAAATACCACTGTTAAAATAGTACTCAATATATCAATTATAGAGTGATATAGAAATACCACTGTTATAATAGTGCTCAATATATCAATTGTAGAGTGATATTGAAATACCACTGTTAAAATAGTGCTCAATATATCAATTGTAGAGTGATATAGAAATACCACTGTTATAATAGTGCTCAATATATCAATTGTAGAGTGATATAGAAATACCACTATTAAAATAGTACTCAATATATCAATTGTAGAGCGATACAGAAATACCACTGTTAAAATAGTGCTCAATACATCAATTGTAGAGTGATATAGAAATACCACTGTTAAAATAGTGCTCAATACATCAATTGTAGAGTGATATAGAAATACCACTGTTAAAATAGTACTCAAAATATCAATTGTAGAGTGATATAGAAATACCACTATTAAAATAGTACTCAATATATCAATTGTAGAGCGATACAGAAATACCACTGTTAAAATAGTGCTCAATACATCAATTGTAGAGTGATATAGAAATACCACTGTTAAAATAGTGCTCAATATATCAATTGTAGAGTGATATAGAAATACCACTGTTAAAATAGTGCTCAATACATCAATTGAAGAAATATAGAAATACCATTGTTAAAATAGAGCTGTATATATCAATAATATACTTCTTAATTTCCCCAAATTTTGTAGATTACAATAGTAGTATAGAATAGATATACATAGATATACAGATAGGGTAGATATAAAATACAAAATATACACCAATTAATTAGATACATTGAAGATACGAGAAATATAGCCATACTTAAGTAAACCAAAGGTGGGTTTCAGTTTTTGCTTCCATAAGACGTGATAAATATAGTTAACTAGACACTGTCTAGTGCAGTCTTGTGTTCATGTCCCTGCTACTGAATAAAATAATAAATACACCAATACTGCGTCTTAGAATGAACATAAATTTTTAACTTGGCCATGTCTTCATCGGTAGATAAACCTAAATCAACAACAGGTAAGTTCACTGATGAATATATACTCATATTGGCCATTCTTGAGAACCTAAATTTCATGTCAATTCCAAGACGCAGAATCATTTAAAGTAACAATAAGCTGCTTTATTACTGCTATATGTTAATTATGGTAATACATGTATAATTGTGGAAAGGACTTCTAAGTAAACAAAATACATGACGGTAACCAAACATTGGGATCATGCGATTACAAGGGTCGGAGTTTAATAAGTGTAAGAAAAAAGTAAATCCTGTATTCGTTTCGATAATATTCCCGCGACTTTACATCCTATACCCAGGTGTAAGGCATATTGTTGGCATACGCACCAGATGCGCATATGATTGTTTCCATTGCGTTGATTGGTTAAAACATCTAGATATACAATACACCGCCGTACCTAAATGTAAAAGTTCATTTTAGCCGTAACTATATAAATATATTGAGGCGGTATTAAAATGTAAAACCATGAAACGAGAACCAGATTGAAACTGTGTTTATTTTCTGAGTGGTATATGACGAGCCGGTATAAAAGTCCTATGTCATGGGAGCCTTTGATGAAAGATGTGAGGCCAAATCTTTTGTTTGTAGTTTTAACATTTTAATTTTAGGATAAATATCACCACTTTTTTCTGTCTGTAGGGAACAGGAAGGTGGGTGAGTTTTAATTCTCAGGTTGATTGAGATTTTAAAGTTTCAGATGCAGGGTGGAGTTCACCTGAAATAATGTACTGACTCTACCGTCACAGTAATATAATTCTGTCTCGTTTCGTGTGTATTGCATCATCCCCCCACCCTTCATTTGTGATCAATGTTTTTTTGTAATCTGATATGCTTCGTGTGTATCTTTAATTGTTATTGGTCTATACCCCTTAATACATGATCCTAGATTTTATTGGGAGTATTATCTTACCAGTTTTACTTATTAATGAGATGTGCTAAACTTGATCGAAAATAGTTTTTATATTGTGAAGCACATTTTCTAGGGTTTTATTTCTAGAATAATTATTTCCTTTCATTCTAGCGCAATCGTAACTCTATGGGCAATATTCTATTGGAAATCTTATTTTTAAATCAGAAGTGATAATTTTTATTTTAAAATAAGTTTTTTTTTAATTACCTGAGAATATTGTGAAATCTCAAAGAAATTTCTAATAGGTTTTCATTTTCTAATAATTATGTACCTTCTTTCTAAGGTAATCGTTAATATATCGGCAATATTTTAGTATTCTGTGTTTTAATTGAAATATCTCAATCATATCTTTATATTTATATTTATTCAACGACTAAATAGTCCTAAGAACTTCTAATAACATACAAAAAAAAACGTATAATTTCTTAAAAATACTCAAAATAAATGAATTTTACTTTTTTTCTATATTTATCCCTCTATATACCTCAGTCGTTATTTTACTTTCAAACAAGATTTAGTCTGTTCACACATGGACATGGTGAGCTGTGAACACTATTACTGATTAGACTAAGGCAATTTCACACCATCGTGAATTTTTCAGCGTTTAAACAATACGTTGGATTTCGGGGAAGGGAGGGATTGATTCTCCCAAATGTACAGGCCTTGGGTGGAACAAATATTTTATTGAGAAATTGGTATTAAGGGTCTGGATCTGCTGGGCCTTAAAAATGTTGATATGATCTCAACGTTATATATTTTTATTCAAAAGTGTCTCATAATTTATTCATCGCACGGCAAATTGACAAATTGTTCATAAGATGGTAATACCTGATGGTCAGTGTGACAGGGTTATGGGGTACGACGGGGGTATGGGGTACGACGGTCAAACGTATGTTGAACTCGTCCCTTTAAATGTATTTAACGGAAGTGTGTATGGGGCTTTAAACAAGCTCACGTAATGTCTATTAACAATTTTGCAATTCGACTTCCTTTTAAACTCAAAATATAACTTTACTAGTTTCATAGCCTAAAACCAACAACTTCATAAAATTTCCTTTTCCACTAAAAAAAAACCCTCGACATCTGGAAACAATCTAGATGAATTTCAAAATTTCATTGAGTGATTGAAATGTTTTAGTTTTTAAGAAGAATTGTAACAAAGACCAGACCTGACCTGTGTAAAGTTTGAAAAACTCGTCGATATAAAAGAAAATCAACGACACTATGATATTTTAAAAAATGTCAAATGTTGCATAAATCATTAAAAAACTTTACATTTTAAAGCAACTTTTCCTAACCTTCGCCATTCTTTCATCTTTTCGTTTTAAAATTGTAAAATCTGTATTTATGGGGGGCTCAAATTTCCGATGTTAGAGTCGTGAAAGTTGGTCTGACGATAAAGATGGTGCCACCTGAAACAGGTTGTTGTTAAATATCGGTGCCAAAGACACGTGTTGGGTACACGCTTCCTGTTACACTGTCTTTAGGAAGTTCGTTTGATTTCCATGCCGACCACTCAGTGGCGTATTGGCCTACTAAAATCAAAGGTTTTCTTTATTTAAAATATCTTCACCGAAAAAGCAAAAGATGAAATAGATAAAAATTTGAACCAAACTTTAAATATTCAGAAAAATTATAAGAAATCTAATTCAACCAGAATCATGTATAAATATAATGATATACAAATTCATTCTTTATAAACATTTAAAGGGATACTACGTCTTAAAATGAACATAAATTTTAGTTCTCAATAATGGTCAATATGAGTGTATAATTCATCAGTAAACTATATTATGATAAACGAATTAATTCCATACAAGTCTTTAAACAGCACCAAAACAACGTGTACAGTTCGGTATTTTGTTACAAATTTACACTTCACGCTAAACTATTTCACTTGTAATTGATTATTACAAATTCCATCAGGATACATACAGATTAAAATTCAAACAAAACCAGAATTCAAAATTCAAATCAGTTGAAAATTAAATACAAATAAAATTATTAAAAGTCAACCACAAGTAGAAATTCAACCTAAAATAGGAATTTGACAAAAAATTAAAGTCCAAATCGGATCAATTTTAAACTTAAATTTAAAACTCAGCCCAAGGGTAGGTCTGAGTAAAAAAAACAATTAACATCCAAATTAAAAATTCAAATCCATAGAAAATTCAAAAGTTTGGCAAAACAAATAAAATATCCCAACAGAAATTAAAGTGAATGCATCAGTTCAATCAAAAAAACTGAAAGCACAAATCAAAAAATGGGGAAATGAAAATTCTCGGAAACTTCCAATATAATATAAATTTAAGAGAATAAAATATTAGAATATCCGAAAAACTGATAAATTCTCAGTCAGGTCAACCACTTGTTGGTTATTTTATCGTTTGGTCATTTAAGGTCAGTGCTGGTGATATTCTCGTTCCCAGGACCTTAGTAAGTATTGTCACAATTTAGAGGTCAAATCTAGAGGTCATTCAGCTGGAATAAATCAGAGGTTTAATATAGAAAATTCAGTAATTATATTAATGGCCATTTTTAGCATGTGTCAGAAATTGTCAAGGGGTTGGGTGACGTCTAGTGAGGGAGGGTGTGGTAGGGTTTGATTTGTCTAGGTGTACTAATTGACTTCTATCAATAAGATTGTTATATTCTGGGTCCTCCATGATGCGACTATAATTTTTGCAAGGGATTTGCTCTTGTAGGGATTCTTGAAATTAGCTCGTTAACCTTTATTTCAATAGAAAGAATGTCTATAAGCTAGATTACCGGTGTTTAAAATGGATTTCATATCTCTGAGAAAACTTGAAGGTTGAACCCTAATATTAAGATTCTGATTTTTTATTTAAATTCCCTTTAATTTCCAGAAGATACATACATGTAACCCTTTTTGTTCAGATTAAACTAGTCATCTTACATATACGATCAATTATATGCACAATTTAATTGTCAATATCATGAATTGACCACGTATGGTCAATATTGACGAGTGCACAATTGTATTGAGTAAATCAAAATAAGTTTATTTTGTTGCTCAAGTCTACTTGCTTGTAAAATTAACTGATCGGGTATGGACCGCTTTTCACTAAAAAGGGCATGAAAAATCGACTTTGTCACATCCAACTTTACGACAGGCGGTTCACAATATTTACTGTTATTAAAATGATATGATGTCATTCTGTATATGGATAGCGTTTTCGACGGTCTTAGCAACTGTTGTCGAACTGCATTAATACTTACAATTACTACTCTTGATATTGGTTTATTATTTCTTTATACTAGAATAATATACGGTATCATATTCACACCATATAGAATATACACACATATATACACTGTGGAGATATAGGAGAAATAATGCGTTCAAGATTGAGTTATTGGGAGGAAATCTTGAGAAATAAAAACATCTTTAATAAACATCTTGTTTCTATTGTGCTGAGAACCTCTAACTGTCTTAAATAAATACAGAACTCATTCGTTATTCCTTACTGATACAAGCTAGCTAGTAGATTGTGATACGATAACAGTGAGCCACCATTTAATAAAGAACCCATTCGTTATTCCTTACTGATACAAGCTAGCTAGTAGATTGTGATACGATAACAGTGAGCCACCATTTAATACAGAACCCATTCGTTATTCCTTACTGATACAAGCTAGCTAGTAGATTGTGATACGATAACAGTGAGCCACCATTTAATACAGAACTCATTCGTTATTCCTTACTGATACAAGCTAGCTAGTAGATTGTGATACGATAACAGTGAGCCACCATTAATACAGAACTCATTCGTTATTCCTTACTGATACAAGCTAGCTAGTAGATTGTGATACGATAACAGTGAGCCACCATTTAATACAGAACCCATTCGTTATTCCTTACTGATACAAGCTAGCTAGTAGATTGTGATACGATAACAGTGAGTCACCATTTAATACAGAACCCATTCGTTATTCCTTACTGATACAAGCTAGCTAGTAGATTGTGATACGATAACAGTGAGCCACCATTTAATACAGAACCCATTCGTTATTCCTTACTGATACAAGCTAGCTAGTAGATTGTGATACGATAACAGTGAGCCACCATTTAATACAGAACCCATTCGTTATTCCTTACTGATACAAGCTAGCTAATAGATTGTGATACGATAACAGTGAGCCACCATTTAATACAGAACCCATTCGTTATTCCTTACTGATACAAGCTAGCTAGTAGATTGTGATACGATAACAGTGAGCCACCATTTAATACAGAACCCATTCGTTATTCCTTACTGATACAAGCTAGCTAGTAGATTGTGATACGATAACAGTGAGCCACCATTTAATACAGAACTCATTCGTTATTCCTTACTGATACAAGCTAGCTAGTAGATTGTGATACGATAACAGTGAGCCACCATTTAATACAGAACTCATTCGTTATTCCTTACTGATACAAGCTAGCTAGTAGATTGTGATACGATAACAGTGAGCCACCATTTAATACAGAACCCATTCGTTATTCCTTACTGATACAAGCTAGCTAGTAGATTGTGATACGATAACAGTGAGCCACCATTTAATACAGAACCCATTCGTTATTCCTTACTGATACAAGCTAGCTAATAGATTGTGATACGATAACAGTGAGCCACCATTTAATACAGAACTCATTCGTTATTCCTTACCGATACAAGCTAGCTAATAGATTGTGATACGATAACAGTGAGCCACCATTTAATACAGAACCCATTCGTTATTCCTTACGATACAAGCTAGCTAGTAGATTGTGATACGATAACAGTGAGCCACCATTTAATACAGAACCCATTCGTTATTCCTTACTGATACAAGCTAGCTAGTAAATTGTGATACGATAACAGTGAGCCACCATTTAATACAGAACCCATTCGTTATTCCTTACTGATACAAGCTAGCTAGTAGATTGTGATACGATAACAGTGAGCCACCATTTAATACAGAACCCATTCGTTATTCCTTACTGATACAAGCTAGCTAGTAGATTGTGATACGATAACAGTGAGCCACCATTTAATACAGAACCCATTCGTTATTCCTTACTGATACAAGCTAGCTAGTAGATTGTGATACGATAACAGTGAGCCACCAATAAATACAGAACCCATTCGTTATTCCTTACTGATACAAGCTAGCTAGTAGATTGTGATACGATAACAGTGAGCCACCATTAAATACAGAACTCATTCGTTATTCCTTACTGATACAAGCTAGCTAGTAGATTGTGATACGATAACAGTGAGCCACCATTTAATACAGAACTCATTCGTTATTCCTTACTGATACAAGCTAGCTAGTAGATTGTGATACGATAACAGTGAGCCACCATACAGTTTAGCCTGCTCACACGACTAGCTTTAATAATATCTTTAAGGGGCATTTTGTAGATAAAAACAGGTTTTTGATTAAATTTGTGAAAACTTGACAGCAAATCATGGAAACGTATCTCTGAAAGTAAACATTTTACTTCGTTAATTATTTTTTAAAACTACTGTACAGATTTGAACAAAAGAAACGCATAACTATGGAGGGTTTATCAAGTAGATACATAGATGTAAAAATAGCAGTTATATTTTCAAATATGATTTACGATGATTTTGATAATGAGAATTGTGTATACTGCTCCTTCAATAGTTAATTTAGTGTATAGGTTTATCAACCTGGGTATGCCTTTTGAGAATCTACTTAGTTTTACTTCGCTTCGGCAATATTATCAATCCTACAATCAACGAAACTTATAGACGAGAGACTCGAGAGCGCCAAATTGACTCCATAAAGTTATTAAAACATTTCCACATATAATTTGTATCATATAAAACAATTCTACTATACGCTTTGTATCAAATTAACAAAACAATTCGTCAAAGACAACGAGTCGAGTGTCGCGAACATTAAACGGATTGTAATTCGTTAAACATGAACCGAAATATGAAAAGTGTCTGAAATAATCGTTAAGCGACTTGAAACATGTTTATTACCGGTTGTGTACAATTTACTACGATTTGTTTGAAATGGGCAACAAAAGAAGAAAAATAACCGGAATGGTTATCATAAGTAATCTTGAGAAAATATCACATTGTTTGTCAGGAATGAAACTTCGTGTCGGAAAATTAAACAATTCCAGATTTTATAAATACAATGTCTCGTCATTCAATTCAATGCACATGCGTATTAGAGTCGGAAATGAGGTCAATGTGGTTTCTGATTTAGAAAGAATTTGGACTAGCGAGGTTCTAATAATAGGAAAAGCTCGAAAATTATTTTCCTAGAGTTTTTGTTAGATTTCACGCATTGAAAGACCGATATGACAATAATAAAACACATATGAAGCTTTCTATGAATTTCTATCAAATTTCGTATCATGCAGTGCAGGGCAATTTTTATAATGGTTCAACCTGCCTTGGTACCGAATCTCAATTTCGAGTTATGTTTGCGTCACGTGTCATTACTTATATGTCTGATAGGTTAGAAGTTGGGTAATTTCTAGTCGTTGTTTAACAATGTTTGGTCTGACCCTTGTAATATGTTTCGATCGAGATAGACTGGTTTTAATCTAACTGGAATTAAAGCTTCAATTTCTTCTTTTAAATAAAAACACCATGGATAAACTAACCCACAATGTTATATAGGGAAAATATAAAAAATACGTCAGCATTAAATTCTTTAATTTTCTATAAAAAAAATAATATGTCAGATTTCGTTTAAATTTTCCTCTATAGATATTCTACAAACATCGTGCACGTTAAATTATAAAACGAACTTCGTTAAAACGTAATATACACAATGTAACAAACATAATAAGAAAAAATATAATGAAAATCTATATGTTTACGTTAGTAGACCCCCCCCCCCCTCCATACCCCATACCCCATCCTCCAGAGGGATGCTCGTGTAAGCATTGGTCAGAAGATCTGTTGAACGAGTAAAAGATTTGGAATCACAAAAGGCGTAAAATAAAGATGTTGGGTAGTAGCTTATATCAATAACTATCTAGAACTATTCGTCGTTCAAACATCAAGTTACGCCAGCGTTCTTCTACAGTTTTACGGAATTCGGATTACGGAAACTACCGAGGATTGTCGAATGGTTTGTGATTGTAACCAGAATAGCTAGTTATCGATTGATAGAAGACTGCCGATAAATAACTAATATTTAATGACAACAGTTTATCACATTGTGTTATTGTGTTAATATTTAATACAAATCATTACCCTTCATATCTCTCTCTCTCGACACTTCAACTTCTTCATTAACTAAACTCTATTCAGCCTGCACGTGCTAATTGCCGCAATTAGGAATGATGGCTCGCGCGATGTGAGAACGTGATAAGACGGGAGAAATTTATATCTTGGTTTCTAATTGGTCAATTATAAAGAAGGCGGAGTAATTAATTCGTCATGTTTAACAACTTGGATTATAGGTTAGGAGAGCTATATTATTACTGTCTTTGTACGTTCGTTGGAAAATCGAAGTTTTTCTCCATTGTTTTTTAATGGGGTGGAATTTATAATAAGATTAAAAAAATTAAAATCAAGTTTTTTTGGATACAAATTAGAAACATGGGTACAGATTTCAATTTGATTTCATCTTAAATTAGGGGTCATTTTCTGAAAAAAAAAAAGTCACCTTAAATCGGGTGGAATCTATGTCGATATACTTAACTCGACGTTACTCCTATTTTATTTATCCGAAATTTCAGCTACACTAAATTTTCAGTTGAAAATATACATATTATTTCTCTGTGAAATCAAACCAAAAGGCGAAATAAGGAAGGTTAAGAATTTTAGAAAATCTAAATTAATTTTCTTTAGGTGATAGAATTGACGAAACAACTGACAAAATGTACGGAGCGTTTCATGTCTAAAATGACAACATGTATTGTGTTATTTATTATGATATATTATAGTATTATTATAAAGATTATATAATTATAAAGATTATTGTGCCGACAAGGTATAATTTTATTAATAAAGGGGAGATGTCTTAAGTGTTGAAATATGTGAGAAGATATCGAGAACAAAAGAACAGATGCTTTTCTATTGTATTGTCATGTCGACCGTGCTTCAACACGTCATATATTATTTCTAGTAATAAAGCGTAATAATTAGTTGGCGGTTTACTCTTGAAGAACAGACCGCTGTGTAATGATCCGTCTCCGATCAAACCGTTGTCGTTGTTATATATGTAACGTAGAAGAAATACACGATCTTGAGGACCCCCCCTGCCGAGATTTACTACAAACATCAATTTATTTATATCTATCTCATTGTTTGAAGATACAATGATTTTAAAACAAAAGAATATTTGACCTTGTAATTCTAAAACCGGAATTTTGGAGGTGACCACTACAATAATTTAGGTGCCAATTTACAGATTTGGCCAAAACCACTAACTATGCAGTGCTAAACTAGTTTTGAATAGCAGAAATGAAATTACCAATTTATGTGGTCAAGTGGCTGTGCATGGCTGCCAGCCAATCTGCAGCGTGCAATCATTTTAATGTCTGGTCACATAGATATAGCATTTGTAATAAACATAGTTAAGTAAATTATTTTTTGAAAAAGATATGACTCAGAATTAAATAGCAATGGTCGTAATCATGAAACGGCACAAAAAACAAGCTGTATCAACGATACGATTTTCTTAAGAGATCTAGAATTGAATAATAGAACAACAAGTAAACTTAACGAAATTATCAACTGTATGAGCAAATTATTATTATTAATTAAATCGTATAGATATATCTATACCTGGACTATAATTTAAACCTAAGTTAAAACTTGAACTAAACTCCTACAATTGTTGATTAAGTTTATTGTCAAATATAGTTTAGAAAAACAAAACCCTCAATATAAAAATACATGTATTGTACGTATAAGAAATACTACAAGTCTTTGTACAAAGGAGAAAGGATATTCTTTAAAAACTGGCTCTTACTATCCCTATTGATCTGCTACATTTAATATTCATCATCCAATAACGTATAAAAGCGTTATCTACTGTACGTTTATCGACTTGTGGTGATTTTCATGATATGAAGAAAGTAAGAGAAACATTTTATCGAAGAAATGTTCTCTTTAAATTGTTAAGGACAGAATAGTTGAAGGATTCAGTGTATCGGGGATATTATCAGTTCTATTTTCACCATTAGGCCTATATTCATATCCCAGTATAACTGTAAATTAGGCCTATATTCATATTCCAGTATAACTGTAAATTGAAGCGAAAATCTTGAACCTAGTTTCATGATGACAGGAACCACTGACATCTACCGGAAAACAGGAACGGTTAAAGATGAGCAAGAGATGGCTACAAAACCCCTTTTAAAACCCATTGATATTTTCTCTCTATCTTAAACCTAAACAAACCAATCAAATTGTATCTTTCAGATCCACAGCTGTGGAATTCTTGGCACGTGCAGCAATGGATAGAATGGGCCGTTCTGGAATATGGGCTTCGCGGAGTCGATGCCACGAGATTTATCCATTTAGATGGCCGACAGTTATGTCGTTTGTCACGTGATGAACTGTGTCGTCTGGTGGCACCGTATGAAGCAGACGTTCTTTTTACACATTTAACATATCTGAGACAAGGTAAGAGTCTAATTTATAAAACTATTTGTATAACAGAAATTCTATATAATTTATAAAACTATTTGTATAACAGAAATTCTATATAATTTATAAAACTATTTGTATAACAGAAGCTAATTGTAATTAACCAAACTATTTGTATTACATAAAATTTACTAAATAATAAAACTATTTTCTATAACAGTAACAGAAAGCTATTTTAATCTATAAAGCTATTTTTATAACGGAATCTTATAGGAGAGGCATTATTTTTCTAAAGTGTATTGTTTGTTGACTTGAATTATATAGGAAAGCGAGTTAAATAGTATTCAATAACAGGAATATTATTTCCTCAAAAGGAAAAAAGAAAAACATAGGTGTGATAAGGTGTGATGAGGAAAAAACATGATCCTAGGTCATACAGCTCGAACTATATATTTCAAAGTGCTGATAATTTAGTTCAGTTAGTATAATTCAAACATATTCAAATAAAAAAAAATTAAACTTGATAATGTTTGGTAAATATGAGCCAAAGTTTTTACAATAACATTCTATTGACAAAATTTAACCTAATATATAATTAAAATTTTAAAGAAAAATCTTAATTTGTCCTAATGATCCACAGTATTTTCTTACATAGCTTCAAATCTATATTCGTTTATGGATGTTATTTACAATGCACGTTAAAACGAAAAGAAAACGTTTTAAAATATTGCTTATAAATTAAATGATCAAAAATACAGAAAGCATTGTACGGAGAAAACATACTATATGATAAATTGATGTTAATAATGATTTTTATTTCAAATAATTGACAGTTTAATCAGAACTTGAAAGTAACTGAAATCAATATTTCGAATTATTACAGAAAATATATACCTGTCTTCATTAGCCCATTTATAGGTGCAGAAGAGTAGGGCATAAAACTCCATTAATTTCATTTCTATTACAAACAGTCCATCTTCATTAGCCCAGTAGGTGCAGAAGAGTACGACGTAAAACTCCATTCATTTCATTTCTTCATTGTTGAAATAATTTTTGAAGAAAGTGAGAAAGTTTAAGGAAATAAAGGTTTTAACTTTGTACTGTCCAAGAATTAGTTATTACTGAATCATACACTCGGAAGTCCTGGCACAGGCTTTAGGGCTAAACGTGGCATGGTCTTTACACTATTTTATATTATCTTACAGCCCAGCTGCCAATCCCGTCCCTCCCAGGTGAGAATATAGATAGAACTGGGTGTGGCAGTATGACCCCTACGTCACCAACAAACCCCTGGTCCTACCCAACATTCAATATGACAGATTCCATGGCAACCGTGTCGAGATCAGGTAAGCAATATGGCCATTCCATGCAGTATATTTGACGATTTGACGGGGCTTGACGGGGACTCTGTATAACAGACTGTACACAACAGACTGTACACAACAAATTCTGTACATCAGAATGTACACATCAGACTCTGTACAACAGACTGTACACAACAAACAACAAACTCTGTTCATAACTGTTAGACTGTGCACAACATTTTTGCTATATCGTTGACGAGCCAAATTATTATGACTGCCGTCTAAAAAGAGGTACATAAAACCTGATATAGCCAATAACTTGATGAACGTGTATAAATATATAGATATGTATTAATAGTGTTTGTTTCAGACGGTGAATTCAGTAAAACAAGTTGGATGCCTCAATCTCCAAACACATGTACTAGAGGTAAGCTTGGATACACGGAAATATCAGTCTTTTTAAACATATTTTGTTAAGTTTTAAATATGAACTTGTGTGATATCTATCATAAATATTCTAAATAGCAAATCAATTCACACTGAAATAACATTACAACACTTATTTATTGTTTCTTTCATCATAGGTATACCTGATAAGAACATTCTAACTTTTTATAGCATCCAGCGTCATAAACACAAAATCTTTCAAATTTGCAAATATCAAACCCACCCACCCCGATTGCCATTCACTCCATTTAAATTCACTAAATCAAGCATTTATTCAATTTGTAGGTTATTCAACGGCGCCGTATACTGCTGGTATGGCCAAGTCTATCATTGACCCCACCCCACCCGCCTGGAGGACTCAGGGTAAGAGAACTAATACCACACAACACAAATATCAGTGTATAAAACAAATACATGTATTGCAAAAATATCCCAGTTATCAAGTTGGTCAATCGAACTTCACCTAATGGTAAATCAATTCATATAATTTTGAATGAATACTCCAACATTGGCAAAATATTCATCGAAAATTAATCCTAATAATATTTGTTTGTATACACTGAAGAATATAGTTTTTTATAATAATAATAAACTCTTTATTTTACATGGTCAGAATTAGGCCCAATACACAAGGACATGGTCCTGTCTCACATTCAGCCCATGGGAAAATTCATCAACCAATAGTTAATATTAAACACAAATATTTGACGTAGGACGAGTGTATTCTAACGGCTATTGTCCCTTTAAGTCACCATAATAATTGTATGTACCTTAAATAGTTTAACTTTTGGCGAAAATACAACGTCGGTCAATAAATGTTATATTTTGATAATTTCATTTGAAAATATTCTAGTACTAAATTATCAATATTCGTCAACAGTTTCCGATCAATTCGCATCGAACTAGCGCTCAACCTTTATAACAATGAAAATCTTTTTAAAATTCTTTTGTATTTTTCAGATCCGTATAAATTATTTGGTCACCTGTCCAGTCGGCTGTGTAATACTGGTAAGCTGACCACGAACTTGTTCTCTAAGACCACAGTAACCTTAAAACTGGTATTTTGGAAAAATTCATTGTTAGACAAAGGGAAATAATTCAAAACAAATTCTCCCAGACCACAAAGTCGATATAAGACTAAACTTGTATTCGCTAAATTTCCCATCAATTTATTATTACAGGAAGTGGTCAGATCCAGTTATGGCAGTTTTTACTAGAGTTATTATCAGACAGTAGAAATGCTACGTGTATCACATGGGAAGGAACGAACGGAGAGTTCAAACTTGTAGATCCCGACGAAACAGCCCGACGGTGGGGAGAAAGAAAAAGCAAACCAAATATGAACTACGATAAATTAAGTCGAGCCTTGCGTTACTACTACGATAAAAATATTATGACCAAGGTTCACGGAAAGCGATACGCTTACAAGTTCGATTTCGCAGGATTGGCGCAAGCAATACAGCCCACAACTCCGGATCCGACCTACCGACATCAGGAATGGTTCTTTCCAAGCTACACTGGAACAAAAATTAACTTCGGTAATCCATATTCCTCTGTCCCGAATGTTTCCCCTGGATTTTTGGGTACCCCGGGTAATTATTGGTCATCCCCTAACGCCAATATGTACCCTAATATACAAAGCCCCGTTATACCAAATACGTCAAGTCACATGACCAGTCATATGACTTCTCATATCGGTTCTTGTTATGCATGATTAAATAGTATTTTATTATTTATAACTTTCTTATCTGATATTTTCAAACCAAAGTTGGTATTCTGATAGTATAAAATCATTTAACTAAACGCTAAACCTGCCAAAACTTACATATATTCAGAACTTCGGCAACGCTCACATCACCATTTAGAGATGTAGTTTCGGGCTCGCTAGTAGCAAATAAGATAACTGGATTTTATTTAAGTTTTAGAGAACAAGGGCCTAGTAGCTTAAGAGTGCCAAACAAAAGCCAGGACGGGAACAGAAACGTAAATCTGCAATAATTTCATAATAAAAGATGTTTTTAATGAAACTATACTATTATTTTGTATTTATGCTATATATTGTATATTTGTAAATAAAGAATTTTTTGAAAGACTCATTGTCTATTTAATAGGCCTTCTATTATTTGAATGTGTATCAGTAAAGGATACACATAAATTTAATTGTGTATGTGTATCAAATACACTTATAGCTTCTATATACACCATTCTTACATTCACATGAAAGCCTGGCCAATACTTAGTTATAGGACTACATTTTATCAACATCCGCTTGACTGGCATTGCACACAAACCCAATATTACCATCAATAGATATTAAATCTTGTACCGAAACTGTCCCCTTTTATAGAAACCCCTCCCAAATGGACACCTAAACTGCACCCCCCCCCTTCCCCACATAGAGAACAGCTCTTCCCCCCTTCAAGACACATAAACTGGCCTCCCCAGTATCTTAAAGACACATAATCCACCTACAAATTACACAATAACTCAACAACTGTATACCTGAGATTATCAAGATAAGACTACAGACCATAACACGACCACAACGCGACTACAGACTACAACTTAACTGCTATTACATATTCAAAAAAATCAGATTGCTCTCCCTTTATTTGATTGAAAAGTTAAAGTAACTTCACGAAATAAAACATTTTCTATTTATTTTCTGATTATTACCTGTAATCCTCAAATTCAAAATACACCTCATTGTCAATCTGATTGGACTACACCTCTAGATATTTCATTGTCAATCTGATTGGACTACAGCTCTAGATATTTCATTGTCAATCTGATTGGACTACAGCTCTAGATGTTTCATTGTCAATCTGATTGGACTACAGCTCTGTATATTTTATTGTCAATCTGATTGGAATACAGCTCTAGATATTTCATTGTCAATCTGATTAAAATACAGCTTTAGATATTTCACTGTCAATCTGATTGGACTACAGCTCTGTATATTTTATTGTCAATCTGATTGGAATACAGCTCTAGATGTTTCATTGTCAATCTGATTGGACTACACCTCTAGATATTTCACTGTCAATCTGATTAAAATACAGCTTTAGATATTTCACTGTCAATCTGATTAAAATACAGCTCTAGATATTTCATTGTCAATCTGATTGGACTACAGCTCTAGATATTTCATTGTCAATCTGATTGGACTACACCTCTAGATATTTCATTGTCAATCTGATTGGAATACAGCTCTAGATATTTCATTGTCAATCTGATTGGAATACAGCTCTAGATGTTTCATTGTCAATCTGATTGGACTACAGCTCTGTATATTTTATTGTCAATCTGATTGGAATACAGCTCTAGATGTTTCATTGTCAATCTGATTGAACTACAGCTCTGATATTTTATTGTCAATCTGATTGGAATACAGCTCTAGATATTTCATTGTCAATCTGATTGGACTACAGCTCTAGATGTTTCATTGTCAATCTGATTGAAACTACAGCTCTGATATTTTATTGTCAATCTGATTGGAATACAGCTCTAGATGTTTCATAGTCAATCTGATTAAAATACAGCTCTAGATATTTCATTGTCAATCTGATTAAAATACAGCTTTAGATATTTCACTGTCAATCTGATTAAAATACAGCTTTAGATATTTCACTGTCAATCTGATTAAAATACAGCTCTAAATATTTCATTGTCAATCTGATTGAAATATAGCTCTAGATATTTCATTGTCAATCTAAATAAAATACAGCTCTAGATATTTCATTGTCAATCTGATTAAAATACAGCTCTAGATATTTCAGTGTCAATCTAATAAAAATACCGTTCTAGATATTTCATTGTCAATCTGATTAAAATACAGCTCTAGATATTTCATTGTCAATCTGATTAAAATACAGCTCTAGATATTTCATTGTCAATCTGATCAAAAAACAACTCTAGATATTTCATTGTCAATCTAATTAAAATACAGCTCTAGATATTTCATTGTCAATCTAATTAAAATACAGCTCTAGATATTTCATTGTAGATGTCAAAAAGTAAGAATTTTAGAGGTAAGAAAAATAGACTGGAAGTGTTCGGCTGCAAGATGTTAAAACATTTAACTTTCTTTTCAATTCGTCTGACATCACCAGTTCTGCCTTCTCCATTTCATAAACTTGTAACCTTCAAATATTTCACACATTTTTTCGTAAGCTTCAGCCAAGAATTGCCAGTTTGAATTAACTTTTTCGCAGGTAAGTGATTTAGAATTTGTCGGAATTTGTTCATGATTTTATCAACAATTGCCGCTCGGTTTAACTTCTAAAGAATTGATTGCCTTAGCAACCCTATCAAGATATGTATCTCCAGTCTAGATGAGAGAAACATTGGAGAGTAGCCATTTTGAAACTGCAGACTTCCCCGTGTTTTTACTCTTGTTTATCAAATTCCTTCAAATTTCTGAATTTCATTTTAAAATTAGCAATTTTTAGAGACTTCATTTATTTCATAACTAGGTAACATTTATAATTAAAATCTACCTTTCATCTCAAAATACAAAATTGATTCATTTAAGTCGGTAAATTAATCTATTGATGAATAGTTAATAGTTATGAGGTATTTTGAAGTCAGGTGTCTATGTTTCTGTGGGGTTTGTGACGTCAGCAGACCTACAATGGCACATTATATATAAATGTGTTTTTTAACTTTGGGTCAGTTTAGTAGCCCGACTAATCTGTCCCTACCCAGTTACTCTGGTGTGATATTTGGATGACATATCGAAATTTGGTTTAGGGTCGGAATTATATAATACTGCCCCATTCTACTATTGGATCTAAATAAGTTCATCAAAACATTTCCGAGTATTCTTCAATATCCCTGCACCATACACGATACCAAAGTCAGGTAGCAAGGGAAAAACCTCTTCAATATGCAATCGAATATAGGCCTCATAGTCATTATTTAATTTCATTAGTTCAACTAGGTATAGAAACGTTGAATGTAAAATTAGACCAAAAAGTTAAAGAACAGTTGGGATATAAAACACTACTTCACTAACCCAATAAGATACAGAACAGTAGGATATAAAACACTGCTTCACTAACCCAATAAGATACAGAACAGTAGGATATAAAACACTACTTCACTAACCCAATGAGATACAGAACAGTAGGATATAAAACTCTATTTCATTTCATTAGTCCAATAAGATACAGAACAGTAGGATATAAAACTATATTTCATTTCATTAGTCCAATAAGATACAGAACAGTAAGATATAAAACTCCATTTCATTAGTCAAATAAGATACAGAACAGTAGGATATAAAACTCCATTTCATTTCATTAGTCCAATAAGATACAGAACAGTAGGATATAAAACTCTATTTCATTTCATTAGTCCAATAAGATACAGAACAGTAGGATATAAAACTCTATTTCATTTCATTAGTCCAATAAGATACAGAACAGTAGGATATAAAACTCTTTTTCATTTCATTAGTCCAATAAGATACAGAACAGTAGGATATAAAACTCTATTTCATTTCATTAGTCCAATAAGATACAGAACAGTAGGATATAAAACTCTTTTTCATTTCATTAGTCCAATAAGATACAGAACAGTAGGATATAAAACTCTATTTCATTTCATTAGTCCAATAAGATACAGAACAGTAAGATATAAAACTCCATTTCTTTAGTCCAATAAGATACAGAACAGTAGGATATAAAACTCTTTTTCATTTCATTAGTCCAATAAGATACAGAACAGTAGGATATAAAACTCTTTTTCATTTCATTAGTCCAATAAGATACAGAACAGTAGGATATAAAACTCTATTTCATTTCATTAGTCCGATAAGATACAGAACAGTAGGATATAAAACTCTATTTCATTTCATTAGTCCAATAAGATACAGAACAGTAGGATATAAAACTCTTTTTCATTTCATTAGTCCAATAAGATACAGAACAGTAGGATATAAAACTCTATTTCATTTCATTAGTCCAATAAGATACAGAATAGTAGGATATAAAACTCTATTTAATCTCATTATGCCAAAAGAAGGCGTTGTCCTGCTTAAACATACTCGTATGATTTAAATGCGGAGGGTCTGGAAAAAAATCACAAAATAAAGCCAAGTTTAGATTTAAAAATTATTTCAAAACTGCATTTTTAAAAATCGTTGCACCCATTTTTTTCTCTCGCATTTACCCCAAGAATACCCTTCCCTGTGTATATTCTTCCCCAGTCACAGTATAATATTACTGAGTCGTCCCTCGCTATATAAATTATACGTGTGTGTTTTTGAGGGATTCAGCCCAAAAGAATGCAGAAAATTCGGTGTAAAACTCCATTTATAATTTGAAGGACGGATCAGCCAGGGTGTTTTTTAAATACAAACATTACGATATGCTGATGAATTTTGATTCTGTTTTGTTATCAATTGAGACTGACGAAATGATTTACTCTATTTGTGCAGCTTTTTACCGACAAAAACTTGTCAAAGTAAATATTACAAGTCATTTTGTGTCTGTAACCTATGTCCCTACTGTGTTATATTAGACTGGTCAGTAGGGAGATATTAGCTAGTTGATTGGCTAGTTATAATAATAGACTGGTCTATAAGGGTGGAGTAGGTTAGACTAGAGCTAGAGTTCTACACAATGTATTAAACAGTTAGAGATACAAGGTTTAAAGGGACGGGTTTGTTAATTGATACAGAAATACTGAAAAGTTATTTGGAGACTGTGTGCTAAGTTAGAAGTTTGTGATAGTTGACCTAGTTCAGGACTAAACCTGGTATCCTATTTGTGTTGATATTGTGTCAGTCAAGTCCCCAAAACCATTGTTCTGGTTGCAGGAATCAGAAGTCTTTTATTAGATTCCTGATTCTGTAGTATTTTTGGATATTTTGTTGCAAGGTCAGTGAGCTTCTTTATCCTTTCTTTATCAATATTTTATATCATGTAACAAGTTTTTGTTTTCATGAGAATTAGGGGTGATGTCAACAGGGTATACTGTGCTCCACTTTATATAGATATAGGGGGGGGGGGGGAGGTTGTGCCCCTCTACTGTCTAGAGAATTCAGGGAAGGGCTGGGGATCTTGGGCTCTTTGTTTCTAATGTTACAGGGTCATGAAAACTGGGTACAAAATGGTATGCCTTCTCTATAACTTACAGATACTTACTCATTCTGCTGTCCTAGCAAACTTTCCCTTATTGCACACTGCATGACATTTCCTATCTATATTAAATCATTAGGTGCAAGAAAGTAGGATGTAAACTCCATTCCGTCTCAATCTTAAAGTTTTCTCCTATTCTTGGAAATTAAGCAAGATATTATTCATGTCCAACTTATTGGCATAAAGATCATTTGTAAACCTTGTTTTAATTTTTGACATTGGGTGTTTATTCGGTATTAGGTTTTAGATTAAAGATTAGAGAATAGATTACTGTGATTACTGAAAGTTTTGGTAGGAAGTTTCACCCTTCAATAAAATCACTCTTCAACTCATTTACCTCTTTCACATAGTTATCATGAGATGATTTAATGTCATTTAGAAAGTGGTGTTGCAACAATATTTTCGTTATTGGGATAACACTTTCTTGGTATAGTACAGATTCTAGTGCTGAAAATTGGCTGAGACCCGAACGGGTTTCAAACCAATGATCTCAGAGTCAGGTACATAGTTATCAGTAAGAGGGAGAGGGGTAAGTGTATGGTTGGCCCCCACGCTCTTCTTCTGTCCTATGAGTGTTAGACAGCGACCCCTTGTAACCATAAGCATGCTGTTGTCCTGCAATCCCCCCCTACTTCTCTTCTGCGATTACTTGCTAGGTATTCACCCCTTCACAATGAAGTCTGCTAAGGTGTTAACATCCTTCCGTGCCAGAGTAAGCTGATATCAAAGACTAAAAGTCTGCTAAGGGATCTACTTTCTATATATAACAATGATAGTATAGTCTCAACCTCAATCTCTCTTTGATCACTTGAAGTTATATAAATATTATCTATAATATATGGAATCAACCATGTCTGATGGCAGTGTATATATTGTGTATTATATTTACACCAGTGTGGTATCTGTAGTTCTGGTAATTATATAAATGACTGAATTATGACATCACTCTGACCTAGACCAGTGCTTTTTTGAAACTATGTCCTCATCACCACATAACACAAAGGTTTTTCTTGAATTAAAACATTGACAGAATATTGACTGTCCCAAATAGAAGGTAGAAATGTACCTGAGGTACAAGGGGAATCTCTTTACAAACTCTTTTAAAGGAATACTGTATTGTAGAATGAACATGAAATATTAAAATTTTAAACTTGGTCAATAAGAGCATTTATTCATCAGTAGATAAACTTGCTGCCATAAATAACATAACAGAATCTTCATATAATATAATAAATATGGACCAAACAAAACTTAGTAGTTATGCATAAAAATGCAATTGATTATTGGAAAATGTTTAATTAATTGATTAAGCGTTTTTCAATATATACTTGATTTTGTAAGTTTTCCAGATTTTAAGAGATTCTGTTACTTTATAACACCAGGTAAGTTCACTGACGAATATATATACTCATATTGACCATTCTTGAGAACTTAAATTTTATGTCCATTCTAAGACGCAGTATCACTTTAATTTTTCAAATAACTGAAATGATTTAAAGTGACTGTCTGCTGGTTCAATACCAAGGTGTTAACAGTCAGACAGACAGATGACTAAATGAGTAAGAAATGTTCAATGTATTTGTTTGTTGTATTGACACAGATGTTGGTATTTGGAGCAATTCACTTGAAATTTCAAAGTTGAAAGAAAGTGACAATTGATTTGAATCTGTGACATGTCAACACATTGACAGTTGTCAAGGGATGTCAATCGACGTTTATCTATTGATGTCAAGTGATTAAACGTGATATTCCCATCAACCTCCTGCCAGTGACTATTAGATATAGATAAAAAGATAAGAACGTATTTCTGGGATGTTTTTCTATTTTCAGACCGACATATCTAGATGATCATAATTGATGTCTAATGTTCAGGGTTTAATTTCAGGAAAAATGCTGGGATTAATTCTTCAGGATGCACCATTTCAAGGTCAAATTTTCACTTTTGTATTTGCCTCTGGGTGGGGTTTTCACTCCCTATAACAATTTTGTTAACACCATTAAGATTTACATCAGTAATATAGCTCAACTGTTAAAATGGTAGTTGAAACTGTAATAAATGGCCAAGTGGACTGTTTTATAGAAAGAAGAAAAACCCTGATAAAGAATGGAGGTAGCTTGAATGTGATTAATTGATTTCTTTGTGTGATGTTCTCTTACAATCCGCACTCTCTCTATTTTCTTCATACAAAGATCATTTCATTCATTCATTCATTTGTTCATTCATCCTACTCTCCATATTAATGGAGACAGGCAACACCATGCAGTGTGCAGTATGGTAAAATTCGCCAGGACAGTGCATTATCCTACTTTTTGCAATTTCAAACTGTTGAGGGATGTTTGACGTACACAGCCTGTAGCACATTGGGCATTGGTGTATTGTCCCAACTTTTATCAAGTCAGTAATTTAAAAGATCTATGGTTGAATAATCACAAATCCTGACGTAAATTTATATATTAAAATAGTTTGTGTTTTTTGGGCAAGGGAATAGATTGAATATGAATCATTTTAATCATTTTAAAATATCAGACTCTAGTCTCCACAAGTCTCGAAATCATTCAGTGTATTTGGATTGTATTGTTCTTCTCATTGTTATATTTTAATTCTACTTATGATCAGTCAATCTAGATCTTGACAGTAGGATGTAAAAATTCAATTTAGTTTAGTTTAGACACTTTTAGCTAGTTTGGTTTAATAGCTAAATAATTTGCATTTATTATATTTATAAGGTTTGATAATTTTTATAAGGTAAAATAGAAGATTCAATAACCAAATTATTTCTATATTAGGTGAAATCGAATATTCAATAACCAAATTATTTCTATATTAGGTGAAATCGAATATTCAATAACCAAATTATTTCTATATTAGGTGAAATCGAATATTCAATAACCAAATTATTTCTATATTAGGTGAAATCGAATATTCAATAACCAAATTATTTCTATATTAGGTGAAATCGAATATTCAATAACCAAATTATTTCTATATTAGGTGAAATCGAATATTCAATAACCAAATTATTTCTATATTTTTAAGAAAGTCAAAATTCAAGAACAAATTTTTTTATATAATCATTATAGCTTAAAAAAACCAAATGAAATGACTCTATAATATAAGCTACTTCAATTGAAAAGTCTAAAGAAAAATTATGACAATATAAATTATAAAAAGACTGAAAATAAACAATGGTAATAAAAGATATAGAAATATAACACATATAATGGCATGGTTTGAGAGATTCAGTGGGAAATAGACTTACAATAGAAACATTGGCCTAGATTATATTGGCATGGTTTGGGATGTTATAAGTTATATTGAGCGCTTTGAGCACTTTTTTGTGGATTTAGCGCTATATAAATAGGCATATTATTATAAGGTATACTCTCCTGTAGAAACACTGGTTGAGGTCACAAGTAGAGACTATGCTACAATATCTAGTATACATTATATTGGCATGGTTTGAGAGATCCAGTGGGAAATAGACTGATAATAAATAGAAACAAACAGGAATTTCAACCTCAGGTTAATTCAGACACAAGCCATCTTTAATTTGTTATTTTTACTCCAGGCTCAAAACTGCCATTTCAATTTCTGTTATTTTGACCTTGGAATCTGACCTTTTAATTGACCAATCAGCATTCTTTGTTTGTTTGAATTAGGATGAAGGGTGGAAGAGAGTGGGGTATGCTATGGTGTTGAATGGAACTAATGGACACTGAAAGAAATAGATCAAATATTTTAGAGTTTCTCTCAACACTTAATTAGGTGACTTAGGTTACATGGTGTTTCTGGTGCCTTGGAAACTGAGTCACTTTCACACAATATTAATTTTGCTAGAGAACTAAGAGAATTGCTGAGAATTTTTTTTAGATAGTTGAAACAACAATGACTCAATAGTTTAAATACAGAATAGTATAAATGAATGAATAAGGTGTTTGGCATCTAAAAATAGTTAAAAATGAATTTTCAAAATTTTTAATTGGGGAGGGTCATAGCTCATAGAACTTTCGTTGCTTGGGCCCACCCTCACCACCCACCCTCACACACCACCATGGTACAATATCTGACCCCCAGCTCCAATTAATTCTTGTCAACGGGGCTACTAGTTATAGAATTTTAAAAGGCATTTAACAATTGTGATTATGATCTATGAGATATGACTGTTTTTATGCAACAGCAAATATAGATAGAGTTTGAATGTGTTTCTCCGGTCTATAATCAGAAGTAGTTGAGTATATTTTAATGTGAAGATGGAGTATAATAAAGGTCAGATTAGTTCAGAAGATTATAATTCTCTTCCTCCACTCTTATCAATAAAGTTTCCTCCTGATAACAAGATAACAATGGGGTGGGTGTGTTGTGGTGACTTAGGTCTAGATAACTCTTGTTCAGTCAGAGTGCTATCTTAGATTTTCCTTTAGATTACAAGATAACAGAAGGATAAGGTGAAACATTGCTGTTAGATGATATAAAATCAAAGACAAGGTAGAAGGTGGAGTTAGAAGTGACATTTAATTCAATCAACCTTAATTTCTCCTGTCCAGTGAGTTCTCAAAATGTTGGCGATTAGTATGAGGTGTTAAAGCAACTGTATATTAGTCTGTTTCGACTGTATGTATATAAATAATTTTGTTTATAATTGACGAATGAAAGTTGTCATTGTATAAAAACAAATATTGTACAAACCAAAGAAATGGTTTTGAAGTTTATTGGCTTTGATTGTTGTGGAATTCAGTAGAGTGTTGGAATATTTGCATGGTATATCATTTGCTTGTTTAAGTCATTTGTTGCAATGTTTCATCTATCTTGTCGGCAAAGCTGGTATATCTAAGTTGTTGCTGGTGAAAAGGATCCAAGGAGCGGCTGGTAGAAAGGATCCAAGGGTCAGCTGGTAGAAAGGATCCAAGGAGCGGCTGGTAGAAAGGATCCAAGGGTCAGCTGGTAGAAAGGATCCAAGGAGCGGCTGGTAGAAAGGATCCAAGGGTCAGCTGGTAGAAAGGATCCAAGGAGCGGCTGGTAGAAAGGATCCAAGGATCAGCTGGTAGAAAGGATGCAAGGAGCAGCTGGTAGAAAGGATCCAAGGATTGGCTGGTAGATAGAATCCTTGTGAATTATTTAGTCAGGTGTTAATTTTGATACAAACTAGTACATTTTACAAATGTAAATATTTTTAAATACATGGAAAGGAAATGTGTCAGCTGGTCATTGAACTATGATGATGTCATCCTACACAATATGATGTCATAACTGACCTGATGATGTCATACCTAACAACCTGATGTCATAACAGGTGTCAAAGGTCAGTGTATAATGACAATATAGATGTTATACAGGTGACAGTGTTAGTACTGATAGTGTATATTAATTATACCTATTGAAGGTAATGATATATATATTGATAGGTTATAGGTAATTAAATGGTTAATTATCTATTAATTAATCACTGAACAATGATTTATTTTCAAGTCAAGGGATTTCAGATAAGAAAAGAAAGAGTTATGTAATTTCCATATTCTTATTTCAACTTTTCAATTTAATAAAATAGACTAAGTCAACAGGTTAAACGTCATATTAAAGTTTTTCTTATTAACTGCCTTTCCACTAAAGACTAAAGTGGTTCTGGAACCAGATAAACTCGGTGGAAACACAGCGTCTTCAGCAATAAATCTAGCTTTAAAGCTAGCTTTACTTCACAATTCTAGGTAGAAACACGGTTATTATCTGTTGGACATTTGAAATATTTTTCACTGCTCCAGCAGACAACATGGTAGCCCCCTACCAACTGAGCTCTGTCACACTAATAACTAAACCATATTAATCAGCTTCACTTAATCCCCCCTAAACTTTACACTGACCATGGCATAAAGAACACTGACCCCTAAATTAACCATTTAATGTTGTGGTCAGTCAAGCAAATTGGACAAGACTACCCACAGCAGACAATTTGTCTCTGGCCCAGTAGGGGGTCTGTGGTTGACTGAGACTTTTTACATGTCTGTAGTAAATCATAAAATATTAAAAAATGTTGTGGCTACTATTTCAGATGTTGTTTCTACAACTTTATATCTGTTTTTATTAGTCCATAAAGATTAGAAGAGTAGGATGTAAAACTCCATTCATTTCATTTCTATTACAAACAGTACATCTTCATTAACCTATTAGGTGCAGAAGAGTAGGATGTAAAACTCCATTCATTTCATTTACAAACAGTCCATCTTCATTAGCCCATTAGGTACAGAAGAGTAGGATGTAAAACTCCATTCATTTCATTTCTATTACAAACAGTACATCTTCATTAACCCATTAGGTGCAGAAGAGTAGGATGTAAAACTCCATTCATTTCATTTCTATTACAAACAGTACATCTTCATTAGCCCATTAGGTACAGAAGAGTAGGATGTAAAACTCCATTCATTTCATTTCTATTACAAACAGTACATCTTCATTAACCCATTAGGTGCAGAAGAGTAGGATGTAAAACTCCATTCATTTCATTTCTATTACAAACAGTACATCTTCATTAACCCATTAGGTGCAGAAGAGTAGGATGTAAAACTCCATTCATTTCATTTCTATTACAAACAGTCCATCTTCATTAGCCCATTAGGTACAGAAGAGCAGGACGTAAAACTCCATTCATTTCATTTACAAACAGTCCATCTTCATTAGCCCATTAGGTACAGAAGAGCAGGACGTAAAACACCATTCCTTTCATTTCTATTACAAATAGTACATCTTCATTAGGTATAGAAGAGTAGGATGTAAAACACCATCTTCATTTCTTTAATATTGAACTAATTCTGGTTTTCTAGCCCTTTGACCACCATGATGATACTTCATTTCTTCTCCAACTCCAAATCTTTTTACATCCACATACAGTTTTATAATATAGAACATGGTAACTAAATTAACCCTACAGATGCCACTGGCTAATTTCTCTTAATTGGTTTCACTCCCCCATTAAATAACATTAACCCTTTAACTACCATTAAAATTATAGGAGTGTTTAGTACTTTATAACTTAATGTTCTGGGTAGAAGAGGGTTAAGAAGGTGATTATTTAATAGACAATTGACAATCGGTGCAGAATCACCAAGTTTGGGTTTTAATTACAGCCAGGCCAAGTTGACTTATTAGACAGAATATTGAGTTAGGTACTTTGTATCTTAATGTTGTTGGTAGGAAAAGGGTTAAGAAGGTGATTATCTACATCAAGTTGTCAATCTGTACATCAGCTATTGTATCTGAGGCGAATCACCAGGGTTGGTTTAGTTGTTGTCGAATCACCAGGGTTGGTTTAGTTGTTGTCGAATCACCAGGGTTGGTTTAGTTGTTGTCGAATCACCAGGGTTGGTTTAGTTGTTGTCGAATCACCAGGGTTGGTTTAGTTGTTGTCGAATCACCAGGGTTGGTTTAGTTGTTGTCGAATCACCAGGGTTGGTTTAATTGTTGTCGAATCACCAGGGTTGGTTTAGTTGTTGTCGAATCACCAGGGTTGGTTTAGTTGTTGTCGAATCACCAGAGTTGGTTTAGTTGTTGTCGAATCACCAGGGTTGGTTTAGTTGTTGTCGAATCACCAGGGTTGTTTTAGTTGTTGTCGAATCACCAGGGTTGGTTTAGTTGTTGTCGAATCACCAGGGTTGGTTTAGCTGTTGTCGATTCACCAGGGTTGGTTTAGCTATTGTCGAATCACCAGGGTTGGTTTAGTTGGTTTTCGAATCACCAGGGTTGTTTTAGTTGTTGTCGAATCACCAGGGTTGGTTTAGTTGTTGTCGAATCACCAGGGTTGGTTTAGCTGTTGTCGATTCACCAGGGTTGGTTTAGCTATTGTCGAATCACCAGGGTTGGTTTAGTTGTTGTCGAATCACCAGGGTTGTTTTAGTTGTTGTCGAATCACCAGGGTTGGTTTAGTTGTTGTCGAATCACCAGGGTTGGTTTAGCTGTTGTCGAATCACCAGGGTTGGTTTAGCTGTTGTCGAATCACCAGGGTTGGTTTAGTTGTTGTCGAATCACCAGGGTTGGTTTAGTTGTTGTCGAATCACCAGGGTTGGTTTAGTTGTTGTCGAATCACCAGGGTTGGTTTAGTTGTTGTCGAATCACCAGGGTTGGTTTAGTTGTTGTCGAATCACCAGGGTTGGTTTAGTTGTTTTCGAATCACCAGTGTTGGTTTAGTTGTTGTCGAATCACCAGGGTTTGTTTAGTTGTTGTCGAATCACCAGGGTTGGTTTAGTTGTTGTCGAATCACCAGGGTTGTTTTAGTTGTTGTCGAAGTTCCAGGGTTGGTTTAGTTGTTTTCGAATCACCAGGGTTGGTTTAGCTGTTGTCGAATCACCAGGGTTGGTTTAGCTGTTGTCGAATCACCAGGGTTGGTTTAGTTGTTGTCGAATCACCAGGGTTGGTTTAGTTGTTGTCGAATCACCAGGGTTGGTTTAGTTGGTATATGATTAGTCAATGTCCACTTTCTAGGGCAGTACAAGGAAGTGTGTTAAAGTGAAAGGTGGTGGGAATGGACGTATTTTTATTTGATTCGAGCAAAATTAGATGGTGAGGGGGGCAGTCACAGGATTAGAGATGGTGGGTATCCATGTATTTTTTATTTGAACAGGATAAAATGATTAAGAGGGGGTGGGGACAGTAACATTATGTCTGAGAGATGGTTGGGATGGAAATATTTTGAGTTGAGCAGGATTAGATGGTGAGGTGGGGTCGGAACAGTCAGTATGTGAGAATGTTTTACTTGTGAATTAAACAACAATATGGATGTTGACCCCCAGGCAGTCCAGAAGTATTTTTATTATTTACTATAAATGTGTAATAGATTTAGATTATATAATAGTTTCTGAAGGTATCTGGGTCCCATCCTCCTCCCCCCAGGCAGTAAAAGTGTACACCTATTATATTAGTTTGATTAGTATTAATCGAGATGTTTGTAGGTGGTATGAGTATTAGTCGAGATGTTTGTAGGTGGTATGAGTATTAGTCGAGATGTTGTAGGTGGTATGAGTATTAGTCGAGATGTTTGTAGGTGGTATGAGTATTAGTCGAGATGTTTGTAGGTGGTATGAGTATTAGTCGAGATGTTTGTAGGTGGTATGAGTATTAGTCGAGATGTTTGTAGGTGGTATGAGTATTAGTCGAGATGTTTGTAGGTGGTATTAGTATTAGTCGAGATGTTTGTAGGTGGTATGAGTATTAGTCGAGATGTTTGTAGGTGGTATGAGTATTAGTCGAGATGTTTGTAGGTGGTATGTGTATTAGTCGAGATGTTTGTAGGTGGTATGTGTATTAGTCGAGATGTTTGTAGGTGGTATGAGTATTAGTCGAGATGTTTGTAGGTGGTATGAGTATTAGTCGAGATGTCTGTAGGTGGTATGTGTATTAGTCGAGATGTCTGTAGGTGGTATTAGTATTAGTCGAGATGTTTGTAGGTGGTATGAGTATTAGTCGAGATGTTTGTAGGTGGTATGAGTATTAGTCGAGATGTTTGTAGGTGGTATGAGTATTAGTCGAGATGTTTGTAGGTGGTATGTGATATAACACTGTGTTATATCAATCTCTTTAATAGATAATGTGTTATACATGTATATGATATACCTCTACCAACTCTTCCATAATTTGTAGTTGAATCAAACAGGGTTTTTTTAAAATCTTCAAAATTGTTACTTTAAGTTAAGAAATCAGCTTCAAATTTTAGAGTGGATGATCAAAAACTCAACTGAAAAGTTACCAGCAGAATAAAAGATTTATAGAAAAGTTTAAGGAACCATGCTCATGAAACAATATTCAAGAATTCCCCCTCCCCCCCAACACACTCAAAACTTGAACCTATCAGTTATTTCTACCATGTTGAATCCATCAACTTGAACCTATCAGTTATTTCTACCATGTTGAATCCATCAACTTAAACCTATCAGTTATTTCTACCATGTTGAATCCATCAACTTGAACCTATCAGTTATTTCTACCATATTGAATCCATCAACTTGAACCTATCAGTTATTTCTACCATGTTGAATCCATCAACTTGAACCTATCAGTTATTTCTACCATGTTGAATCCATCAACTTGAACCTATCAGTTATTTCTACCATGTTGAATCCATCAACTTGAACCTATCAGTTATTTCTACCATTTTGAATCTATCAACTTGAACCTATCAGTTATTTCTACCATGTTGAATCCATCAACTTGAACCTATCAGTTATTTCTACCATTTTGAATCTATCAACTTGAACCTATCAGTTATTTCTACCATGTTGAATCCATCAACTTAAACCTATCAGTTATTTCTACCATGTTGAATCCATCAACTTGAACCTATCAGTTATTTCTACCATATTGAATCCATCAACTTGAACCTATCAGTTATTTCTACCATGTTGAATCCATCAACTTGAACCTATCAGTTATTTCTACCATGTTGAATCCATCAACTTGAACCTATCAGTTATTTCTACCATGTTGAATCCATCAACTTGAACCTATCAGTTATTTCTACCATGTTTGCAATAGCAGCTTTTGCAACAGTGACACCAACAAACACTTTGTTTTAGTGGAATTACAGGAACCACACGTCTGATTGTAATTAGAATGTTGCTAATCATTTATATTAGTGTCTCTGATAAACATAAAAAGTTTAGAAATCCCTAAACAATTTCTGTAAGTTTTGAATCAATTGAAAATTAGAATGGTGTAAATTGATGAAATAAGTGTCCCTGATACAAATACAAAATTTAGAAATCCAGCTTAAAAATTCTGTAAGTTTCTTAAAGTTTACAACCAATTCACCTGAATGTTTCACGATATTTCTTATCTCCCGGTGTCATCATTGAATCGTGATACTCTCCAGTTAAAAAGTTAAATTTAGTATAATATCCACTGTAAACAGGTTCATTTGAAATCATGCCAGATATTTCTACCTCGTTATTTAACATATTTCACCTTCTTTCTATAATTATAGTATTTAGGCTGAATATATACCATGGTATATTGAATTTTATATTTCACTTTCTGTCTCTGACAAGTGAACAGAGAATGAAAAAAGAAAAAGAGAGAAGGAAACAACTATATTTTACAAGGATAACAACTAAGGTTCACAAGTCAGCTGTGACAGGGATTCTTTCTACCAGCTGGTCCTTGACTCTTGGCATTGATATTTCCCAGATAAGCGGTACCCACCCTTTTGAGAAGTGAAAAAGAACAAGCTCCCTTACTTGTACCATAGACAAACTCTTATATAAAGGCCCTCCAAGAAAAGATAATCACAGGCATGAATTCCTATAGGTCTTGTAGAGATAGAGATATTAAGGTTTTGATTTATATTTGGGTTTCTACCGTTTAATTGGTGTAAAAACTCACTGCTTCACCTTGTTTTATATCTATATTAACAGTGGACTATTTGATTATTACATTCAGCTGCCAGTTTAAAGAAAGTGATACTTGAACTCGGCTAATTAAATTGAAGGTAGAATAACAAGATGGAGGTTTAGAATAAGATAAGGTTAATGAAGAAGATTTAAACACTTCCTGTACAGCCTGAAGAATTGTGGTGTGTTAATGAAGAAGATTTAAACACTTCCTGTACAGCCTGAAGAATTGTGGTGTGTTAATGAAGAAGATTTAAACACTTCCTGTACATCCTGAAGAATTGTGGTGTGTTAATGAAGAAGATTTAACTCTTTCCTGTACATCCTGAAGAATTGTGGTGTGTTAATGAAGAAGTTTTAAACACTTCCTGTACAGCCTGAGGAATTGTGGTGTGTTAATGAAGAAGTTTTAAACACTTCCTGTACATCCTGAAGAATTGTGGTGTGTTAATGAAGAAGATTTAAACACTTCCTGTACATCCTGAAGAATTGTGGTGTGTTAATGAAGAAGTTTTAAACACTTCCTGTACATCCTGAAGAATTGTGGTGTGTTAATGAAGAAGATTTAAACACTTCCTGTACATCCTGAAGAATTGTGGTGTGTTAATGAAGAAGATGAAAGTAACCTTACTCTCCTGGCGTTGAGCTGACAAACCATGTAGTAGAGTGATATAAGGGTTCTATAATAAGTACAGAAGAAGAAATGTCTATATATATACAGATGGAAGTCTATTTTAGACAGACTGGGTTGTGTTTTCCTTTATCAAATTATAGATAGATTAATTTCAAGGTGGTATTTAAAGTATCCCACCCAAATCAATAAACCGTTTTAGCTGTCATAACCTACTAACCAACATAACTGGACTCGTTGGATGAACTGGACTCGTTGGATTAACTGGACTCGTTGGATTAACGTTGGATTAACCAAACTTATTGAATTAACTGGACTCATTGGATGAACTTGACTCATTGGATTAACTGGACTCGTTTTATTAACGTTGGATTAACCGAACTTATTGAATGAACTGGACTCATTGGATGAATTGGACTCGTTGGATGAACTGGACTCTTTGGATTAACGTTGGATTAACCGAACTTATTGAATTAGCTGGACTCATTGGATGAACTGAATGATTTGGGGGCCTCCTGTTCACCCTCATGGAAACATCACAGGTTATTTCATAAAGTAATTGTTTTCCATAAAATATAATAGAATATAATGAGGAACTCTCGTCTTTATCAAGAAATAATGATGGTATCATCGATAAAATGTCGCAAGTTATTTAATTCAGTAATTGTTTTCCATATAATTGTGTCCAGTTAAAATATAATATATAATTGTGAATCAGATTGAATCTTGAACCAGAAGTTAATCTAAAAGAAGCTCTATTAATTTCTGGTAGATTAATCTATTTCTTTAGGTTTCTGTGATTGTATAGAATATATTGTCTGGTCTCTTGATTCATCTTCAGACTTTAATCTTATAATAGCTACAGTACTTTGTTAGTCTATTATCTCCTTCACTGGCTAGTTTGTTGTATGTTTTTGGCTGTAAGCCAATGAATTGTGTCAGATTAAACATGCCCATTATTTCTGTTTAATCAAACATAGCAGGAGAGGGTTGGTGTGATGCAGCTAAATAAAGAGTTATTCAAGACTGTGAAATTGTTTAAGATCATGGTCTCTGTATTCAGGAATTGATTTCGGTCAGTGGGTCTACACTATTTATAAATGTCTTCAGAATTACGAGAAAGACACGGAACTTTGCATAATTCAATCCAAAATATCCCAAACTTCTCAACATGGCTTGTCTATATATTGTAGAATCTCAAGAAATGTTGAGTCATCGTTTTAACTTTCAAACAAGAATAATTCTAGCCTCATGGATTTGAAAGCTCAAGAAATGTTATGATTGTTTTTTAGATTATCTAAAGTTTCAAAAGATAAAATTGATATTTGATATTGGAGATTAATCTCAAGCCCAATACACACTGATGGAGTTTTTTGATGGAACATCGTAGGAATTCAGCAACAAATTATCTGGATTTTCGACAAGATTTTCTCTGATTGAATAAAAAATGTTTTCATGACGTTAAACATGTTAACTTTTCAATATCCTCAGTATCTGAATCAAGAAAAAATAACAGGGAATCGTAAGGTCAGTAGGCCTACTCAGTGGACGGCTACTAAATTCCTTTTTTTCTGGCCTGCATGACAATTGTAACTGAGGTTGAATTTCTGTATAGTATAATCCTACAATTATAACAAACAAGGTATATATCACATTAAACATTACTTACTGGTATATTATATATATAATTAAACACTGTATAAAACACAATATAGATAACTACAATAAAAACCTACCCTAGAAGGGGTTAAACCTACCCTAGAGGGTTTTTATTTAAGGTTTTCAAAACTGGTATCCTTGTGACAATTTGAGAACCCCTGGTATAAATGATAATTGATTGATTTAACAAGGTGATACAACTGTAATCGAACTGACTCTATCATTGTTTGTATTCTACATATCGTGCAATCTTTGATAATGTCAAACACCAACGACATCATGTTAATCTCTCTAACATTTTAAACACGTTTTATTTTCAAATCGTGATTTCAACACCTGCATTTTAAGGAAGTTTGAAATGAATTTTGTTGAATTTGGACTTAGTTTTAAAAAACTTTTGTCTGAAATATTTTAGTTTTATTTGGCAGAAGGTTTAAGATTGAGTTAAGGAATTCTGGGATGTTGATGTTTCTATTTGGAAACAGTTTTTGACATTTAGAATTTTGAGAATCAAGAAAAAGTACTTTCTACTGATTTTGTTGACATGGTTTCAATTTGGGAGAAATCCAAGTTATTTTTGATTGAAAACTTTCAAGTTAAAATACAGAGGAATAACCAATAAGTTTGACACTTTGAAAACAAACATCTGAAACTTTTTGGAATAGACACAAATAGAGTCTGTACTGCTGATTCTGTGGGTTCTGAGTTTGTGTTAAGGTGATATATGAAAGATTTCAATAAATTCACAGGCCTGAATCATGTTTGTAAAATCTGCCATTTTCTCATTGGGTTCGAGAATGTCGACCATTTTTTAATTTTAACTAGTGTTCCTATTGAAGTGAATTTCTATATTTGTCATCTCTTCTACTTCTTGGAAGTTATGGTGTCTGCCAAAAATCTATATCACAGACATTAAAGTAAGGAGTGATTTGCTTCTATGGATTCTTCTGTGTCTAGATTCTGTGTCTAGATTCTGTGTCTAGATTCGGTGTCTAGATTCAGTGTCTAGATTCTGTGTCTAGATTCTGTGTCTAGATTCTGTGTCTAGATTCAGTGTCTAGATTCGGTGTCTAGATTCTGTGTCTAGATTCGTGTCTAGATTCTGGTCTAGATTCTGTGTCTAGATTCGGTATCTAGATTCAGTGTCTAGGTTCGGTTTCTAGATTCGGCGTCTAGATTCGGCGTCTAGATTCTGTGTCTAGATTCTTCTGTGTTGTTCTTCTTTTGTGGTCGTCTCTCTTTACTCTTATTGAGAGCGACATTCCCCCCTGGTTTCATCTATATTGGTGACCTCAATCAGTTACACAATCAGAAATATACATCATAGAAAACAATTAGTACCTTTATATCTATCATTTTAAAAGATAGCATGTCTAATCAGAAACTGAGCTGCCCTGCCGGTCAAGTCTGGAAGATATCAACATCTCTGAAAGACTTGCTATCACCACTGAGTGTAATAAGTTAGAAAGTATGTCACTAGTTATTATAGGGATGTAAAAGTGATAATTTAAACCTTTCTATAATGATCTGTACAAGTCACAGGTGAGTTATATTGAATTGAAGGTATTTATCTGTTATCTTACACTCTTACCTTGTACCTCTAGCCTTCCCTATACAACTCTTATAGTACAATCACACTCTTACCTTGTGCCTTCAATATACAACTCTTATAGTACAATATCATTCAGGTATTTCTAATTGTACTAGACTAGCTATGAGGTACATTGTTCAGTTGTAGTAAGTCCTCTTGTGTTGTAATCTTGATCTCCAGTGACTTGGATCTTTGAGTTTGTTATCTGGAATGTTTTAGCTGTGGTTGTTTGATATTTATGGTAAGTTATACAAGATGAATGAACATTTCTTGATGGATATCTGTGATTGGGAACAGGTCGAGGTTTAATTCTAATGTAACTTCTCTTTAACCCTGTGTCAGTGCCTTCTGTTGTTACCTTTCTACCACCCTAAACCAGTGCCTTCTGTTGTTACCTTTCTACCACCCTAAACCAGTGCCTTCTGTTGTTACCTTTCTACCACCCTAAACCAGTGCCTTCTGTTGTTACTTTTCTACCACCCTAAACCAGTGCCTTCTGTTGTTACCTTTCTACCACCCTAAACCAGTGCCTTCTGTTGAATAGTAACTTGTTACCTTTCTACCACCCTAAACCAGTGCCTTCTGTTGAATAGTAACATGTTACCTTTCTACCACCCTAAACCAGTGCCTTCTGTTGAATAGTAACATGTTACCTTTCTACCACCCTAAACCAGTGCCTTCTGTTGAATAGTAACATATTACCTTCCAACCACCCTAAACTAGTGTCTTCTGTTGAATAGTAACATGTTACCTTTCTACCACCCTAAACCAGTGCCTTCTGTTTAATAGTAACTTGTTATCTTTGTTACCTTTCAACCACCCTAAACTAGTGTCTTCTGTTGAATAGTAACTTGTTACCTTTCTACCACCCTAAACCAGTGCCTTATGTTGAATAGTAACTTGTTACCTTTCTACCACCCTAAACCAGTGCCTTCTGTTGAATAATAAAATGTTACCTTCCAACCACCCTAAACTAGTGTCTTCTGTTGAATAGTAACTTGTTACCTTTCTACCACCCTAAACCAGTGTCTTCTGTTGAATAGTAACTTGTTACCTTTCAACCACCCTAAACTAGTGCCTTCTGTTGAATAGTAACTTGTTACCTTTAAACCACCCTAAACAAGTGTCTTCTGTTGAATAGTAACTTGTTACCTTTCTACCACCCGAAACCAGTGCCTTCTGTTGAATAGTAACTTGTTACCTTTCTACCACCCGAAACCAGTGTCTTCTGTTGAATAGTAACTTGTTACCTTTCTACCACCCGAAACCAGTGCCTTCTGTTGAATAGTAACTTGTTACCTTTCTACCACCCGAAACCAGTCTCTTCTGTTGAATAGTAACTTGTTACCTTTCTACCACCCGAAACCAGTCTCTTCTGTTGAATAGTAACTTGTTACCTTTCTACCACCCTAAACTAGTGCCTTCTGTTGAATAGTAACTTGTTACCTTTCTACCACCCGAAACCAGTGCCTTCTATTGAATAGTAACTTGTTACTCTCCAACCACCCTAAACCAGTGCCTTCTGTTGAATAGTAACTTGTTACCTTTCTACCACCCGAAACCAGTGCCTTCTGTTGAATAGTAACATGTTACCTTTCTACCACCCGAAACCAGTGCCTTCTGTTGAATAGTAACTTGTTACCTTTCTACCACCCGAAACCAGTGCCTTCTGTTGAATAGTAAAATGTTACCTTCCAACCACCCTAAACCAGTGCCTTCTGTTGAATAGTAACTTGTTACCTTTCTACCACCCTAAACTAGTGTCTTCTGTTGAATAGTAACATGTTACCTTTCAACCACCCTAAACTAGTGCCTTCTGTTGAATAGTAACTTGTTACCTTTCAACCAACCTAAACCAGTGTCTTCTGTTGAATAGTAACTTGTTACCTTTCTACCACCCTAAACCAGTGTCTTCTGTTGAATAGTAACATGTTACCTTTCAACCACCCAAAACCAGTGCCTTCTGTTGAATAGTAACTTGTTACCTTTCTACCACCCTAAACCAGTGTCTTCTGTTGAATAGTAACTTGTTACCTTTCTACCACCCGAAACCAGTGCCTTCTGTTGAATAGTAACTTGTTACCTTTCTACCACCCTAAACCAGTGTCTTCTGTTGAATAGTAACATGTTACCTTTCAACCACCCTAAACTAGTGTCTTCTGTTGAATAGTAACTTGTTACCTTTCTACCACCCGAAACCAGTGCCTTCTGTTGAATAGTAACATGTTACCTTTCAACCACCCTAAACTAGTGTCTTCTGTTGAATAGTAACTTGTTACCTTTCTACCACCCTAAACCAGTGCCTTCTGTTGAATAGTAACATGTTACCTTTCTACCACCCTAAACCAGTGCCTTCTGTTGAATAGTAACATGTTACCTTCCAACCACCCTAAACCAGTGTCTTCTGTTGAATAGTAACATGTTACCTTTCTACCACCCTAAACCAGTGCCTTCTGTTGAATAGTAACTTGTTACCTTTCTACCAACCGAAACCAGTGCCTTCTGTTGAATAGTAACTTGTTACCTTCCAACCAACCTAAACCAGTGTCTTCTGTTGAATAGTAACATGTTACCTTTCTACCACTCTAAACCAGTGCCTTCTGTTGAATAGTAACTTGTGATTATTGGTGAATACTGGACATCAATAGTCTAGATAAGAATATTAGCTATTAACACCTTACAACCCTTTATTTTATAATTCAGCAAGTCACTAGTTACCTTGAATTTGTTATCAGTGATTTATCAACTGTATAAAAGTAAGAAATATAAATTATATAATAATATATGAATTATAGAGTGGCCTTAAATGCTAGTTTATAATATATTCTTACTATATTTTGTTGGGAAAATTTATAAAAAATAATATCAGCTCTTGTAAATCCTAAATCTAATAGGTATTAAGAGCACAGAGAAGATGAAGGGATGGAGTAGGTGAGGATCATGTATAGAAGATAAGAAAATTCTCACAGCCCCTATAAATATAGTGTATTTTATGAATGTTGACCAAGTGAAGCGTTACAGATTAAGCAGTATATTAGCCTATTACTTTATAACTGTCATATCAATCTTATTAACATATATTCTCTATTGTTATACACAAGTCAATATAGGTTTTATACTGGTCAGCTGGCCAGGGGGTAAAGCAAGGGGGCCGAGTCAGTCCAGATGGTGGTATAGTCAGTCAAATGGTTGGTAGAGTTAATGCTGTGGGTGGTAGAGTTAGTCAAGGGGGTGGTCCGCTTATGTAGGGTAATTCTAGTGGGCATGGTCTCTCTAGGGGGTGGCATAGTCAATCAGCAAAAGTAACATTCAAAGATATTGTAAAGTGGTTTGGTAAATTTTAGAAAGGATTAATAAGCACCCAGAATGGTAGATATCATATTGGTTTATGGTTTATATTGATGCTGTCAGTATCCCCAATACACCCTAATAGTTTCAAAAAACCTCTTAAAAACCTCTTTAAAACCTCTTTAAAACCAACTTAGTTTATGGTGTTTTGATGAAGGCCCTTATATATACAACTATTAACCAAATTTGTTGACCTTTGTTGACCCCCAGAAATAATCTGGTCACGTTTGACGTGTAGGTGATAAAGATGGATAGGTTCAGATTAGAGAATATTTGTGTAAATTGTGACTGTGTGTGAATACAATAAAAGAGTTAATCTGTAAACACAAGATATACCAGGTTGATGATAAATACCACAATAAACTGAGAAGGTTGATAGCAGATTAATTTGAATGATGTTTAATGGTTCATATATAAGGGCCAGAAAGTCTGCTTGTGCCAGACGTTCTGTAGGGGTCACAAGTTCTGTAGGGGTCACAAGATCTGTAGGGACCAGAAGTTCTGTGCAAGCCACAAGTTCTGCTGAGGCCACAAGTTCTGTAGGAGTCACAAGATCTGTAGGGACCAGAAGTTCTGTGTGAGCCACAAGTTCTGCTGAGGCCACAATTTCTGCAGAGGCCACAAGTTCTGCAGGTGTCACAAATTATGCAGGGGTCACACTTTCTTTAGGGGCCAGATGTTCTGTTGTCACAAGAGGATATATATAGATTGAAAACAAATTTGTAAGTGGTGTGCCAGCCTCTTTAATCAGCCTTGTCATAATTACAATTAGACATCTGATTGTAATGGTGTAAATAGATGCTTTTTTTCCCTGATACATAAATATAAATATTAGAAAACCCCTGTATTAATTCCTTTATAAGTGTGTTAATGAGTAGCATGTAAAGTGGAACTGGCATGTTGGAACTAGTATCGTTGGGTAGAAAGTGGAACTGGCATGTTGGAACTTATATCGTTGGGTAGAAAGTGGAACTGGCATGTTGGAACTAGTATCGTTGGGTAGAAAGTTGAACTGGCATGTTGGAACTAGTATCGTTGGGTAGAAAGTGGAACTGGCATGTTGGAACTTATATCGTTGGGTAGAAAGTGGAACTGGCATGTTGGAACTAGTATCGTTGGGTAGAAAGTGGAACTGGCATGTTGGAACTAGTACCGTTGGGTAGAAAGTGGAACTGGTATGTTGGAACTAGTATCGTTGGGTAGAAAGTGGAACTGGTATGTTGGAACCAGTATCGTTGGGTAGAAAGTGGAACTGGTATGTTGGAACTAGTATCGTTGGGTAGAAAGTGGAACTGGCATGTTGGAACCAGTATCGTTGGGTAGAAAGTGGAACTGGTATGTTGGAACCAGTATCGTTGGGTAGAAAGTGGAACTGGCATGTTGGAACTAGTATCGTTGGGTAGAAAGTGGAACTGGTATGTTGGAACCAGTATCGTTGGGTAGAAAGTGGAACTGGCATGTTGGAACTAGTACCGTTGGGTAGAAAGTGGAACTGGCATGTTGGAACTAGTACCGTTGGGTAGAAAGTGGAACTGGTATGTTGGAACCAGTATCGTTGGGTAGAAAGTGGAACTGGCATGTTGAAACTAGTACCGTTG
Organism: Nipponacmea schrenckii; assembly: GCA_030562195.1. NCBI lineage: Eukaryota > Metazoa > Mollusca > Gastropoda > Lottiidae > Nipponacmea > Nipponacmea schrenckii. Next base: position 1,311,833 of record JAUJPP010000006.1, read on the forward strand.
GGTAGAAAGTGGAACTGGTATGTTGGAACCAGTATCGTTGGGTAGAAAGTGGAACTGGCATGTTGGAACTAGTATCGTTGGGTAGAAAGTGGAACTGGTATGTTGGAACCAGTATCGTTGGGTAGAAAGTGGAACTGGCATGTTGAAACTAGTATCGTTGGGTAGAAAGTGGAACTGGTATGTTGGAACCAGTATTGTTGGGTAGAAAGTGGAACTGGCATGTTGAAACTAGTATCGTTGGGTAGAAAGTGGAACTGGCATGTTGAAACCAGTATCGTTGGGTAGAAAGTGGAACTGGCATGTTGGAACCAGTATCGTTGGGTAGAAAGTGGAACTGGTATGTTGAAACTAGTATCGTTGGGTAGAAAGTGGAACTGGTATGTTGGAACTAGTATTGTTGGGTAGAAAGTGGAACTGGCATGTTGGAACTTATATCGTTGGGTAGAAAGTGGAACTGGTATGTTGGAACCAGTATCGTTGGGTAGAAAGTGGAACTGGCATGTTGGAACTAGTACCGTTGGGTAGAAAGTGAAACTGGTATATTGGAACCAGTATCGTTGGGTAGAAAGTTTAACTGGCATGTTGGAACTTATATCGTTGGGTAGAAAGTGGAACTGTCATTTTGGAACTAGTATCGTTGGGTAGAAAGTGGAACTGGTATGTTGGAACCAGTATCGTTGGGTAGAAAGTGGAACTGGCATGTTGGAACTTATATCGTTGGGTAGAAAGTGGAACTGGCATGTTGGAACTAGTATCGTTGGGTAGAAAGTGGAACTGGCATGTTGGACCAGTATCGTTGGGTAGAAAGTGGAACTGGTATGTTGGAACTAGTATCGTTGGGTAGAAAGTGGAACTGGCATGTTGGAACTAGTATCGTTGGGTAGAAAGTGGAACTGGTTTATTTACAAGGTGAAGTTATTATCTACAGGTAGAAAGAATTCTACCAATTGGAACTGATTTACAAGTTGTTTATTTTGTTTCTCCTCAGTGAACTTAACTTAACTAATGATAAGACTATGCTACACGATGTACTATTCAACTAGTATCCAACTGTAAAATGTATTTCAATGCCATGAGTGTTTGGTAATATTTATCATGTATATATCACCATACTGTAATAAAAATAACACCATTATGGCCAAAACAATACTGAACAACACACTATGATAGAACATAACAAATTTTAAAAATAAATTACAAACAACATTATATTTTATCAACCCAATATTTTATTGATATTCCCTTTTCACTGGTAGTCATTATATAGACTCTCAATATCAGTTATACTATAACTTCATTTTATTACATTATCATCAATTAGATCCATAATTTAAAATTTCAGTAGTTCATGCTTACCAGATATTAAAAATATAAAACTATTTTATTTCTTCAGAAAGACTATAGTAGAAAATTTGAAAATAAAACTTCATTTTAATTTATTGTCTCTAACTAGATCAACAATTAGGACCCTGAATTTCTTTTGATTTCAGTAGTTCAAAATAGAGCAGAAATTTAGAAAATGAAAGTCCCATTTTATTTCATACCTGGACCGATTATATTTAACATGTGACTAATATTAATCACTAATCTGACTAATCTGATTAAGGTGATTAAGGTGATTAAGGTGTTCTCTATACGTATTATATACCTAGAAATTATCTAGTGATCTCTATATTACACAGTTAGTGGATTATTTCTACACTGCTATCTGGTCTAGTTATAACTGATTGGGTTTAGGAGTGGAGTTTGTCTTGATTTATTTTATTTGTTTAACTCTTTGTAAAATATTCATCAGGTAATCATGGATAGACAATCTTGGATAAAACTCAGGTTGGTAAAATATCTACTTTAATGGATTGTTCTTCTTTCAAATCTTTCATTGGACATTGGTTTCAGAGAGTCCACATAACTTAAAAAGTGTATTTCATATTTAAGTTTGTTTAGAGAGTTCACACATTTACTTGTATTAAGTAAATTTTGTCAATTCGGCATCTCTTTCAGAGAGTCCACATAGCTAAAATGTTGAGTTGTACTGAGATGAAAACAGGACAGTTGAATCTGTAACATTTAACGTTGATAAAATAGTCTACTATAGGGAACCTGTACCAGCTGTTCTTAGACACTCAATATCAACAGGGAAAGTTCAGGGGTGGTCTACTCTATTTCACATTTAATATTTTATTAACTGTCTGACTGGCTGACTGACTGACTGACTGGCTGACTGACTGGCTGACTGGAATGAATAACATTCTGCTGTTCTACTACAATACCCTATAAACCTATCTATATCTTGTAGTTTTTAACACAGTGTCATACAATGTTGTATATATTTTTATCAGACTAAGTAAGTATTAAAACTGATAAACATAACTAAATCTAGTAATAAGTTCTGTTCAAATAGAAAAAGGGATATTTAGAGACCTAAAGGTGTGTCTCCACTGGGTCAACAAGCAGACTTTAAGCTGGATCTCATGTGTTTCCACTGGTTAATTTTCTGAACTGTTACATTTCAAAATAAAAACCACTCTTTACATTTGATTATTTATCAGGGCCCATAAAATAGTAGTCTTGTACACTGAAAACAGTCAATAATGTGTGACTTTGCAATTGAGACTAACGTGGTCGGGAACCAGATCAACTCAGTGGAAACAAAGTGTATTCAGTAATAAAGCTGGTTTTAAAGCTAACTTTTTTTCACAATTTTCAGTGGAAACACCGTTTATTCCCTTCCCATTCTATCAGATGGTTAGCTGGAAATTTAGACCATTTCATCTCAGATTAACAGATTAAGAAAATTATCTATGAACAATCATTATGTAGAGGAAAATATCCCTTTAGGTTTTATATTCTGAAGAACATATTAACTAAAGGTTAAGCCAGGATCTGTATTTCAAGGTTGTCACCACTTCAAGTTTGAGGTCTGATATTTAGATGGCTAGATCACTGTTATTGTCTGAAATCTTTTAAATTTGACTTTAGCTGATTTAAGTGTTCTGTCAGTCATCATCATTATTTTAGTTACCCAATCAAATTATTTGGTACTCCTTTAAATCTGATTTTTAAGTTTAACTTAAGTTAAGTTTAGAAGAATATGGTCAATAGATTCTTGAAGACTTAACTTAACGATGATTTTAGTGTTCCAATCATCTAATTGGTCAATCACTAAAATTGGTTTTAAGTTTAGTTTTGTTATTCAATCAGATTACTGTATTCAATATATTTATAATTTAAGTTTTGGAAATAAGGCCCCTGAATTCATGAGGAGACTTAACTTAAGATGATTTTATTTCTTCATCTCTGGGTTAATGTTTATTAAGTAAAGTTTTGAACAATAATGCCCCTGAATTCCTGCAGACTATATGACTGTAGTTTCTATCTGAGAAATGTCAAGGCTGTGTTTAACATTGTTTATAAATAGTTAGACTAATCCTAGAATAACCCGAGTATAACTGTGTTGTTGATGTAGAAATATTAGACTGAGTGTGAGTGTTGTAAGCTAACTCTGGGGTTTAACTCTGTATTTGTACAGGATGGAGAAAGGTCAGCAACAAGGCCGTTTGTACTCAAAGATACGTCTTTAACTCTGTCCAACTTGTTTAACATTTTGTATAATGTTAGATTTAATCGAATAACATGTTTTTAAATTTTCAGAATTTTGTAATGATAATTAAATGTTAGTTTTCATTGACAGACTTTTGAAATGAAATTAAATGTTAGTTTTCATCTGACAGACTTTTGAAATGAAATTAAATGTTATTTTCATCTGACAGACTTTTGAAATGAAATTAAATGTTATTTTTATTTGACAGACTTTTGAAATGAAATTAAATGTTATTTTTCATCTGACAGACTTTTGAAATGAAATTAAATGTTATTTTTCATTTGACAGACTTTTGAAATGAAATTAAATGTTATTTTTCATCTGACAGACTTTTGAACTGAAATTAAATGTTATTTTTCATCTGACAAACTTTTGAACTGAAATTAAATGTTATTTTTCATCTGACAAACTTTTGAACTGAAATTAAATGTTATTTTTCATCTGACAAACTTTTGAACTGAAATTAAATGTTATTTTTCATCTGACAAACTTTTGAACTGAAATTAAATGTTATTTTTCATCTGACAAACTTTTGAACTGAAATTAAATGTTATTTTTCATCTGACAAACTTTTGAACTGAAATTAAATGTTATTTTTCATCTGACAAACTTTTGAACTGAAATTAAATGTTAATTTCCATCTGACAGTCTTTTGAAATGAAATGAATTTATTTTTGTGAAACTACCTTTTTGATAAAAATATCAATTAGGTTGTTTTAATCAACCCTATTTTGTATAAACTGTTGTACCTATAATTAAAGAAGAATTAGACTAGGAATAATAGGTCTGTATTAGTTTATTATGTATACTGTGAATCAGTAGAATACAATTATCAACAATAACTCACTGTTCTTTCTTTATATACCCTGAACATTGACATCTTTAATTTTATTACCTCTTGTTCACTGTTTGACTAGGACAATTATTGGCAATGTATAATTTGAAAGATTAAGTTTCCATGATGTACTTTTTGGAATAAATGGCAAATTTAGTTTGTTTGAACTTTAGTAAAACATCTCAGGAATTAGGTTAGGTTAAAAATATTTGTGGTTAAATAACTAGTTGTTTATTAAAGTTTATAAATTCAGGAACATAGTATAGTTTACTATTTGTTGTGTTGATAAAATTTATAGAGTGAGTTATTAATTATAAACATAATTTTAATTATTATCACATCTGTTCACGTAATGTCACAGGACCAATATAAAAAATGAATGTTATACTAAATTATATTTAATGGTTAGTTGTTATAATTATAAGCCCATTGTTGAGGAAAGTTAGTTTCATTATAGTCTAGTTTTAAGATTTCGTGAACGTATCTACATAAACCTGTTCAGGTACAATTACAAGTCTAGTTGTGCTACAAGTTTACTAATTCAAGTCAAGTTGTCTAGAGTTTATAATTCAAGTCTAGTTGTGCTACAGAGTTTACTAATTCAAGTCTAGTTGTGCTACAGAGTTTACTAATTCAAGTCTAGTTGTGCTACAGAGTTTACTAATTCAAGTCTAGTTGTGCTACAGAGTTTACTAATTCAAGTCTAGTTGTGCTACAGAGTTTACTAATTCAAGTCTAGTTGTGCTACAGAGTGATATAATATATGTGATACAAGATAACCATTATTATTCTCTCCTTTGTTATTTCCGTCAGACTAGTGAATGTTTATAGTTGTTTGGGTATTTCATAATGTTTATCTGTTTTAAGGGATACTGCATCTTAGAATAACCATAAAATCTTAGTTCTCAAGAAAGGTCAATATGAGTATATATTCATCAGTGAACTTATCTGGTGTTATAAAGTAACGGAATCCCTTAAAACCTGGAAAACTCACAAAACTAAGTCATTTTTGAAAAATGCTTAAGGGGGTTGACAACCCTAAACTTATTTAAAAAAATAGTCGATTTGTACCACTTCTTATCCACCTATCTGAAATATTTAAATATCAATGGAAAGAGGGGACTTTCAGCTATCCAAAAATATAAAATTTATTTCTTTATGACATTTCAACTTTGAGAAATAGGGTATGAAAGATGAACGAAGAAAACGTCAATTATTCCCTTAAAATTAGCATATCTACTAGGCTATTTAATATAGAAGGTTGAAATTTTGCTTAACGCAAGTCTACATGTATCTCTACAAAATTACGTTGGCTTTTTGTTTTGTTTTGAAGATATTGATAGAAATCGAAATTTTGCGAGTGCATTTACAAAAATTGAATTTTTAAAAAACTATTTATTTTATAAAAAAAAGCCAACGTAAAGTTATAGAGGACATCGTAAGCTTTAGCTGAAGCCAAAGTTTATAAAAATCGGATAAATTGTAAGCGAGATATGCTTTTGGAAAAATGGCAGTTTTTTTCAACATTTTGCCAACACATGTAAACCTTATGTAATTAACGATCATGTTGTTAAAAGATTGTCTTTCATGCTGTAGAAATCTTTAGGCACCTTTTAGGCATCGATATGCACCGATAACCACAAAACTTGAGTGCTAAAAGAATGGATTAGCACATGTCAAAACACCCCTACCCGCAAATCATAAAATTTCTCTGTTTACATGTGACGTAATGATTTATGGGACATCACATGACTTCTGGATTTCCCCCAATACAAATCTGAACATAGAGGAATACCCCATTGTGTTCTATAAATAGATTATCTTCTACAGGGGGAATAAAATATGACAGTAACCTAATAACCCTTTTATTTGAGCTAAAAGTTTTACTAATGATTTTTTTAACTGCCAGAAAATAAAATTTTTTGGGTATAAATTAATTACAAATTCCCTTTAAAAAATTGAAAAACCCCAAAATAAGGTTGTCAAAAAACCCCTTAATCAATTTTTCAAGCTTATTTCAAAAATCTATGACATTTTTATGGATAATTACTAAGTTTTTTAGATTTATCAGATTATATAAAGATTCTGTTATGTTATTTATGGCAGCAGGTTGATCTGCTGATAAATATATGCTCATTGGCCAAGTCTAAAATTTTAGTGAATTCTAAGATGCAGTATTCTTTTAACGAAAAAAAATTTTGAATGAGAAATACAATGAGTTTGACTTACAGCAACACGTGGCGGAGTACCAGGTCACTTGATATTTCAATATTCTTATCTCACACCATTGATAGTAATCAAAGACTGTACCTAATTAACAATATAAATTAATCTAGATTATCTGCAATGGCATCAAATTATCAGGAATTCCAACACATTGCCATCTATCCTGATAGTCTGTAATTAGTGATTCCTGTAATTAGATGAGGTAATCAATTTAGAAGATATTAATTATGTGTTAGTATTTAGATGAAAATGATTTTCTCTACTCCTGACTACAATAATGAAGTCGTGCAACGCCATGCAGTGTGCAATGAGGGACATTATCATGCGCCTTCTCTTCATTTCAAATTTCCGATTGTTCTGGAATATTTAATATATTTAATATACACAACCATAGTACAGAAGACATTGGATTAGGGTGATTTAAACAGATACCCCTGGACTGGTCTAGGTCACAAGTATTAGGTGTTATAAGAGATACTCTCCTATAGAAGCACTGGCCTAGGTCACAAGTATTAGGTGTTATAAGAGATACTCTCCTATAGAAGCACTGGCCTAGGTCACAAGTATTAGGTGTTATAAGAGATACTCTCCTATAGAAGCACTGGTCTAGGCCACAAGTATTAGGTGTTATAAGATATACTCTCCTATAGAAGCACTGGCCTAGGCCACAAGTATTAGGTGTTATAAGAGATACTCTCCTATAGAAGCACTGGCCTAGGTCACAAGTATTAGGTGTTATAAGAGATGCTCTCCTATAGAAGCACTGGCCTAGGTCACAAGTATTAGGTGTTATAAGAGATACTCTCCTATAGAAGCACTGGTCTAGGTCACAAGTATTAGGTGTTATAAGAAATACTCTCCTATAGAAGCACTGGCCTAGGTCACAAGTATTAGGTGTTATAAGAGATACTCTCCTATAGAAGCACTGGCCTAGGTCACAAGTATTAGGTGTTATAAAAGACACTCACCAAAAGAAGAACTGGCCTAGGTCACAAGTATTAAGTGTTATAAGAGATACCCTCCTATAGAAGTACTGGCCTAGGTCACAAGTATTAGGTGTTATAAGAGATACTCTCCTATAGAAGCACTGGCCTAGGTCACAAGTATTAGATGTTATAAGAGATACTCTCCTATAGAAGCACTGGTCTATGTTACAAGTATTAGATGTTATAAGAGATATTCTCCTATAGAAGCTAGGAAACAAGTCGAGACTATGCTATAACATTCAGTATACACCAGTGTGATAAGAAATGATATCTTTGTGAATTGTTCCTTATGTTTTGTGCCTTTCACCAGCGATGGTGTAAAATGTTTCTAAGATGTGAGTCATAAAAATATACAGAAAGTTTGAAATATTCTCATCAGCTGCAGATGTTAATTTAGGTCTGATTTTAAACTAGGTCACCAGACAGATGGAATTGGTTAAAAGTTGAAATTCATTTCATGCTGAAAGTGTGAGAAATTTTACTATTAGATTCCAGGTCTATTTTACATTAGATTTTAGATATAACAGCAATCAGGGATCTGCAGCTCAAAATTTTACAACATAATCTGATTGATAAATGAAAAGTTGATCAATTTACTGTCAGCTGCATCAGTGATTCCTTGACATGTGCTTTTGTGGATTGTTTGCAGTGGGGATTCTAGGCATGATTAGTTTTAGGGGGCACAGAGTTGTCATGGGGATAAATTTCTTTATATATTATATTGCTATTTGTATAAAATATTTTATTGTTTTTAAAAAGATATATACTGTTGTCCTGTCGTCTAATGTTTGGGCTAAATATCTTCTTCAGAAAACAATTCAGTAGTTTATGATCACATTATATGTCCTATTATTTATTTCAAGTTAAGAATCCAACTATATAGTCTTTGTTCTATAGTTATTTGTATTGTGTTGTTCAATATTGCTATAATGATGTATAGAGTAATATTTGTACTAGAGTTATAACTATGATTATATTGATTAGTCTGGTTTATATTGAATGTTAATATGTAATATCTTATATCTTATATCTGATATTGACTGGTGATGATATACAACTGTTGGTATTTCCCTCTTACTCATAGATTAAAACATACATACACCATATTTCATTAATCAGGTTTATATTTACTTACTGTTTAACAGATAGTAACATATAGATTTTATTACCATATAGATTTTATTACCATATAGATTTTATTACCATATAGATTGTATTACAATATAGATTTTATTACCATATAGATTTTATTACCATATAGATTGTATTACAATATAGATTTTATTACCATATAGATTTTATTACCATATAGATTTTATTACCATATAGATTGTATTACCATATAGATTGTATTACCATATAGATTTTATTATATAGATTTTATTCCATATAGATTTTATTACCATATAGATTTTATTATATAGATTTATTACCATATAGATTTTATTACCATATAGATTTTATTACCATATAGATTGTTTTACCATATAGATTGTATTACCATATAGACTTTATTACCATATAGATTTTATTACCATATAGATTTTATTACCATATAGATTTTATTACCATATAGATTTTATTACCATATAGATTTTATTACCATATAGATTTTATTATATAGATTTTATTACCATATAGATTTTATTACCATATAGATTTTATTATATAGATTTTATTACCATATAGATTTTATTACCATATAGATTTTATTACCATATAGATTTTATTACCATATAGATTTTATTACCATATAGATTTTATTACCATATAGATTTTATTACCATATAGACTTTGTTACCATATAGATTTTATTATTATTTTAATCATTTATTATCAGGGGATGTAAAAGACATTTAGAAGTCAGAGATACAAATCATAAATACATTATTAAGGAATAAGCACACTTCACTTCAACATGTAATTTGTGACCTTAATAAAGTAATATGTCTTTTCCATACTATCATATTGTTTGTGATTTGTTACCAGTTTAAAAGAATATTACTATATTTATATGTGCTCAATATTTATAGTAATAGATGTTTCCAATTACTTATTACTGAGAAGTAACCAATTACTCTTAAATGAAAGGGCCATTCCCACATTTTATTGTAGTTTCAATTTTACTTCATTCACTGGTTGTTTAATGGTTAAGTTTGAGTTTGAGTACCGATTTACATTCTATGTTTCAAATATCTATCAACATAGTTAGAACTGAACAGTCAGCCTGTAGGAGATTTTATAACTGTCCTAGTCTACCTCTAGTCAATTTATAGTCAATTCTAGTCCATGTCGTTAACACAGAGAAACCTTGTTGATTGATTGAAACATATTAAACAGAACAAATACTATATGTTTATTTATCTATAGATCTACCTGTGATGTTTGTTTAAAACTTGTCTCAGCTCACACCTGGACTGGACTATATTTCATCCTACACCTGGACTGGACTATACCTCATCCTACACCTGGACTGGACTATATTTCATCCTACACCTGGACTGGACTATACCTCATCCTACACCTGGACTGGACTATACCTCATCCTACACCTGGACTGGACTATACCTCATCCTACACCTGGACTGGACTATACCTCATCCTACACCTGGACTGGACTATACATCCTACACCTGGACTGGACTATATTTCATCCTACACCTGGACTGGACTATACCTCATCCTACACCTGGACTGGACTATATTTCATCCTACACCTGGACTGGACTATATTTTCTAAAGACCTGATTCATAGTAATTTTTTATTGATTGATTTTTGTCCTATTATTAATAATAATCCTAATCAGAATTTGTTATGTTCTGGTAAAAATGAAATAAAAATTGATTTTCACATCCTACTTTGTGCACATGATTGGTCTGATTCCGACAGAAGGCATCCATGTGCGATGAGGGACATTTCCCCGATTATTTTTTTTTTTGTTAGGATATGTAGGACATTTAATATCGATGATATTATTTTCTGGATTTAAAATATAAAAATACACAAATGTTGCAACTATTTAACGTACTTTTTGTCTATTTTCAGAAATGAATTAAGAAGTAACCATGGCGAGCCAGAATAATTCTTCATCAGATGTATTTTACCCTGACGACCATGAACTCTCTCGTCATGGAGGTGTATATAGTCCTCTTTCACAATATTCCACGTATTCACATGAAGTAAAATATATTTTTAACCCGATACAAGACGAAGATCCTAATGCAGATTATTCGTTGATTTCACCGCGTACCAAAACTAACAATGTTCAGAATCAGAACTCGAGGACAATGAGTTCCAGTTCTCTGTATTCGGATCATTCCTCAGTGAAAGATGTCAATATTGGAGTGCCTCATTCCCAGACTGGATATTCTAACTATAGTCTAGTGAGTCAAGCCAGACGGAAAACCCGATCTCCATCAGTCCCGATGAATAATAACACTATTCATAACACTACTGGAAGTTCAGGGAGAGAAGTATACAGGCAGTGTAACAGTGGACAATATATCATGGATATACCACCCCCTCCCCCATTATACGAGGATGTAGATCGTGTACCCCCTAAACTTGCCCCCATCAGTGGTGTCCTGCCTCAGGTAAGTTAATATTTATTGTATTTTTTGTTTTATATGTAGCCTAGTTTATACAACAGTAAACTATACTAGCTGACCTTATATATAGGACAATACCTGGTGTGTTATTACCACTATATTCTTCATATACTGTCATTTATCAACCTTTGTTAATTTCAGTTTTAAAATTGACTTAAGGGGGTGATTTATATTAAATATTTAAAGTATTTATTGTTCTATACATCTATTTGACTTATTATTTAGCTAAGGACAAAATCTTCTCCATGTTCATTATTACAACAAGCTCTACATGTAATTTCTTATATCAAGTTTTGTTAATATTAATTTCAAATACTTTAATATATGAAAGTCCATTATAGAACTTGGTGGTTGTTGTATATTCAGGACATCATATTCGTATGGATCACAATTATTACAGTTTTAGTCATTGTCAAGTCAAAATTATTTCCAAATAAATTTAGACGGAGATGATTTGAATGCTTAAATTTAAAATATGTGTTATTTTATGTAATCTGTATTTGACAATTAGTTGGTCGTAATTTATTTTCAGGGTTATGATAATATATTCACCCTGTGTTAATTTCGATATCAAAATTATTGACTTTTTGTATTTCTAATATTTAAAATATGTGTTATGTTATATAGACTATCTATATACCAGTTAGTTGAGTCAGTTATTTAGATTAGACAATATCAGTCATCATATCAATATTATTCATTATTATACCTATAAACATATATTAGTCATTAGGCCTGTTATCTTGCATATTATAACAATTTAAGAATAATTAATAACATAACAGTAATATACAGTATAATCGAACTGTAACATAACTGAAATTATTTAAGAATAACTCAATGCAGTTATTACATTGCAACGTTCATGTTTTGTGAAGTCCATATAAGTGTAACATATAATTTAACTACAAAAGCACAGGCCAAGGTGAAATTTTAGCTCAATTGTTGACACATATAAACTAATAATTATAATAAATATGGGTATTGAGGTGCTTGTATTGATATTTATAATATATGTTATATTTGTGTATAAATGACAGCGTGATATATCAATTGCACTTCCAAGTATTAACTAAATCATCCAGATGACTAAAATATAAGTTACCGAGAAAAACGACCAAGTTGATGTCACATTGATTTAGGTGTTTAAAGGTAAAATTTTGAGTGATTTATGTTTTGTGATTTATCAAAAAGAAATATATTTTTCATGACTTGATGTGAATCATTTGTAAATTGTTGTATATCAAATGAATCATTTTATTTCTTCACGTTGTTTCTTGTCAATGACTGTTATTTGTATCCTCTATCATGGTTGTATGTAAACACAGACTTGAAGCCAATTGATTATTGTATTATTAACATTCAGATATAGTTGAGTAAAGATATTTCTGCTCAACCACCACCAGCAGTACAATTTGAACTAAAGAGAAAAGTCACCTAGGCCAGTACTTCTATAGGATAGTATCACTTATTGTTATAATATCTAATACTTGTGACCTAGTCCAGTGCTTCTATAGGATAGTATCAATTATTGTTATAATATCTAATACTTGTGACCTAGTCCAGTGCTTCTATAGGAAAAATTATTGTTATAATATCTAATACTTGTGACCTAGTCCAGTGCTTCTATGGGAGATTATCTCTTATAACACCTAATACTTGTTACCTAGGCCAGTGCTTCTATGGGAGATTATCTCTTATAACACCTAATACTTGTTACCTAGGCCAGTGCTTCTATAGGAGAATATCTCTTATACACCTAATACTTGTGACCTAGGCCAGTGTTTCTATAGGAGATTATCTCTTATAACACCTAATACTTGTGACCTAGGCCAGTGCTTCTATAGGAGAGTATCTCTTATAACACCTAATACTTGTTACCTAGGCCAGTGCTTCTATAGGAGAATATCTCTTATAACAGAATACTTGTGACCTAGGCCAGTGCTTCTATAGGAGAATATCTCTTATAACAGAATACTTGTAACCTAGGCCAGTGTTTCTATAGGAGAATATCTCTTATAACAGAATACTTGTAACCTAGGCCAGTGTTTCTATAGGAGATTATCTCTTATAATACCTAATACTTGTGACCTAGGCCAGTACTTCTATAGGAGAATATCTCTTATACTATCCAATACTTGTGACCTATGCCAGTACTTCTATAGGAGAGTATCTCTTATACTATCCAATACTTGTGACCTAGTGCCAGTGCTTCTATAGGAGAGTATCTCTTATAATATCTAATACTTGTAACCTAGGCCAGTGCTTCTATAGGAGAGTATCTCTTATAACAGAATACTTGTAACCTAGGCCTGTGCTTGTATTACTCTATTACTACTGAGAGAATCTCTTATAACACCCTAAACTGCACTTGTTCTGTGTGTATAATCACTGTTACAACATGGTTGATCTCAGATTTCAAACAAAGGACATTCAGATTAAAATGATGAATTTATTTTGGTGATGTCAAATGTTTGAATGTATCCCAGGTGTAAATAGTTATTTGACAGTTTGACAACAAGGATGATAATGTGGGTTAAAGTCAGGGTGCCCTGGTTGATATTTTCAATGCAATTGTTATTCTAGTGGAAAATTCTATATGAATTTAATGACAAAAATCAAATCTTTCATGTCGGTAACAGAATGTCGAGTTGAAAAACTTAGTGGCAGAGTCGCATTAGGTGTTCCATATGAGCCCATTCTCAGGTATCGTGGGCTTTTTAAACTAAGGTGTTAAAGAGATAGTAATGGGGTTTTCTAAATAGCATGTATATTCGGGACACTGATAGGATCAATTTGCACCATTCTAATTTTAAATAAGACGTCTATGGTTCCTGCAATTCCACTAAAACTAAGAATTTGATAATTGGACAGTCACAAAAGATACCAGATATAAGAGACCTTTTTAATAAGGGATGTCATAAAAAGCTTACTTTTGATGGAATTACAAAAACCACAGACATCTGATTGAAATTGGAAAGGTGTAAATTAATGCTGTCAGTGTCCCTGATACACATAAAATATTTTTAAAAAAACCTCTTTACAATATTTTGATATAACTGCTTAGCTTAATTCACCAGTGATATTTGAACTATTATTATTAAAACTAAAACACATTTAAAAACAATTTCAAGAATGAATTAATTATTCGAGTTGTTTTCATCAACCTTTACTGTAAAATACTTCATACATTTTTAAATTGTTAATGTGTGTTTGACAATAATGGGTCTTTGTGAGTTTTGAAAGTGTAAAAATATGTAATGTGTTTTTATTGAGGAAAGTGTCTCTGTATGTATATCTGGTTACTGTATTATAGGATACGGTAAGTATCTCTGTATGTATATCTGGTTACTGTATTATAGGATATGGTAAGTGTCTCTGTATGTATATCTGGTTACTGTATTATAGGATATGGTAAGTATCTCTGTATGTATATCTGGTTACTGTATTATAGGATATGGTAAGTATCTCTGTATGTATATCTGGTTACTGTATTATAGGATATGGTAAGTATCTCTGTATGTATATCTGGTTACTGTATTATAGGATATGGTAAGTATCTCTGTATGTATATCTGGTTACTGTATTATAGGATATGGTAAGTATCTCTGTATGTATATCTGGTTACTGTATTATAGGATATGGTAAGTATCTCTGTATGTATATCTGGTTACTGTATTATAGGATATGGTAAGTATCTCTGTATGTATATCTGGTTACTGTATTATAGGATATGGTAAGTATCTCTGTATGTATATCTGGTTACTGTATTATAGGATATGGTAAGTGTCTCTGTATGTATATCTGGTTACTGTATTATAGGATATGGTAAGTATCTCTGTATGTATATCTGGTTACTGTATTATAGGATATGGTAAGTATCTCTGTATGTATATCTGGTTACTGTATTATAGGATATGGTAAGTATCTCTGTATGTATATCTGGTTACTGTATTATAGGATATGGTAAGTATCTCTGTATGTATATCTGGTTACTGTATTATAGGATATGGTTTATTTTGAAAGGAATGTAGACTAGAAGAAGTGACAATAGTTAGGATGCTCTGAGTTTGTTGACACGTATGTTTACAGAAGATATATTTTTACCTCCCTGCAAATCTTACACCTTTGTTCTTTGTTTTCAATGTTTGGAGTTGCTTGCACATATACTGTCAAAACATGTTCACTAGTTCACAGAGATAGAATTACTTAGAACTTGCTGGTAAAATGAAATGAATGGAGTGTTACTCTTCTGCACCTTATGGGCTAATGAAGTGGGAAATTTTGTCTGGACAGTGCATTATCCTACTTTTGCGATTTCCTACTGTCGAGGGATCTTTAACGTGCACAGCCTGTAGCACACTGGGCCTCGGTAAACCTTTTTCTGTTAGACTATTCTGAGCAATTTATAATGAAGATAATCATGCTTTATGTTTAAAAATCTCTACAATCAATAGATCTTGTAGTGAAGCTTGTTATAAGAAGTTCATGAATATCTACCTGAAACAGGCTCCTCTACATTGTAAAATATCTATTGATACCTCTGTACAATATGGTTAAAAATTTCCTATCCAGGGTACCAATATATATCTTTCGGGTCTCAGGTGACAACGGTCACAAAGCTATTAAGCTCCCGCCCTATGCATTTAAAAATGCCATATTTGCAAGGACCTTTACAATAGCCTGCTATTATCAGGGGATGTTGATGTCTCCATTAGGTTTCTTTCATTCTTAGCTCTATGATTTAGAGTCCTATCAATAATCTACCCAAAATACCCCCTTCCCCTTTCAAATAATTTGATACTTCTTTCTTTGTCTGTGAGCGTTGATGAAATCCCACCTCTATGTTAAAAAAGGTAAGTTTTGTCTGCCTGTGTCAGTGCTTCTATTGTTATATGTAATATAATAGGTGTAATGTCTAGCTATTATATCTGACTCATTCCCAATCTTAAATTCATCACATTCTTCTTGTCTCTTTGAAATCTGATATTTTGATGTGTTTGTTGTGAAAGGAAAACCCTTCTGTTGTGATGTGAGGTCAAGGGTCAAGATATTATCAGGTCTGCTTGCTCTTTTGTTTATTCATTCTTCATTTTAATGGAAGTTATACCCCTTTAATTGTATAGCTTGAAGTAAAAGCAGTGTAAAAATAATTTGCGATCTGTTGAATTTCTATTCAAAACACGATTTATCACAATTTTCAAATCCTGTCTCTTTTGTTTTTATTGTTTGATTAAACAGAGGTTATTTCCCTTTAATTGAAGAATTGCACTTAGTTGAACTGAGTCGATCTCATTGTCTAGTCAAAGTATATAAAGAGCTTGTATAGACCATTATTTGAAGTACACTGTAAATTCTATGTATCCAAACCATATTAGACTGCTAGCTATTGTTTTAAATCATAATGTGGGTGGATATGCACAATTATCTTGATTTTCCATAGAAGGAAATTAGTTGAAAGATGGTGGTTGTCTCCCTTAGATTATTGTTCATTTCTTAAAATTGTCTTCTCGCTTAGTTAATCAAAAATATTTACGATTACAAAATATCTTTCAACAGTTTCAGCCCACATTTTTGAAGAATTCATATGTTCTCAAGAATGGTCAATATGAGTATATAGGCTTATTCATCAGTGTACTTACCTGGTGTCATAAAGTAACAGAATCTCTTAAAATCTAGAAAACTCACAAAACTCACTAATTATTGAACAGTGTTTTAATTTGCATTTTTATGGATAATTACTAAGTTTTTTAGATTTATCAGATTATATAAGGATTCTGTTATGTTATTTATGACAGCAGGTATATCTACTGATGAATATATACTCTTATTGACCAGGTTTAAATTTTATGTTCATTCTAAGACGTAGTATTCCTTTGAAAGTTTAATGTAGGTTAATCTACGATGTAGATGTTTTTAATTGAAAAAAGATAGCTCTGTATGTAGAACAACTGTTTTAAAAGTTTAAAAAAGGTTTTTAGGATTAACGAAACAAGAGAGGAATAAACAAAGTTTGGCAAGATAATGTCAAAACTTACTTCATGGTGAAGAAAGAGACAATCATGGCCAAATCTCTTCAGCCTCAAATAGAAGATTTAAATCAATGTTAATCCATTTTTTAAATAAAAAAATATTTAAAAAAGTAAAATAACAAAAAGTTGGTAAGAAGGAAAAATAAAGAGTTTAATTAAGTTTATATCAATATTTAAATCTAATGTTTTTATAAAGTTAGAAATAAGGATAAGAAATCTAATGTTTTTATAAAGTTAGAAATAAGGATAAGAAATCTAATGTTTTTATAAAGTTAGAAATAAGGATAAGAAATCTAATGTTTTTATAAAGTTAGAAATAAGGACAAGAAATCTAATGTTTTTATAAAGTTAGAAATAAGGATAAGAAATCTAATGTTTTTATAAAGTTAGAAATAAGGACAAGAATCTAATGTTTTTATAAAGTTAGAAATAAGGATAAGAAATCTAATGTTTTTATAAAGTTAGAAATAAGGACAAGAAATCTAATGTTTTTATAAAGTTGAAATAAGAAAAAATCTAATGTTTTTATAAGTGAAATAAGGAAAAGAAATCTAAGTTTTTATAAAGTTAGAAATAAGGATAAGAAATCTTGTTTTTATAAAGTTAGAAATAAGGATAAGAAATCTAATGATTGATATAAAGTTAGAAATAAGGACAAGAAATCTTATGTTTTTTTAAAGTTAGAAATAAGGACAAGAAATCTAATGTTTTTATAAAGTTAGAAATAAGGACAAGAAATCTAATGTTTTTATAAAGTTAGAAATAAGGACAAGAAATCTAATGTTTTTATAAAGTTAGAAATAAGGATAAGAAATCTAATGTTTTTATAAAGTTAGAAATAAGGATAAGAAATCTAATGTTTTTATAAAGTTAGAAATAAGGATAAGAAATCTAATGTTTTTATAAAGTTAGAAATAAGGATAAGAAATCTAATGTTTTTATAAAGTTAGAAATAAGGATAAGAAATCTAATGTTTTTATAAATTTAGAATAAGGATAAGAAATCTAATGTTTTTATAAAGTTAGAAATAAGGATAAGAAATCTAATGTTTTTATAAAGTTAGAAATAAGGATAAGAAATCTAATGTTTTTATAAAGTTAAAAAATAAGGATAAGAAATCTAATGTTTTTATAAAGTTAGAAAAAAGGATAAGAAATCTAATGTTTTTATAAAGTTAGAAAAAGGATAAGAAATCTAATGTTTTTATAAAGTTAGAAAAAGGATAAGAAATCTAATGTTTTTATAAAGTTAGAAATAAGGATAAGAAATCTAATGTTTTTATAAAGTTAGAAATAAGGATAAGAAATCTAATGTTTTTATAAAGTTAGAAATAAGGATAAGAAATCTAATGTTTTTATAAAGTTAGAAAAAAGGATAAGAAATCTAATGTTTTTATAAAGTTAGAAATAAGGATAAGAAATCTAATGTTTTTATAAAGTTAGAAATAAGGATAAGAAATCTAATGTTTTTATAAAGTTAGAAATAAGGATAAGAAATCTAATGTTTTTATAAAGTTAGAAATAAGGATAAGAAATCTAATGTTTTTATAAAGTTAGAAATAAGGATAAGAAATCTAATGTTTTTATAAAGTTAGAAATAAGGATAAGAAATCTAATGTTTTTATAAAGTTAAAAAATAAGGATAAGAAATCTAATGTTTTTATAAAGTTAGAAATAAGGATAAGAAATCTAATGTTTTTATAAAGTTAGAAATAAGGATAAGAAATCTAATGTTTTTATAAAGTTAGAAATAAGGATAAGAAATCTAATGTTTTTATAAAGTTAGAAATAAGGATAAGAAATCTAATGTTTTTATAAAGTTAGAAATAAGGATAAGAAATCTAATGTTTTTATAAAGTTAGAAAATAAGGATAAGAAATCTAATGTTTTTATAAAGTTAGAAATAAGGATAAGAAATCTAATGTTTTTATAAAGTTAAAAAATAAGGATAAGAAATCTAATGTTTTTATAAAGTTAGAAATAAGGATAAGAAATCTAATGTTTTTATAAAGTTAGAAATAAGGATAAGAAATCTAATGTTTTTATAAAGTTAGAAATAAGGATAAGAAATCTAATGTTTTTATAAAGTTAGAAATAAGGATAAGAAATCTAATGTTTTTATAAAGTTAGAAATAAGGACAAGGTATTTCAGATGAAGGTTTTAAGACAAGTAACAACAATGTTTGGCAAGTTGATGTTAATTCTTATTGTATCTATCTCTTACTGACCTACACTGGGGTTAACTCAAACAACATTTACCTTCATAATGTTTCAGAGTTTAATAGACGTTCATTAGCCCATTAGGTGTAGAAGAGTAGGACGTAAAACTCCATTCATTTCATTTCTTTTACAAACAGTACACCTTCATTAACCCATTAGGTGTAGAAGAGTAGGACGTAAAACTCCATTCATTTTATTGCATTTGAGAAACATATAGTTTTAGTCTACTACTTCTGATGATAATTTACCAATGTCTATGTTCTAGGCCCAAATCATAGACTTTCATATAAAACAACGACTGTAGCCTTTCACATAAAACAACGACTGTAGCCTTTCACATAAAACAACGACTGTAGCCTTTCACATAAAACAACGACTGTAGCCTTTCACATAAAACAACGACTGTAGCCTTTCATATAAAACAACGACTGTAGCCTTTCATATAAAACAACGACTGTAGCCTTTCACATAAAACAACTACTGTAGCCTTTCATATAAAACAACGACTGTAGCCTTTCATATAAAACAACTACTGTAGCCTTTCATATAAAACAACGACTGTAGCCTTTCATATAAAACAACGACTGTAGTCTATATAGGTATATATCACTTTACATTAAGATTAAATATAATATTGTATACCCCTCTAACATTCTTAACACAAAGAGAAGAAATGGTTAGTGTGAAGATCTTTTATTACAGATTAACAATATTGGAATACAAGTATAACACAATTATAACACTAGCCCTCAACTTATATTCCTGTTAGGTTTAACAAATACTAACTTATACCAAATACTCTAATGGGAGTCAAGCCTTCAATTTGTCCTACTTGTTTGCATCAATGGATAACAGTGTGCAATGAGGGAAATTTTGCCAGGACAGCCGTATTGACCTTCTCTTAGTAATGTATATTGAATTCGGCCTGTAGAACACAAAGCCTCTATGCCACCTCAATAAACTAATAAACATTACAATGTATATCAATGTAACACATTTAATAGGAATTTCAACTATTTACTGATTAATCATTATATTGGCCTAGTCATAATCTAATAAAATCACAGAGTAGAAGTCAGAATGAGTAGGATAGATACAGCTAGAGGGAATATCAATAATTACATAGTTAATAACCTCAATATTTTCGTTATTGGGATTACACTTTCTTGGTATAGCACAGATTCTAGTGCTGAAAAGTTAATAACCTTGTAGATCAGTTGGATGTAAAACTCCATTTCTGTTCATTTACCTCTAGCTGAGAAGGCTAAATATACAGCAAGAAAACAGGATCTGCTTGTCCGTCTTGTGACAGGGATATTGATTATCATACTGTTAGCCTAAGAGAATAGTTGGATGTAAAACTCCATTTCTTTTCATTTACCTATAGCCTAGAAAGCTACATATAGCTAGAATGTCTAGGCTATAAGGAATATAATCAATCTCCTATCAAATAAAATATTAACTTGACACAATAGTAGGATGTAAAACTCCATTTCTTTTCATTTACCTAAATTCATTCAACTAGAGGGAATATCAATATAATTACACTGTTAATAAACTTCAGAGAATAGTAGGATGTAAAACTCCATTTCCCTTTCTACTAACTAGAGCTGAGAAGGCTAGGTATTCCTGTATAGCTGGAAGGAATATCAATAATCTACTAGGGCTGTAGTAAAGGTGGTATATGGCTCGTATACCATACCTGTTTTGAGTGTTTTTACCTTTATTTGTAGAGAGTTGTAATATAACTGATGTATTGTTCAGGTGAAGTGTGAGTTATATTGATCATTTTACCCTGAGTTTTTTTATTCTCTAGGGTAGTTTTTAACCAGGTATTATGATCCACACGCGTATGGGACTACAATCTTTATTCATACACTGCAGATGTCACTTCTAATCATTAGTCGTATATTACATTGAACTTCAATTCTAACTAGAGAGTAGGCTACTGATAAGGTAGTCATTATGTGAAATTAACTCTTACTTTGTGTTACTGGATTATTATAAAATGCAGACATATGGATTCAGGCCACAGGTAAATTATACTTTTATTAGACAATTAAGAAGTTTGTTAATGAATGTAGGCTATATTTTTAATTAACCTTGCAATGTGGATGTTGAATAGAATATAGAAATTTGTTTTCAACAACATGACAAAAGATTTAAAGAGAATCCATGACAAAATCTTATTTATAATTTATTTTAAGAACAATGCTGTTTAATTAATAAATGATTAGGCTTTTTCTAATGCACGTTATAGATCCCTCGACAGTTGGAATAACAAAAGGAGTAGGCTTATGGCTTATGTCCAAAATTTCCCTCATTGCACAATGCATGGTGTTGCAGGTGTTCCTTTTCAACCTTTAGGTGCAGAAGAGTATGGTATAAAAGTAGGTCTATATAATATGGGGAAGGGTTTGACAGGAGCCTACTCTCTGGAAAGTATTTAGTATAATTAGTGCCTTACTTGTCAATTAAATATTGGATTTAATTCATTAATATATATAATATTTTTAAAAACACTGTCTTGGTTTTAGGAGGAAATGTCAAAGATCTTCACATAAAACTGTTACTGAGGAAATCAAACTTGGTTTTAACGAAAATAGAGAATACAGCCTGATTCTTTAATTAACAAATCTCGTTAGGAAACGTGTAATTACCAAGTTAATTAATCACTGTTTGTTTCTAAAAGAAATTAATGTGGTAAATATGTGGTTTCATCTTAACCTTCGAATTATTGTTAATCAGGACCACAAACTAAAACTTTGGATATATTGTGCTTATTTTATTTTACTTTCCGTGTATGGGGTCATTGTCTTCTAGTTTCATTCTTGTGTTATAGAATGTAGGATGTAAAACTCTATTGGTGTGAAATCAAAGCTATTAATACAATAAAAGGTGTGATATGGCCCTTGTAAGTGGTCTTTCTTTGTTGGCTCCCACCTGTTTAGGGTCTGCTTTAAAAATAATAAGATAATTTTCAGATAAAATCTAAGAATGATGTCATGTCGTTAGTGTTGTTTAATTAATCTATAATTAATACTAATGATATTGTTGAATTAATGAAAAGGATGTTGTATTTTGCTTTTTTTGTCTTTTTAAGGATAAGATTTTGAAATAATATTGTGAGTCATTATCCTTGAATATTTAATTAAAATCAAAACTTTTGAAAATAATAATTTTTAATAATGAAAGATTTATCTTAAAATAGTTTTACTGAAATTCCCAAAATATAAATTGTATCTGTGGAAATTTTGTACAAGACGGTGATGAAAACATATATCCATGAAAACACTGGCCAAGGTCACAAAGTAAAGATTAATGTTAAACAAGGTTCAAGTTAAAGGTTAAGATAATTAGAGACATTATAAAAGAATGACAAATCTTTACTTAGTATCACTTGGTGAAATTATTGAAAATATAAGACTGAGTGGTCCAGGTGCCATAGGGACAAGTTGAGCATCGTCCACATGCCCTATTCTGTCCAGTTGAACGACTGTATCTTCTATTATAAAAGATAACAAAATAGACTCTTTGTTTGCATAAACCCATGTTATCTAGGTCACATGCTTTCAATATTTGAGTATAAAAGGTTTTATTTGCTGTGTGTATTAGATATTGTTGGTTGACTGTCTGAAATATCTCCTGTAGGAATGATAAGTGTTAATCTGAAGTTAATCCCACAGATTATCAGCTTTAAAACATATTATAATATAACACTTTCTTTTTTAACATTTTTTGATAAAAATATAATCAGTAATAAATATGTTAAGTGTGACTGTAAATAAATTGATAAAAACTAAATTTAAAAAGCTTTGAATGTTTGTCAATTCAATTTCCTTAAGCTGAAATCAATGAAGTAAATATGTTAGATCTATGTTTTGTGTTGAATTGATAAAAAATTATTAAAATACATTGTTCGTTAAGTACAAGATTTAATGATTATGCATTAAAAATTCAATAAAACTGAAGAATAAAACCAAGGCATTAAGAAACTATCATGGGTATAATATTGAGTTATTGAGTTATGAAGTTATGAAGTTATTGAGTTATTGAGTTATTAAGTTAGACGTATTATTCAGTATGATAGAAGCCAGGTGATCCTGTTTCACAGATCACAACCATCATAAAACAAGCCATAGTTGACCTTATTATACCTGATGTAGAACAAGTTTAGAGTTGAAACTAATTACCAATGATAGGACCAGGCATATCTTGAAAATGTCTGATGATGGGTCCAAAAATAAGGGAATAGTCTCTCCCTATCAAGATCCAAGCTCTCAAGCTAAAACCGAGGACATGAATTTTCTGCCATTTCCAACAACAGTATTCCTTACTTAACAAGGTATGCCACAATTTCAGATGAGTGTAGACTTGGGTATTTCTAGGGGATGAATGACAGTTATAAAAGACATGAAGATTTCTCTTGCAAATCAACAACATCCCATTAAGTTGCCAGGTTTCTATCATATAAAAATTGAAGCCTCATGAAAAGCAAACCCTTGTTTGTCAACCGAGTTATATTTTAACAGCATCAAACATGTCAAGTTGACTTATTCTAAGTTGATATAGACTGTCTCTCTATATATTACAATCTGTATGTACTGTATTCTATTAGCATGTTTGTCATAAAACAAAGACACTTGTAGATTGTGTGTGAAATCTTGTCTTGTAAGAGATTCTCCTGTGTATTTACCAGGTGTTGAGATAAGGATATTTCTAGATTATGTTGTTTTATTCTATCATGATGTTGATATAATAGAATGAGTGTCCTTAAAACATGGTGAATTCAAGTTTTTTATCCCACTTTCAGAAATATATTCTGCTGAACGGAATGTTAACTTGGGGTATACCTTCATTTCATAAACAAAGGTCGAAATACCGTTCCATTTGTATGTAGAATTTGTTTGAAAGATCAAGGATACCATGAAAAGAGACACAATTTATGGCCCTGTTAGTTCTCTAAGACTACCTTCATTACCTAACCAGTAGCAACAAGTATCTAGAAACAGTCATACAAACAAGTCAGCAGGGTTCTATTTGGCCTGATATGGTTATTGAGTTAGATAGTTTTATAAAAAGATGATAATTATACCATAGTCTTCAAGTGTTACATGGCTGTGAGAGAATTCAAATTTGATGTTTCCCTTTCAGAACAATATCATTCTGTATTATCAGTAATCAGACACTTGACATCTACCAACAATTACAGAAACAAAATCCATAAGATTCTTCCCTATTTATCAGAGAGAATGGGTATCTCATCTACAAGTTGGATTAAAGATGCTCTGGTTTCTAAAGATGCTCTGGTTTCTAAAGATGCTCTGGTTTCTAAAGATGCTCTGGTTTCTGAAGATGCTCTGGTTTCTAAGATGCTCTGGTTTCTAAAGATGCTCTGGTTTCTAAAGATACTCTGGTTTCTAAAGATGTTCTGGTTTCTAAAGATGCTCTGGTTTCTTAAGATGCTCTGGTTTCTAAAGATGCTCTGGTTTCTAAAGATGCTCTGGTTTCTAAAGATGCTCTGGTTTCTAAAGATGCTCTGGTTTCTTAAGATGCTCTGGTTTCTAAAGATGCTCTGGTTTCTTAAGATGCTCTGGTTTCTTAAGATGCTCTGGTTTCTGAAGATGCTCTGGTTTCTAAAGATGCTCTGGTTTCTAAAGATGCTCTGGTTTCTTAAGATGCTCTGGTTTCTTAAGATGCTCTGGTTTCTAAAGATGCTCTGGTTTCTTAAGATGCTCTGGTTTCATAAAGATGCTCTGGTTTCTTAAGATGCTCTGGTTTCTAAAGATGCTCTGGTTTCTAAAGATGCTCTGGTTTCTAAAGATGCTCTGGTTTCTAAAGATGCTCTGGTTTCTAAAGATGCTCTGGTTTCTTAAGATGCTCTGGTTTCTAAAGATGCTCTGGTTTCTAAAGATTCTCTGGTTTCTAAAGATGCTCTGGTTTCTACAGATGCTCTGGTTTCTACAGATGCTCTGGTTTCTAAAGATGCTCTGGTTTCTAAAGATGCTCTGGTTTCTAAAGATGCTCTGGTTTCTTAAGATGCTCTGGTTTCTAAAGATGCTCTGGTTTCTAAAGATGCTCTGGTTTCTTAAGATGCTCTGGTTTCTAAAGATGCTCTGGTTTCTAAAGATGCTCTGGTTTCTAAAGATTTCTCGTTACACAACCAGTATCTAGAGAATCATTGTTGTTTTTTAATTTTACACAACATCATAATCACAAAACATTTTTATACCCTTCTCTAAAATATATAAACATAAAACATTGTTCATAAAATCGATATTGGTTTTTTGATTCTAGTTCTTGATATAGCTTGAAACCTAATTAACAGATTACAAGATTTATAAATAATTAATTAGTTAGAGAATTATTCTTACTCAGCCGACTTTACCTTGAGATGTTCTGAGAACTAAACCAGTTTAGTCCGTGGCATATCTCATTCTGTTTTATACAAAAATCAGGATTCTCCAGTTTGTAAGACCCCAGCTTTCTCATCAACTGACCCTCTTCAATAAAATGATTAACAAACTTACTCCCCAGAATCTTGGTTCCTTCTCAGATTTCTGTCATCAACCTGTATCAACTATGAAACCATGACGTTCTCCCTTCCCCAGCTGATAGTGAATCCTCGTTCATTTCTTCCCTCAGTTGTCTCTTAAAATCTTCTCCCCATTGGGTTTCAAATGGCACCAAATCTTCAGAATTTCAAGGCATGGAAAGAGTAATTCCAGCTCAAGTCTCCCAGTCTGTTTGATCTTGGTGTATGGACATAGGCTGAAGAAGTCATTTGTCTGAAGATCACACAAGTCATTTGTCTGAAGATCACACAGTGTGTGAGTAACAATATGTTTCAGGTTCAGATTTAATATTTATATAACTTAGAGAGCTGTCAGATCACACAGTGTGATACTCTTGTTTCAGGTTCCATTTTAATATTCTACAGACAGTAACTGTGATAATGAACTGATAATATTTGAAGTATTGTAATCAAGTGATAATATTTGAAGTATTGAAGTATTGAATCAAGTGATAATATTTGAAGTATTGTAATCACGCTATCAAATGACTTGTAGTTTATTTCCATTCTAATCTTGAATGTACTTGTTTGTTTACTCATAATTAATATTTTTCATGGCTGAACGAAGAAACAAGTGGAATCTATTTCTAGTTTTAATGAACACTGAATCAAGTTGAGACATGATCGTTTGTTTAAATTCTATAAAGGCAAGATTGAGAACAATATAATATTTGAAGTTGGTGTATTTAATGACAGCTATCAAATGATTTGTAGATTTCATTCAAGAATGTTTTGTTGTGTTTACTCATAATTTAATTTATTTTTTATGGCTGACCCCGAAGAAAAAGGGCTTTTCAAAGAACACAACAAGTTGAACATGCTCTCTATTTTATTCTAAAACAAAGATTGGAACAATACAATAGATTGGGTTTGTATTTAATTTTTATAACTACTGTAGGGACAGAGGTTCTGAAATTTTTTAATTATTTCTAGTTATGTTTCCCAAAAAAAGGCTATCAAGAATCAAGTGCTTGCTACTAAAGTTATTATAAATTCTACATAATGTTGGCCACCCTGGGATAGTATAAATTTTATAGTAGGATGGGGTTCCGGGGAGTTTTAAATTGTTAGGGTAATGAGGAGCTTTGCAGTCTAGAAAAAGATTGTGGGTAAAACTAGAATAAAGTAAAGATTTTATAGGGAGGGGTGGGGGGGTTATACAATCACTGAAGGTTCTTGAAAGGGGAAGTGGAAACAAAAGGGTTAAAAAAGGCTGATTTTGAGAATGCTAGCTATGATTATATTATATTATATTGGTCACCATGTTACTGATATCTTCAGGTAAAACCAATATTAAAATAAAGATATGGTGAGATTAAAACTGATGATTAATATAAATAGAATGATATGGTATTGATTATAAACTTCAATATACACATGTTTATATATTCTATCATACCAGTCATCAGGGTTTTGATTTGACTGTGTTTACCAGTCATGTCTGACTAGAGCTTTAGACCTTTGTATATACCAGTCATGTCTGACTAGAACTCTAGACTGTTGATTTGAAAGTAATTACCTGTCATGTCTGACTAGAACTCTAGACTGTTGATTTGAAAGTAATTACCTGTCATGTCTGACTAGAACTCTAGACTGTTGATTTGACTGTAATTACCTGTCATGTCTGACTAGAACTCTAGACTGTTGATTTGACTGTATTATCCAGTCATGTCTGACTAGAACTCTAGTACTTTGTATTGTATGACTAGTCATATTGTTTATCAGTCATGTCTGACTAGAACTCTATACTGTGATTTGTATAATTACCTGTCATGTCTGACTAGAACTCTATACTGTTGTATTTACCAGTCATGTCTGACTAGAACTCTATACGGTTGTATTTACCTGTCATGTCTGACTAGAACTCTATACTGT
Source organism: Nipponacmea schrenckii (assembly GCA_030562195.1). NCBI lineage: Eukaryota > Metazoa > Mollusca > Gastropoda > Lottiidae > Nipponacmea > Nipponacmea schrenckii. The sequence goes on from JAUJPP010000006.1 coordinate 1,339,790, forward strand.
TGATATTTACCAGTCATGTCTGACTAGAACTCTATACTGTTGATATGTAATTACCTGTCATGTCTGACTAGAACTCTATACTGTTGTAAGTAATTACCTGTCATGTCTGACTAGAACTCTATACTGTTGTATTTGTCACTGACTAATCTACTGTTTACATAGTCTGACTAGAACTCTATACTTGTTCAGATTTGACTAGAACATACTTATTACCTGTCATGTCTGACTAGAACTCTATACTGTTTGATTTACCAGTCATGTCTGACTATCTTACTGTATTTACCAGTCATGTCTGACTAGACTCTATATGTATGATTATCGTAATGTTGATAAAGTTCTAACTGTTAATTTGTATACCAGTCATGTTCTATTAGATCAAAAATCATGAATCTAATATTGTAATTTCCTTTTTAATTGTAATAAAGACTATCCTGTTTAATATTGTAATAAAGACTATCCTGTTTAATATTGTAATAAAGACTATCCTGTTTAATATTGTAATAAAGACTATCCTGTTTAATATGCTAATAAAATAATTCAAGCATAGATCGCAATCAACCTTCAGTATTCACTGACAATAGCCACATTCCTTATGTTGAACTATAAGGAATAATGATAAAATTCAAGAAATATCCTAAAACAGAGATGACAAGGTAACACCTATATATTATTATAGAAATAACGAGAAACTATTTCAAAATACAACACCCAAAACCAAAACAGAATCTATGTTAGAGAAAATACAAGGGTATAGATTTATAAAAACTAATTTAAATTTAACAATAACTGAAATTAGATTTGAATAATGAGATTTTTTACACCTGTAATTCAAGACTATCATCAAACACTGTTTGTTCTATTGTCAGGTCTCTTTGATGTTGTTGATTACTTAAACGAGTTCTGTTTTTGAAGTTTCACAAATCTAAACTTAAAAAAATAATTAATTAAAGGTGTTGCAGAGAACATACAGCCTTTTGTTGCTGTAAATATTGGTGACTTCCATGTGCATGGGGGAAGAAGGGTTATCACAATTTGTCAAGTTGGTAGGGCATATATAAATTTTATTCTTATCCAATTTTAAACTTTTCTATCAATTGTATTAGTCTTAATAAATAACACCTTGCTCTGGAATATATTTAAAACTGTGGTACATTGTTGTACTATTGTATATAGAATCCTATCTATAGTTAATATAAATATATAACACTGCAGTATGTGTTATTAATATTTATATTTATATTTATATTACATGTATAGTGATAATTTTAATGTTATATAATTTTATTATAGCCATAAAACATGTTGTAACAATAGAACTGTAACAATAGAACTGTAACAATAGAACTGTAACAATAATGATATGTAACAATAGACATATATGCTGGTATATTCAACATGCTGTTGTCAACTTAAGCAGGCCCTGTTTCATTCAGTCTATTAGGTTACAGGTGCTAAGGGGGTGGGACGGACATTGTTTCTCTAAGATTCTTAAAATGAATAAAGATTTATATTGTTAATCCAATTACCAACAGTAAATCCTAAAATTTCTGTTAATCTAGATAGGATGTTCTAATTTAAAATTTGAACACTGTTTCTGGCACTAAGATTGTTTTAAGAAAACATGGATATCTGCAATATCTCTACAGAACTGGAATATCCCCCCCCCCCCCTCTCCCTCCAACTACTGATTTAAAGAAATAATGACTTGATATTGTGAACAGGTTCTGAGGCATTATATATAATATATAAATCATAGGAGTCATAAATCTAACTTTTTACCAAAATTTTTCCCTTGGGACATGAAATTCAAACTTTTTAAAAGTTATTAAAACTTGACATTGTTACTTTTATGTACAAGCAGAATATTTAATAATAATAATGAGTGAGGGGGGGGGGCTTGTTAGTATTATATTGAATAGATAGAAAATAAAAACAGGCTGGGGGGTAGATTGGAGTGAGGTACGATGATGGATGGGAAGGGGTGTAGGAAGTGGAAGGGGGGTGGGGGCGGGGAGGGGTTGATAATATTAACTGTCTCCTAGTCAATAATCACTTCTAACCAGTCCACTGATATCAGTCTAATAGTATATTTATATATTTATATTTATTGTCATAACAATTGTATTTATTGATGATATATTGTATGATATTAATTAAATGATATCAGGATAACGAACTGACCTAATTAGTGGTCTGACGAGGTCAGTAAGGATGTTTATAATGAAATCTATAACGATATGATGTTTTTAATTAACATAGTTTGTTCTAGACTCAATGTCGACTGTCAGTCAAATATTATATTATATCATTTATCTATATATCATTAATATTGAATTTCTACTTCATCAACACACAGATTGTTGAAATAGTTTTAATTTGCCCCGATTTCAAAATGGTTGGTTGATAGATGACATTTGTTTCCAATGGATACTGATATCACGGACTAGGTACCGGTAGTTGATATTATGATTTAAATGTATCTTGACTTTCCTGCAGTAATACTGGTCGGAGAGACTGACACAAAACACACATTGTACTCCTCATCATTTTAGTAAAACTAAGTTTTGGTGGTCACTTGCAAGTACTATAAATAAAGTAGCCTACACTGTAATATGTAGAAATGTAAAGAATGTATTGTTAGTAGACCAATAGGTCAAACTGTATACTGAGGTCATTTAGTCTTTTTACTAGTAGAATCATTCAACCATAGGTCATCATCTTAATAGAAATATAGTAGAACTTAGAAGGCAGAGGGGTGGAGGCAAGGGGATCACTATGTTTTCCCTACCTGTAAGAGAGGGTTTGACACCTGCCAAGGGTACAGGCCAAGGATGTTAGAGATATTTATTGTCTTGCTGTTTGCTTGATAGGACAATAATTTGAGGTGTCATAAGCAGTTGGATGTACACATGAAAGATTCCTTGACAGTTAGAAACAAAAAGAATAGGCAAATATCTCTTATAACCCATATTGCACACTGCTTGGCGTTGCCTGTCCTAATAAGCTCAATAAGTGTGAAATATTAGGGAGTAAAACTCCATTTCATATCACTGACTGACTAGAGATATCTTCTATTAATCTAGTAATGAAAATTGAACTTGTTAACCAAACCTCAGGTTTATTTGTTCAACTCTAGATATTTTATGGTGATTTCCACCATTATTCAAACAGATAAAAAACGGTCATTTCCTGGTCAAGAAGACAGTGGACCAATCAACCACTTAATCAAGTCATGAATAATTCATATCACTAATTCACCCCCATTGTCCAGAGCGAGCATGGTTCTATTGTTCTCAAGATGACAATTCAAGGTTTTGAAAGCAATTGATTTTTTGACTTGTTTATGGTTTTTACATGTAAGTGGATGGTTTGTGAATTGACACATGGCCAACTCCTCTATATTTCTTGGGCTGTATTCTCGATAACTAAAATAATAAAATCCATATTTAAAGAAATACAGTAATTTAATTGGATAATAAAACTTAATTTTAAAATTTATTTTAATGGTTAACCAATCAGATGTCTGGAACACTAAAATCATATTAAGTTAAAGTTTTCCAGAATAAGGGCCCAGTATTAAATATACAAAAGGTTTCCTGTATTAAATGGTATTGTAATGCATATGGCTTGATGGAAGTTTCTGTTGATATTTTAGTAACCGGGGGGGAGAATAGATTCATGTTGCCATGGCATTAACAATGTTAAATAATAAAAGTGTTCCATCCTTTCAATTGGTCAATTATTTAAATCAGTGTTAAATATAGTTTTATTATCCAATCAGATTACTCTATTCTTAAAATTTTTGCACCATCATAATCCTATTTTAGAGCCTGTTTCACTAAAACTTAACTAAGGATGATTTTAGTGTTCCAATTACCAGATTGGTCAATCACTAAAATTGAGTTTTTTATTAACCAATCAGGTTACTGTATTTCTTAAAATCTTGATTGTATCTTTGTAAAAATTTTGTGAAACAGGTTCCTGGTCTTCGTCAACTTTAGAAGAATTATTTTATTACATAAAACTTACAATAAAATTATTTTGATTTGAAACTACTCCCTACTGATCTCATTAAAACCTTCAAACTTTTTGTTCATTTGCTGTTTTTCATTTCATTTTCTTCAATGGGAAATTAGGTAAATTTAACCTAAAGAAAGTAAAATCTTTTTAAAAAGTTTTATTAAAAACATTGTGACATTTTGTTACGCACATTATCTTAACTTTTATATTTTTAAATTTTTAAACAGTGTGATGTGAATTAAAAATATATTGTGAGACTAAGTTTGCCGCGTGTTATAAGAGGGTTGGAGGAGACCAGTTCACCCCTGACATTTAAACTAGATCTGTAGATTTAGGGATGATAAAGAGTTTTGACACCGCCAGTCGACTAGTATAGATAGAGAGTGATGTCATTGTTTTATAACATCTACCCTTAATATTCTTACAACTTTCATAGTATTGTCTTAGCTATACAACACTGGACCAGCAGATTGTCAACTTTCATAGTACAGTCTTAGATATACAACACTGGACCAGCAGATTGTCAACTTTCATAGTACAGTCTTAGATATACAACACTGGACCAGCAGATTGTCAACATTCATAGTACAGTCTTAGATATACAACACTGGACCAGCAGATTGTCAACTTTCATAGTACAGTCTTAGATATACAACACTGGACCAGCAGATTGTCAACTTTCATAGTACAGTCTTAGATATACAACACTGGACCAGCAGATTGTCAACTTTCATAGTACAGTCTTAGATATACAACACTGGACCAGCAGATTGTCAACTTTCATAGTATTGTCTTAGCTATACAACACTGGACCAGCAGATTGTCAACTTTCATAGTATTGTCTTAGCTATACAACACTGGACCAGCAGATTGTCAACTTTCATAGTACAGTCTTAGATATACAGTGTGTGAGTAACAACATGTTTCAGGTTCTGTTTTAGTTATCTGATGATCACACAGTGTGTGAATAACAACATGTTTCAGGTTCTGTTTTAGTTGTCTGAAGATCGTATAGCAGGAAACTCTGAGTAACAACATGTTTCAGATTCTGTTTTAATATTTATATAACTTAGAGAGCTGTCAGATCACACAGTGTGATACTCTTGTTTCGGGTTCCATTTTAATATTCATTTGCTGTTCTTTCTTTTCATTTCCTTCAATGGGAATTTAGATAAATTTAACCTAAAGAAAGTAAAATCTTTTTAAAAAGTTTTATTAAAAACATTGTGACATTTTGTTACGCACATTATCTTAACTTTTATATTTTTAAATTTTTAAACAGTGTGATGTGAATTAAAAATATATTGTGAGACTAAGTTTGCCGCGTGTTATAAGAGGGTTGGAGGAGACCAGTTCACCCCTGACATTTAAACTAGATCTGTAGATTTAGGGATGATAAAGAGTTTTGACACCGCCAGTCGACTAGTATAGATAGAGAGTGATGTCATTGTTTTATAACATCTACCCTTAATATTCTTACAACTTTCATAGAACAGTCTTAAACCATGTTTAAATAGCTCAAAAAGTTCCATAATAACGCGTATATTGTTAACATTATTGTTTTGGAACCGTTCTCTGCACGCTTGTTATATTTTTGCTGTAAATTTGTGATGTTATCGCAGCTTGGTCTGGACGGAGACATAAACAGATAATCAAATGAAATGGAGTTTTACACCCCACTGTTCCTGTTACTGATTTAGCAAAATGTAATGGAACTTTGCTTTAATATCATGATTACAACATTAGTCGAACTTTAATAATATCCTCACTTATTATTCAAATGAAATGGAATGAGTTTTACACCCTACTTTCATTGTTTTTGTCAGTCAAGACAATTTGCTTCAACAGCAGTGTTAGAGTACTAGCCTACTCTATTAATTGTTTCCTTCTGTTCAGTGATATCTAATAACATAGAGCGTTAAAAAACTTGACAACTATTCCCTCAGACCTGCATTACTGTCAGAAAAAAATCATGTTTTGAAAATCACCAACTTGCTGGAATTAAACCTTAGATATTGAAGTTAGAAGGGAATTCACTGGGCCAGTGGCCAGTTATACAAAAATGTACCACTTTGCCTCAGATTTTGTGCTCCAAATCGCATCTTGTTTCAAAAATTTTAAAATTTAAATGTTAATGATAGGAATTTATAAACAAAAATTCCTTATGAAAATTAATTCTTCCTCAGATTTTGGTGATGATTTTTTACCCCACATGTATCTTATCAATATTTTTAGAATTGAAACTTTAATTCAGGGGGGAGGAATTATAGAAAGAAAAGATGACCCCAGAAGAAATGTGAGTGAAATATTTGACCTAGGTCATGGGGCTGGAGATCTGATCTAAAATACCTGAGATTATAATTTGATAATTTGATCGTTGGCAGGTCAATATTTTTAATTAATTTAATATGACATTCAAAATATTTAGATTTTATCTGGCTAGGATATCAACTTAAAGAGACATGTTCTCTTGCAATTAGATAAAAACAATTAATAGTAATATAGCATAGTTAACAAAACATTGTTTTACAAAATGACTGATTGGGGAAAATTATTTCTTTATCAAGTTTTGAAGTTTTGAAGGCCACAGGTTTGTAGTTCTGGTGGAGTCTGAACCATTTATAACAATCTGGTGTGATACAGATCGAGAGTTAAGATCTGAATTATTTTTCAAAATTTCCCTTTACTTCATGTTCCAGTCCTATAATTGGGCCAATCATTAAAAATTGAAGTTAGTAATATTTAGAAGTATAAGGCAGCCGGAGGATACGAGATATATTTAGTTATAGCTTGTCAATGTCACACACTTGACATAAATACATTAATATTAATACAGTTATACATTTCTAATTACCTGATAATTAGATACACAGTCTCTCTGTGATACAGTGATTAATACGGGGTAGGGATAGGTTGTATGTATCAAGGGTCGTGTCAGGTCAAGCATGATTCAAGGACAGATTGCTACTGTGGATTTTAATTTAATTTAAATTTTGATGATATCTTTAGTTTTGGATTAACCTTAAAGTGTTTGTGTCTTTTTATAATCTTTTAGAAAGATGATATCTTTAACAAAATTTTCTTTTGATTTAAGAGAGTCCACATAAGTGATGAATTTTTCTTAAAGTGCCGAAAATCCCTTTTGCACTGTGTTTGTCAACGTGGTATAGTTTGAGAGAGTCCACATAGCTGATGATATTCTTGTTTTGGAATAAGGAGGAATAAGTGCTGCAATCTAATTTATTGGCCACAGTGATTTGGAAAAAGATAAACTTGAGGTTACTCCGTCACTGTGCCATTCTCAAAAAATTGCTCACCATCTTGCAAAAAGACTTGGGAAAAGATTCACAAGTTTGTCAAGTAGGTTTACGTTTAGAACAAAGTTTTTATGATTTCAAAATTCAGGAAAATTCATGGGAACAGTAAATGACAAAGATGGAATTTTTAGACAGAGTGTATTATATACAGGTAAGGTTACTTGGAAATTAACAAATTAACTGTAATTAATAATTAACTGTGATAGATTGCTCTGTTGGTCCGGAAGATAGTTCAATTGTGTGTGACTGACATGGTAAAGCGTCTAGTAGTTCGGATGGGACAATAAACCAAGACCCTGTGTGCACATTAAAGATACCTCAACAGTTGGAAATCAAAAAAGAACAGTCTAATGCAGCTGTCTTGGCAAATTTCCTTCACAGCACAGCATGGCATTTCTCGTCTTCATTAGCCCATAAGTGAGACATGGAAAAAGCATCTAGTAGTTCTGATGGGACAATAAACCGAGGCCCAATGTGCATATTAAAGATACCTCAACAGTTGGAAATCAAAAAAGAACAGTCTAATGCAGCTGTCTTGGCAATTTTCCTTCACAGCACACTGCATGGCATTACTCGTCTTCATTAGCCCATTAAGTGTAGAAGAGTAGGACGTAAAATTCCATTCTTTTCAAATCATATTTTTTGAGGTTGATTGATTCTGGAGTTCTTTTGAACTAAAAAATAATTTTGACCTTTGATCTGTATTGAAATATATAGAATATAATTGATATAGTTAATTAAAGAAATGTAATATGAGTTATTTCAAGTAGTTTTTGTTTTGTTCATTTACAACTTGAATTATAGGCTGGCTAAAACTTATATTATAGACTGGCTACAACTTATATTATAGACTGGCTACAACTTATATTATAGGCTGGCTACAACTTATATTATAGACTGGCTACAACTTGAATTATAGACTGGCTACAACTTATATTATAGACTGGCTACAACTTATATTATAGACTGGCTACAACTTATATTATAGACTGGCTACAACTTATATTATAGACTGGCTACAACTTGAATTATAGGCTGGCTACAACTTATATTATAGACTGGTTACAACTTGAATTGTAAATTAGTAGCAGTTATTTTATAGTCAGACTTTCTCTGATCATATATCAAATGTTGCGAGTTTTACGAAAATCGAGAAAACAATATTCGACCAAATGTGAAAGTGAACTGACCAAGTACTTTATGAGTACCATATACTGTATGTCATTGGATAGCTGTATGTTGTTGGATTGTATAATTGATGATTATAAATTAAACTGATTTATCTTATTTTTAAAGTTTGATCGACTCTGATTAATCGGTCGTGATAATTATTTTGTGTCAAGTTTACAGTCTTTATTTATAAATTATTTAAAAATCATAATTTTGGACATGATCATAATATTGTGTATTAATTATCTAAAAACTGTTTTTTAAACGATTCGGATAACAATTATTAATTCTAATTTGTAATGGACGTGTAAGAAATGTTATGATTTTTCTGTATGTTTATGGATTTTAGTTCTGTGTTTATTAATTGAGCTGACATCAATTTTTGATTCTATTAAAATTAGAAGTAAGACAGATAAGCTAGTGATTTAAAGATAGTATCTAAATAATAGTACTTGTGGTTTAGTTGATCTAGTCAGTAAGAAACTACCTACCTATCTATCTACTAGACAAACACTAGACGAACTCCCAGGGCTGGTCTTATTTATATAGTTAAACTCTTGACATGTTTTATCAGTCTAGAATTATTATAATTACAACAAGAAATCTGATAAAATGGTGAAAAACTCTGGATTTATTTAGTGAATAAGTTTGTGAATAAGTTTGTGAATAAGTTTGTGAATAAGTTTGTGAATAAGTTTGTGAATAAGTTTGTGAATAAGTTGTTTTGAAACATGAATTTATGATGAAAATGGATAACATGATTTATTTGGTAAGTATTGTTAAGTTTTAAGTATAATGTTATCAGGCCCTGTCCGAAAGATTTGAAAAAACTTTTAAACAAACTGCAGCACTGCTCAATTTGAACCTCAGTTGGACAGTAGTAAATCCAGCTGTTCATAAATCAAGTTGAACCAATATTATGGAAGGTGAAATATTGATCTCAATGTATGATTATTTCATTAACGACTCATTGACAGAGGAAATCAGAACTGAGAGAACTTTATAGCCAATAGACCATTAATATCCACAGACTGTAACTTAAAGTCTTTGGTTGTTATATCCATTTTAAGAATTAAACAATATTAAACTATATTAAACATATTAAACTATATTAAACAGTATTAATATTATAACCAGGTATATGAGATAGTGGTTAAGATAACCATATGGTACTGTTACAGTCAGGTATATACTGATTGATAATATACTAGTTAATACTTAGTTATTCATTATCAGAAAGTTATAGCGTAGGTCAGTTAGACAAACACTAAATCAATTCAGTAAATCTCAATTCAGATATGCTAGAGCAAATTTTACAGCTTTTTTTGGGAGAATGGCTATTAAGTTTTTTTGTGAATGATTGGACTAAAAGACAGACCAGAGCAATACAGTTATTCTAGTAGCCTAGTTAGTCTTTATCGTGAGGTTTTTGTATAAAACTTCTTCAAATAAAGCTTGTAAAACGACCCATACATCCTCTTAGTTTACAAATACATGTAATTTTTGTCCAATGTTTCAATTTATTTTTGTCTTAAAACACGAGTTTCAACAGGTCAAATCTTGAATTTAAATAATTAATAAGAAAATGAGATTTTACCATTAAATAGATCTGAATTATGGTTTGATAGGATTATCATAAAATTAATTCAGCATGAAAAATTAGGTTAAAACAAGATGTCGGTTAATCTGTAAGACACTTGAAGGTTGAATGAAAAAAGAAGTTGTAATTTCCTGGGTTTGACAGGTAACACCTATTATAGTTTTAATATCCTTTAATCCTTTTTACACCTGAGATATAATACTAGATTAATTAATCAGTGCTAATTATTGGTTTTAATTAAGATTAAATTTTGTAGAGAATTTGGCTTAAGTTTTAGTATTGCAATGGTGTTTTAGTATGATGCTGTTGGTTTGGTTTCAAATTTTGATTAAATCTCTTGCTATTTATCAAAGGTTTCCAACAAAAAACTGAATTGACACTATCCCCCTCCCTAATCCTCTGAAAAATACAATAATCAAAGTTATACATTATTTGAACTGAGCTAATCAGTAATAGTGTTCACACTTCACCATCAAATTGAAACCTTCAAATCCCTGTGTGTCTAGAACTATCCTTGTTTCAAAGTAAAAATGGACTTGACATTTCTTAAAACTATAGAATAGACATATATATAAAAATAAAATAAAATTTCTAGTTTAAGCAAATTATGCATTTCTTGTGCATTTCTGAAGATTATTTACATATATTCAAGATGAACATCATCTCCCACAAAAGGTGATTCTGTCCCTTAAACATCCCCCCCCCAAAAAAACGAACGTTAAATATAATCTTATTACACCATATTGTCTAAAATCCCAGTTCCAACTTTGGAACAATAAATAGAGCTTGTCTGAAAGTAAATATTAATTGTTTTGGTGATATGTTTGAAATTAGATATATTGAATTATTGAATCAAGGTCAATTATTGATCTATTTATTGATAAATCACCATTCTTTCAAATGTCAAACAGTTTTAAAATTATAAATATATTGAAGATGGTTGGAATTATTATAAAGGTTCAGGATTTTCTAAATTCAATATTAATCTGAATGATAATCACCTATTATAATCTAGTATTTAATTAATTAAGAAGTTGTAATAAGATTATTCTGTTTTTCTATTCTCTTATAGAAATTAAAATTCAAATGATTTCCGACAGAACACCTGGTTTTACAAAACATAATCTATATTCCCAGGATATTTTTTAGCACTGGTTAGGACTTAGATTGAGATAGATATTGGTATATATGTAATAATATTTATATTTTTACAATCACTGTCCTCATTAACCCAGTTACTTAAACTGTAGCTTGTCAGGTAACAATATAACTTATTCAATGTAGAACAATAACACAACACAATCTGAGATTTGTGGTAAATTCATATAACCAGTCATATAAAACAGTGAAATTGTATTAATAAAAATACTTTATTGCAACAGATGCAAATAACGTAATATATACACCACAAATATATAGAAATGATTTTATCAATTATTCAGTCATTTGATGAAATGTGTTAGAGCCCAACATTTACTTCTTGAATATTGCTGACTATCCTCCAGTGATTCAATAATACATCACTGTTAGTTAGTGATCAATCTGATCTAGTGATTCGCTGGCCCAACCCTGATTGTCATGATATCATTCCTGCCCTGGGGGTGGCCATTATTATTCTTGTATTAAAACAATCATACTTGACTTTATCAGTTGTCTAAATAAAAACAATTTTGATAGATATATTAATAGCTGTAGGGTGAAAGGGGGAAGACAGACAGAGGTAAGGCTGTACTCCCAATATTCCCCTGCCCACCACAGTTTTGACACGATAACCCTATAATATGAAAAAAAAAGGATTAAATTCTAGTTTTAGTAGAGAAGCTCAAAACCAAGTTTTATATAAAAACATTTCACATCCAATTTGTCCATTTAAATGTTTAACAAACTGATTTAAGGGGGTTGACAACCCTAAACCCATTTTAAAAAATAGGATTCAAATTTATATTCCCCTTAAAATTTAAAGATCAATGTATACTGTGGCTTTCAGCTTTTAAAAATATAAAATTTATTTCTTTTATTGACATTTCAACTTTGAGAAATAGGGTATGAAAGATGAACGAAATGAAACGGGCAATTATTTCCTATTAAAATTAGCATTTCACTAGGCTATTTAATTTAGAAGGTTGAAATATTGCACAACGCAAGTCCACACGTGTCTCTACAAAATTACGTTGGCTTTTTGGGAAATTTTGTTTTGTTTTGAAGATATTGATAGCAATCAAAATTTTGCGAGTGCATTTACGAAAAATTGAATTTTTAAAAAGTATTCATTTTATTTAAAATAGCCAACGTAAAGTTATAGAGGACATCGTAAGCTTTAGCTGAAGCCAAAGTTTGTAAAAATCAGATAAATTGTAAGCGAGATATGCTTTTGGAAAAATGGCATTTTTTTTCAACATTTTGCAAACACATGTAAACCTTACGTAATTAACGATCATGTTGTTAAAAGATTGTCTTTCATGCTGTAGAAATCTTTTAGCACCTTTTAGGCATCGATATGCACCGATATCCACACAATTGGAGTGCTAAAACAATGGATTAGCACATGTCAAAACACCCCTACCCACCAATCATAAAATTTTCTTTGTTTACATGTGACGTAATGATTTATGGGACATCACGTGACTTCTGGATTCCCCCGATACACAAACTCTTACTTCGCGTGCCGATATTAACAATAACTGACCGGCAAACGTAGAGAATGTTTATTTAGCCGATGACGTTGTAATCACAAATGTCAACTGACAACGTAATTTGTACGTCTACATAGAGGAATACCCCGTTTTGTTCTATAAATAGATTATCTTCACGGACGGATATCAGACGAACTACTGAAGCGATTAAGCTAAAACTTTTACTAGATGAGTTTTTTTTTAATGCCAAATAGAATGGATATAAACTTAATACGTTTCTTGATTGAAATACACCTCGAACGATAAGGTTGTCAACCCCCTTAACACTTTCTAAGACAGTTTTGACTTTACAACTTTGTAACAAATGGTGATAATTTATATTCATTATAGTTTGAAAGATAACTGTTATACTGTGGCTATTTGTTATATTAATAATATAGAAAGATAAATGTTATACTGTGGCTATTTGTTATATTAATAATATAGAAAGATAAATGTTATACTGTGGCTATTTGTTATATTAATAATATAGAAAGATATCTATTCTACTGTTTATGTGCCATTTTGTTTAATTAATTGTAACAGCTTTATTATGGTCTATACTGTGACAGGAACTGGGTCTTTTATAACCTGAAACTGGTCTATTATTTACAACTATTAAACTAATTACCATTTCATGTCTAGGTATATTTTATGTTGGTATAATTATTGTAATTGTGATTTAAACGTGTGAAATTTGACCATAATAGAAAAATAAAATAGATCTGTATCAATAACCATAGTGATTACTGGGTAGTGATATAAGGCCTGTGATTACAGGGTAGTGATATCAGGGTAGTGATTACAGGGTAGTGATATCAGGGTAGTGATTACAGGGTAGTGATTACAGGGAAGTGATTACTGGGTAGTGATATAAGGCCAGTGATTACAGGGTAGTGATATCAGGGTAGTGATTACAGGGTAGTGATTACAGGGAAGTGATTACTGGGTAGTGATATCAGGGTAGTGATTACAGGGTAGTGATATCAGGTCAGTGATTACTGGGTAGTGATATAAGGCCAGTGATTACAGGGTAGTGATATCAGGGTAGTGATTACAGGGCAGTGATTACAGGGTAGTGATTACAGGGTAGTGATTACAGGGAAGTGATTACTGGGTAGTGATGTCAGGTCAGCAATTAAAGGGTAGTGATTACTCAGTAGCGATTACAGCGTAGTGATAACAGGGAAGTGGTTACAGGGTAGTGATTACAGGGAAGTGGTTACAGGGTAGTGATTACAGGGCAGTGATTACAGGGTAGTGATTACAGGATAGTGATTATAGGGTAGTGATAGCTGGGTAGTGATTAGAGGAAGTGATCACAGTGTAGTGATTACAGGGTAGTGATTACAGGGTAGTGATGACAGGGTAGTGATATCAGTTCAGTGATTACATGGTAGTGATTACAGGGTAGTGATGTCAGTTCAGTGATTACAGGACAATGATCACAGGGTAGTGGGTACAGGGTAGTAATTACTAGGTAGTGATGTCAGGTCAGTGATTACAGGGTAGTGATTACTTGGTAGTGATTACAGGACAGTGATTATAGGGTAGTGATTACAGGGCAGGTTTACAGGGTAGTGATTACCGGACAGTGATTACTGGACAGTGATATCAGCCTACTGTGGTTTGATTTGATCAGATCTGTATTCAGATAGATAATTATTATAAACAGTGGGTTTGATTTCTGTTGTCAACAAGATTACACTGTCCTGTATTAAATGTGTTTTCTCCTGACTTTCCTACCAGTGTTACCTGAATTGATTATTGATTGATAGATTGATTAATTATACAGATTGTGTTAAAGAGATTGTAAAGCAGTTTTCTAAATTTTGTATATGTTTCTGAGACACTAATAGTTTAAGTCGAATTGCCAGGACCTCAGACGTCTGATTGAAAATTAGAATGGTGCAAATTGATATTATCGAAAGTTTAGAAAACCTCATAACACTCCTTTTAAATAAAGAAGATGAATCAATTATCAAGTCTTTTATTGTCAATAATACTTCCTTAAAACACTTTCCTCAATAAACATCAGTCTTGTGTGACTGGGTGCTGACATTTACTATTGTTTCTATTGTCCAGTCAACTTTGTTATTTTATCACTGTCTTCCAGACGCTTCCTGTCTATTAAAACTCTAGATGATAATTGTCTCTTAGCACCTTTTATTTTATAATTACCCTGTTAGGTCGGGTGTCAAAATACTTCATGGTCTAAGACAACAAAATTGTCTAGTATTTTAACAAATAGGTCTACAATATTTTGTCTGTCTTTATGAACTTTATAATAAATATTTAAATTATGTATTATTAGCCAAATATATTTTGTCATTATGGCATCAGGACAAATAAAACATTTGACTGATAATTATATTCCTGATGACAGGGTGAGAATGTTGAAAATAATAAATATTCTAGAAGTATCTATGCATAATAATTGCTTTTATTTATCTTTTTTGTGTATCTTATATACATTGATGGATTATTTTTGACTAAAAGTTTTATAAACTGGGTACATAGATGTCTACAATGGTATTAGGTGTTAAGAGATATCTGCCTTTAGAAGCAGTCATTTATACCTCTATGAAATATGATTGTCACTACCTTGAAAAATTGATAAAGTTTGAGAGAAACAAGGAATGTTTAGAATTGAGTTGAAAGGTTGAAGATAAATTTTATAAAGCTAAAATGATAAGGGGCTGAAACACCTGAAATACCTCATTTGTTTTTATTGTTGAGGCTCCCTGCTGATATCTTTCCTTATAAAAACATGAGAATAAGGAAACCTTGTTAGGAAAACTGACAAAATAATCTGTTTAAAACTGTTGACTCCCACGGTTATCATGTGACAGAAACACAGAAAGATAGGGGGAGGGGGGTCTGTTAGCCCTTTTGAAAATAAAGTTTCTTTAACTTGAAGTATTATCCCTATAGCAGCAGTAAGGAGGGGGGGGGGGGTATAATAGCAGGTGTTCTATAAATGACATGATATGCACTTTACTATTTAATAGGCAGCATTGTACAAGATATTTAAACTTTCTATTTGATCATTTGTGAAAGCTCTCAAAGTAAGGTCACCCTAGCTACCTCTGCACTTAGACCCCCTCCTCCCCTCACCCTTCTCGGTTTATAGGACATACCCTCAGTGGTCAGTGACTGTATGAATCAATCCCATTGTCCACTTTCAATGACCAGTATTATGTCCAGTAATTGACTTGAGATTTAATATTATTATAAGAGGATTACTACACACCACACTGGGTGGGAATGATTGGCTAGTCTGGATCAACTAGATTTACTAGCCTACTAGATTTTAAACATTTGCTAGACTAGAACAACTAGTCTAGAGGGGCCAGGCTCATTGACCAATCTGATAAATTATTATTCTTTTCTTTACATATATAGATATACCCTAATTAATAAATAGTCTTGATTAAACAGCCATATATTTTAAGCCAGGGCAGTGATCATTGTGTAGTCTGGATCAAACAGACAATATTAACCATTTTTTTTAAATTCTTTATCTCATTATTAGTTGAATGAGTAGGCATAACGTTTGGTTCTTAAATCCCAAATAATGAATAGATTTGATTTACTGGCCAAACCCTTGATCACAGAGTAGGCCTGATTAACTAGCCCTTAACTTGACCATCAATATAAGCTATCTGATTTATTGATACAATAGATCTAGATTAGTGAGTAGGCCTGATTGACCAGCCCATCAATTGACCTACCCATATCAATAAATATATATATATAAAGCCTGGGGGTGGAAGGTGTGATTCAGTATATTACCTATCACTGGTCATCTAAGTTTAATAACCTCCTACTCCCCTGGATGGACTTGTCTCAACTGGTCACTATATGGTCTGACCATGTTGTAATGTGGTTAAAAGGATTATTGAGTGTATATTTTATGGGATTTGAGATCAAGGACTTGTTGTAACAGACATTAAAAACAAGTTAATGTGAACTTATATTTTAATTTGTTGAAGGGGAAGACTGTTGGACTTATTTCATGTCTACCTGATATATTGATCGTGTATTGTGGGGTGATCTATAAGAATTGTGATTTGTGATACATTATATCTGTTTTCTACCTCAGAATCTAGTGATTAAAATTCAGATAAGATGGGCTTCAAGTACTAAGTAAACTTCAAACTTGACGAACTAAAAACGTTTAACTTCAATGACCAAACTGCTAATTAACTTGAATGTGACTTGGTGCAAACTAAGATTTATATTGTAAAAATCGTGGTCTAGGTCTACTGGAAGATTTAAGTACGTTCTAACTGTAAAGTAGGCTCTTCAAGTTTTACTACGCCTAGTTTCAAAATTACAGTTTCAACTTTCTCAAGTATCATTTTGTTAAGTGGTTATAAATTTAAAGTCTCTACCAAAATCTTAATGATTTAACACAGAAGAAGTCTTTATGGATATGTATCAACTATTAAATACCATTCAAGGATCTCTTGACTATTTAATTTTCTGTTAAACCTGTAGATACCCGTTAGAGTTGTATACATTGTGGAGTTGAACTTGGTGAGAAATAGAAATATATTTAATTTGTATCAAAACTGATTAGTGAACCAAGTTTTGACAAGTGATTCAGGGATAAATAAGGAATAAAATTCACCCAAATGGAGAAGTATTAAAATATTTAAAGTGTTTTGAAATAAATTGTCATCCATGCCGGTAAAAATGTTGGAATTCTATTCGTATAATCATAAAATGGAGGTGGATTATGGTGACTTGTATTGTGATGTTTTTGTAAGTTTCCTGTATTTTGAAATGTTGAATTATTTGTGTTGGTGATTTGGACAAATGTATGACAAAAAGACAACAAATTTATGACAAAACAGACAACAAATTTATGACAAAACAGACAACAAATTTATGACAAAACAGACAACAAATGTATGACAAAAGAAACAAATGTATGACAAAAGGGACAAATGTATGACAAAAGGACAAATGTATGACAGAACAGATGTATGATAAAATGTATGAATTATTAGACTACATGATATTAGTATATTTTTATACAATTTAAGGACAAATGTTATTGTAATACATGTTTATCTTAAATAGATTCTAAATTTATAATGTTATATTTTTTGTGTTTTTCAGAATCCTGGGCAGAGCATTGTACGACCAATCGCCTTCAAGCCGATTAACACCAATAAAACTACAGGCAAACAAATTAGTCCACCACAACAAGGAAATAGAAGATTATCCAATCAGGATGAGGCCGTCAGATCACAAGAATATCACATGACCAATTCAAGACCCAGGAATTTATCGCGTGGATCACATCATGGAAGCGATAAATCTGCCTCAGCCAGTTTTTCTAGCGATTTATCGCAAACTATTGGACGTCCTGAATCTCTGCCTTCATTAAATCATAGTCGTTTATCGTCCAATAATAACATGGAGAGTTTCCTAACAACACCATCACCTAGCGACAGTGGTGTAGGAGAGTTAGAATTAATGCTTCGAGAAAAAGACGCGGAACTCAACACGCTCCGTGATGTGATGGACAAAAATGAACGTGCAATATTTCAAGTGTACGAAGAAAAGAAAAATGCGTGGTTGAAAGAAATTCGTGAAATGAAAGAGGACTATGATCGTAAATTAAAAATTCATCAACGTAAATCGTACAAAACGGAACAAGTCCTGTCGCTACAAGTATACAAGCTACAACAGGAAAAAGAAGAGCTCACTTCAAATATCAACAAAATGGCGTGTGAAAAAGAGGTGCTACGTCAACAATGTGCCACTTTTGAAGACGAATTGAAAACATTAAGGTTGAAGCTTAATAATAAATCTACGACTTCAAGTCCAGAAAGGTCAGGTGATGACAGTGTCAATCATTTACGACAGAAGGTCAAGGACTTAAGTGAGGAGGTCGCGGAGAAAAATCGTGAAGTTATGATGTTACGTTCTCATCTTCACGGTTCCGAAAATGAAATTCACAAGAAAAATACGGAGTTGTCAAATAAATTTAAAGAAATTGTTTGTAAAACGGAGGAGGTTAAAGCTCTTAAAAATGAACTTGGACGTCTGTCAGCCGGTGAACCAGGTTTCAGGGAAATCGATACTCAGACAGACGATACAGATGGAGTTATTCCCCTTGCCTTGTTAAAACCTTCCCTTCTAACAGAGAAGAACAAGGTTATGAGCTCTTTACAAAATGAGGTCGCAAAAGTGAAGGAACAATTGGACGATTCTCAGGGTACTTTTGAAAAAGAGCGGGAACAATGGCTGGACGAGAAAAATAAAGTGATTCGCTATCAGAAACAATTACAACTGAATTATGTGCAAATGTATCGTAAAAATCGTATGTTAGAGGCGGAGGTAGAACAACTGACTCTTGAACTAGAAAATCGTGATCTTAAATTAATGGCCTTGAATGGTGGGGAAGAATCTGTGTGCTAGTTATATCTCCTCTCATTCTTCGGCCTTATCATTGTTATTATTGTGAACCCCCTATAGGAAGGATTATCATTATTATATCAATATTAACAGTTGTAACTGAGGAATATTAACAGTTGTAACTGAGGAATATTAACAGTTGTAACTGAGGAATATTAACAGTTGTAACTGAGGAATATTGTCAGTTTTAACTAACTCCAGTGAATGTAAGCAATAATTGAAATAAGTGATTAGTGAATAATTATGGCGAGAATTAAGTGATATTGAAGTTATGAATGGTGTTTTGAAGGAAATTTTTCAATTCATTTATCTTATATAGTCCTCATTTGAATTTGTTATTTGCCTTTCGATGCTGAGCAACCATTTATATTATATCATAATTTGAGGTGATATTGTTTAAAAATTGGTAAAATTTTATCAGTTCTTTATTTCATTCATCTTTAATTTCCATGTGAAAAGAACAATAATAAAACTAGTTGCTCATTCAAAAACTCACCACTTTAATTCATTCTGCCATTTTTAGAACTATTTTGCCTTCAAGCTATTTTATTATAAAGACAATAATTATGTGTGTTCTGTTTTGTTTTTGTTTCATTTCTAACCCTGTCTGTTTTGTTAGTTGTATATTTTTTGTGCCAAAGAAGATATCGGAAGCATTTTAATTAAAACAATATGGCTGGTACCAGCCATATTGATGTATCATAACTTCTTACTAAAATATGGACTTTCTACTTGACAGAATCTTGTCAAACATTTTAAAAGTGAAATAAGATGGCAAAACAGAAATGATAAATCTTAAACTTGATAATCTTAACGTTAAAATTACTTTTAGTCTCTTTATAGCTTTTAGATTGTTACAGAGTTTTTAATTCTTAGAGAAAATGTTATCATTTTTAGATAAATTTAGAATCTAATCAGTTTAGGATCAATCACAATCATTTTTAGAATCCAAAACTTGTTTCCTTCAATATCTAACCATACTAATAACCCAGAGTTTCTGGGCTGCCTGATCTCCAAATAATTTTATTTCCAGGATATCCTAGTGTCTTATATTGCAACTATGTGTCCAGGATATCCTTGGATCTAATCTTTTAACACTGTTTCAAGGATATCCTAGGGTCTTATCTTCTAACACTGTTTCTAGGATATCCTTTGGGTTTATTTTAAAGGAAATTTTTTTCATGAGATATCCTAGGGTCTTATCTTTTTTAAACAAAATTGTTTTTTCCCAGTTTTTCTTTAAAGGATGTTTAACACATATTTCCATGCTATCCTACTGCTAAGATCACTTGTATAATACATGGCTAGCATCTTACTGATTACCTTGTCTATTTATGTCTAGATTCTATCGAATGTAACATGTCTATAAATTGTGAATATTCAACTTGAAGACAAACTTTTAATAAGTGCTCTTTATTTATTCTGATAATTTTAAAACATAATATATTTATATTCTTCTCTAACTTTTATATTTACTGTTAATATGACTGCAGTGTTAATACATTACGCCATGATAAGTAAGGGAGATAAGTTGTATATTATGTGCCTTTACTAGCCTCGATATCTGATTATGTCATTTTAATGAAAAGTTGACCAAAATTTTAACAATCAGGGACGTGATGCCAGAAATATTTGGTGTCATTATTATTCTGTATGACAAGAAACATATGGGAATATATTACAATACAACACACATCTTTAACAACACGGAACACAAGGGAATAAATTATGATATAACGCAATTCTTTAATAACAAGGTATACAGAACATTTCCACACAATTTACACATTCTTCATCCGCTCTCTTAATATTATATACCTTGTTATTAAAGAAGTGAGTTGTACTATGTTATCAAAGAAGTGTTTTATATACCTTGTTATTAAAGAAGTGTGTTGTACAATGATATATTCCCTGGCGTTTTCGTTATACATGCTCACTGCGTCTTAATATCATTGAAATCTTAACTCTTGATTAGTACAGATAAGTTAACGATGGTAATTATACCTACTAATGCATCAGAATTAATTAAGATGATATTTGACGTCATGCTTGTCATTATTTGTCGTGTCATGTCAGCTGTAAATGAAGTAAACACTGCAGCATATTCCATGTCATGTCACCCCTCGGTTAGTTGACATAATGTAAATGTCACATGACTTGTTAAACTGGTTTTTGATACAAACATCTGTAATACTTCATTTCTATCTAAATTATCAACGCAGCCATTTTCACACGTTTTTAACTTTTTCGTTTTATAATCAGAACATTGACTGTCAATTGGTAATCAGTTAATCAACTTCTATCTGAAAATTCAAATTAGTTCAAATATTTACAGATTCATCATTTTTTTTTAAAGGGGTAATAGGGTTAGAATACACTCTTACCAGCGGAACTTAATATTTGTAACGCTACTTCATAATTGACTATTAGGTTAAATAATGCATCCACACAATTTACCAATGATTTTAAAAAGCCTTGTTACAATAAATGAAATATATTCAGAGAAGTGTTTTATAAATAAAGAAGTGTACAAGGACGCAGTTTGTCGTTATAATGCTAAAGCATGCATCTTACATTCATGAAATCTTATTCTGAATAAGATAAGTTCGCTGGTAAATTAACCTACTAATACATAGCAATTAGTTAAGAGATATTTAACGTATGTTGTCATTAGTGATCAGAGTAAATGAATAAACACACAGCATATTCATGATGTTCACTTCCCTCTTATTTTACATTTAAATCGCCTATGGACTTGGTTTCAATGGTTTTAGATGTAATACTTTATTTTGGGATATTATCGGCATTTTAGTACCATGTATATTTATAATGGTAAGTTGACTGATTGGATCATATACTTCAATTGTCCAAATTTAGAATTAAATTTTATGTTCGTATTAACGCCTTTTATCCCTTTAAGAAAAACTTTGTGAAGATCATGTATTTAAGCTTAAGCAGAAGAATTGAAATATTTGTAACTAGCCTAGGCCTACATAGAATGATGCTGTATATAGCTCTGTTGGAAATACATGTCCTGGACTGGCCTAAATGGATTTATTTGGAATGTCAAGTTTTCAAAGAAATTTGTGTCACAGATAAATGAAAAAATTTCAGACTGAATGTGTGTTTATCTAAAAACGTTCTACAAGAGAATAAAGTAACCAAGGGAGACAAGATTTTTATTTCTGATATATAGAATGCCTTAAAAAGACAATTGAAAGACCCAATCTTACAGTTCCGGATATGATAACTCTTCTATTTACATAGAACTAAACGTACTGCTTCAGTTTTTGTCAGGCCTGTTATTCTTCAATGTAACTTACTAATTAATAAGGGTACCAATGTTAGTTAAGTTTGTAAGAGACTGGTTTAGTTAATGTTAGATTATATGAAGTATCAGAAGATAAAGTTGTTACCTCATTACAACACAACTAGATATTACAATGATGATATTTCTATATTTCCTCTTATGTTTCATATTTATTATTCAGCCACAGTTTACCATTTGTTTCCAATGTCCCTTTAAGAGAGTCCACATAGTTATTATTGGTATATTTCGGTCCCCTTTCATAGATACCACATAGCTTATAATTTATAACTGGGCTGAAGGTTGGTGACTTGGTATCTCTTTCAGAGAGTCAACATACCTACAAATTTTAATTTAGTATTTGGGCTTGGTGAGATGACACCCTTTTGAGAGAGTCCATATAGCTAATGTTTATTATGTATATTTGGACTGAGGTCAATTCTGACAACTCCTTCAGAGAGTGCACAATCTTAAAATACTAATTTCAACCCACCATCCTTTCAAGATGTGCATATGTATGTACAATAAGTATTGGAAACAAATGTTAATAGAGCTACTGAATGGGGAAGGGGAGATAACTCATGCAATATGTATATTACTAACATTATTATTATTATTATTATTTTGTCGTCCCCATTCTCCTCTGTAATATTGTCTAACTAGTCATCTGATTTATATATATATATATACTTTCAGTCAAATTACAATATATACTCTAAATTCTGTCTTGTTTTATTGGCCTGGTCAACTGCTCAATCTCCCTGGCCTGCTGGTCAAGCTCCATGGCCAACTGCTCAATCTCCCTGGCCTGATGGTTAAGCTCCATGGCCAACTGCTCAATCTCCCTGGCCTGCTGGTTAAGCTCCCTAAGTCTGTAACATCTAACAAAGGGAAGCAACTCCATTTTTAAAATCAACACACAGGATACATAAATTTATTATAAGTTTTATCTGACATGATTTGAGGACTATAGCTATTAAATTCTATCAGCAACTGAGTAATCTAATACTGAGAAACCACATACCATGGTCAGGTTTAACAGGAAATTTGATAACCGATACAAGCAGCTAGAATTGAGCTCTATAATTAAATATAAAACAGATATTAGAGCAGTGTATCCTATAATTTACAATCAGAGAACAGGAAAACAAAAACATGATTTTGATAAAAAATATATCTTAGTGACAAAAGATACAAAGAGCCGAGGTGATTATATAGGTAAAGAGTGACAGCCTATTTCTCAATCACTTTATTATTCTGTTTGAAAAACAAAATCCATTTCACAGACAGAAAAGGATAAAAGGATATAATATTTCTTGAGAATATATCTGAAATCAAAGTCGTAACAGAATATATATCAAGCTATCTCTTCCCAGAAATAATATTATAAATTTCACTAGAAACATGATTATGACTGGTATACAATTTGATTAAAATGCCAATCGGCAAGTTTCTTTTTCAGGTTGCTTTATGACGTGAACTACACTTGCCATTCTTGATCTGACCTGCTTGTTTTGAATCTCATGTTCAAAATCATTTCCTTCAACCAATCAGATGCTTTGACTTAATGTAAGGAATTCTGAAACCATTGTAAAATCACTATCACTATATATATCTGGACACAATTACTCTATTAAATAACTTGCGATGTTTTCGACGAAGGTACTCCCGTCTTTTTAAAGCAATGATAATGTACCCTCGACGAAGCATCGCAAGTTAATTCATAAAGTCAACATCATTGGTTGATAGAGACGGGAGTATCCTCCTCAAAACAAGTGTTTTTAATGAAGTTATTGTTATCTATATAATTATGTCAAATATAAATTCTCCAGTTACTTAATGCCACTCAGTGTTTTTGATTTGAAAACATCAATTAGGACAACTGTTTATGCTATTGGCTAAATATCATTGAACAAGACTTAAAGAACAATTTGGTCTGATTAAGGATGACTTGTGTAGTAAGTTCAAGAAAAAAAACAAAAACAAACATCTAAATCTGCATAATATTATAATATTCACGTTGATCAAAAATATAAAACAAGCAGACAACTGGACAAATAACAACAAGCTATTAGCAAATATTTTAATAGTTCCAGAATTGATTCTAGATTTAATATTTAAATGGGTATAAACAATCCAAAAGAAATCTTTGTAAAAAAGCCAATTTGATTCTCAAGAAAGTTTGTTGCTAATGAAATAAAACACAAGTAAGTGGTTTGACTATGTAGACAGGATCTTTGCTTTGTTAAACTAGTAATAATTTACCATCATCTTTCAACAAAATCTTAGGAAAAAACACTTGGTCAAATCCTAGATGACGATGTGAGAACCACATTGAAAATAATAAATATTCTAGAAGTATCCATCCATAATAGTTATTTAATTAAAATTCAATCCTTCGTTTTTCTTGAACGAACCTAATAGATTGTTTCCTTTTGATTAAGAATTGATAAATAGATAAGATTTTCCGGTTGAAATAAAAATACATAATCTATATTTTATGAAATAAACAATGGCCATCACAAAATGAATGATTATAGAAAATTGAAGAAAGACAAAAACATTGATATGGACATTTTACAGATGGTAGCAAGGGCCAGGAAAACTTGGCTATCTTGATGCTCTATTCTAGGCAACCATTTAGTACATTGTTTTTCTGAATCTAGCTACACCAACATTTGTCATTTATCTCTCAAATCAGACATAGGAGAGAAACTATTGTTTCTGAATAGTCAATAATTGATTAAATTAGCATAAATTAAACGGAATGTCAAAGGTCAGGCAAAAGTCAAGACAAGAAATAGGTTTATGAAATACAAGATATTTTATAATAAAAACACATCCAAACTCAACTTCATACCAGGGATGTTGATTTAAAAAATTCCCAACCGGACATTTTTACTTTCGAGAATGCATGACAAAATGCTCAAAATAAAGCAGATTTGCATAGAAAAGTCCTAAACATCAAATTTGCAGTCAGTTATTTCGGAGCTCGCATCAAACATGACTGGCAAATGCAGTTAAATCAACAGCCCTGCTTTATACATATTTTAATCAAAGAGATTTATCTTGGAACATGTCAAGGGACTCTCCATTGTTCTGAAGTTAAATGTGTCCCCTTTCGTGTTCAAATACATTCAAATGTTAATTTAATTCGATAAATAAGCTGAAACAGAATTTAACTAGTTTTCTGCACTGTTAATAAAGTTGTACTTGGTCCATTGTGAAATGAAGGAAATTTTAAAATAATCTTTTGATTTTCATGTATAAACAAGTTTTGAAAAACATGCACACCTTGTTATCTTTTAGTTTCAATTCTACGCTGAAACTAATCTTTACAAACTTCCCTCCTCCCTATATGAAAAAACATTTTATCTGCCTTCACCTATATTAGAATTGGATTGAAAAAACATTCCGACCTGCTCAATGTCTGTAACCAGGCTAGGATATATATTATTAATTATTGGAAGACTAGTTAACATCACCATTGTATCATTCTAACATACATCCTATTTATTACAACAAATCACCCTAGAAAACACTTTCTCCCAACAGTTTCTTAGCTAAGTTAATAAGGTAAATATTATATTTATAGCCATTTAGATCTCGGCTCTGATTTACTAAATCTTAAACAAGATTAAATCTAGATATTAAGAAAAACAGAAATTTGATTGGTTGAAAAAGGTATTTTGATTTGGTTGATTGACCAATCAGATGACTGAAATAAGACTGAAGTTATTAGATTAAAACTGGCTTGAAGAATTTGAAACTCTTTGAAACTTTTGGCAATTATTGTAACAAAACAATCATAACAGATGTCTTCATCCCTTAATTTGTAACTGGAATCTTTTCAAAACTATATAAGCCACGGCCATATTTCTGTTCTTAAAAAATATAAAGATAATATGCAGCAAAACCAGTCAAATAGAGAAACATGAAGTGATAAGATTTAGCCTCAAACAAAACATCTTTTAAAGTCATAACTAACAAAAGCATGGCAAATACAACAATAGTTTACGGGACAAGCTAAAAAAAATACAAAATATCCGAAAAACATTCTAGTACAGCACAGCACATTCATTTCTACATATTAACCAATGAGATCTCTGGATTCTGAATACACCACATTGATTGGTTGATCAGTTTTGTTCAATGGTTGCCATGGTAATACATGTTCAGGGGTATAAACACACGATTCCAACTGTCCAATGAGAGTATCTGATACAGATGAGAATGGTAAAGTTGATAATGATCACCTAGACCTAACGTGGTATCATGTTGCGTTGGAGTTGGTGACCTCCTTCCCGTAGGTCGTTGCTAGGGATTGAGAAACGTATCTCCAATATTCTCGACGTATTGTATCATACTCATCAGCTAGCGAATTACATAACTGAAACAAAATAATATCTTAAATCAAAATAAAATTGTGATGGCCTTGATAATTAGCTCATATTTATAACCGCAGCCAATTTGTCCGGGAGGTTGACAAGAATTATCAGTAAACAAAAGGTTTTTTAAATTCCAATCCATAGGAAAACTCAAGCCAAATTTCACCAAAAAACAAGCTCTCTGTCGTGTCCAAAGAGAATTCGAGAACAAGGGCAACCACTAAGTAGATATTTTAGAAACTTAAGAATAAATACCAAAATAAATATACAAGAACACAAGGGAATATAGTAATGGTATAACACACTTTTATAATAATACCCCTTGTTATTAAAGAAGTGTGTTATGTACCTTGTTATTAAAGAAGTGTGTTATGTACCTTGTTATTAAAGAAGTGTGTTATGTACCTTGTTATTAAAGAAGTGTGTTATGTACCTTGTTATTAAAGAAGTGTGTTATGTACCTTGTTATTAAAGAAGTGTGTTATGTACCTTGTTATTAAAGAAGTGTGTTATGTACCTTGTTATTAAAGAAGTGTGTTATGTACCTTGTTATTAAAGAAGTATGTTATGTACCTTGTTATTAAAGAAGTGTGTATATTTCCTTGTTATTAAAGAAGTGTGTTATGTACCTTGTTATTAAAGAAGTGTGTTATGTACCTTGTTATTAAAGAAGTGTGTTATGTACCTTGTTATTAAAGAAGTGTGTTATGTACCTTGTTATTAAAGAAGTGTGTTATGTACCTTGTTATTAAAGAAGTGTGTTATGTACCTTGTTATTAAAGAAGTGTGTTATGTACCTTGTTATTAAAGAAGTGTGTTATGTACCTTGTTATTAAAGAAGTGTGTTATGTACCTTGTTATTAAAGAAGTGTGTTATGTACCTTGTTATTAAAGAAGTGTGTTATTACCTTGTTATTAAAGAAGTTGTTATGTACCTTGTTATTAAAGAAGTGTGTATTACCTTGTTATTAAAGAAGTGTGTTATGTACCTTGTTATTAAAGAAGTTTTATATACCTTGTTATTAAAGAAGTGTGTATGTACCTTGTTATTAAAGAAGTGTGTTATTACCTTGTTATTAAAGAAGTGTGTAATGTACCTTGTTATTAAAGAAGTGTGTTATTACCTGTTATTAAAGAAGTGTGTTTGTACCTTGTTATTAAAGAAGTGTTTATACCATAATTTATCCCATACTTGACATGAAAAATAAAAATTTCAAATTTGTTTTAGATGAGTTTTTTTCTCATGTACTATGTCTGTGATGCATTCTAGATCAAAAAAAAAAAAAATTCAAATTTTTAGTTGGATAAAAGTGATATTCTTGTAGACCATTGAATACAGCCCATTGAATAAACATATTGGTATTCGATGGGCGGGGCCAAAAGCTGTCATCGTTTAACGCATTTGCTTATTTCCATTAGAACCATTTGTTTTAGATGAGTTTTTTTCTTATGTACTATGTCTGTGATGCATACTAGATAAAAAAAAATCAAAATTTTTCAGTTGGATAAAAATTATATTCTTGTTTCCCGTTGAAAACAGGCCATTGAATAACTATTTTGGTATTCGATGGGCGGGGCCAAAGGGATCAAAATTCATCTAAAACAAAAACAAATTTGAAATTTATATTTTCCATATTAGGTATAGGATAAATAGGTTATCCAATGGCTAACTCGTGGATATGGTTTTTATGCCACTCGTGAAAATATCACAAGCACTCATGGCATAAAAACCATATCCACTCGTAGCCATAGGATAACCTCTATATATTCCATTGTGTTATTGTTATATATATGTGCTCTAGTCTATAATTCCTGTACAAAAAGACATTATGTCTGTAGTACTACACTCCGAAATATCAACCCAATATCCTGTCCCAGTAGACTAATATATCATTATTATAAAACACTCACCTCTAATGCCTTGTTTAAAACTTCATCTTTCTTACCATGTCCTAATTCTAGTAGTTCTTCCTGTATATCGACCATACAAGCCAGTAGGTAGGGTGACCGGTATCTGTTATTATATAACTCTGTACAGAAACCAGATAGACCTGGGTAGTTACTCAACTCTCGGTCACTTAATACACTGAAATATTAAATCAAATACCATCTGAACAAAAACATCTATACAAGAAAGACACAACAATATTTTACAAGGATAACAACTTAGGTTCACAGGATCCTTTCTACCAACCGATCCTTGGTCAAACATCTTGGCATTGATTTTACAAGAATAACAACTTAGGTTCACAAGGATCCTTTCTACCAGCTGATCCTTGGCATTGATCTTTCCCCGATTATTCATAACCATTTACATCTGGGTCAAGTGGAATTATGATTGAAGATGACTTTTTACATTCGCAGCCTTATTGTTTTGATTCTAGTACTGGCATACATTACAAATTAAATAATGAAATCCTGTGATTCAACAAAGTGTCTGTTGATGTCAAGGTATGAGAGAGTATTTGAAATAGCTGACAGAATAAAGAAGACCAGATTTAGCTATCTTACCCTTTAAGAAAATTCCAAGCACTTTCATTACCAGGAGCTTTTCTGATTATGTCTTGGGTATATCTGAAAAAATAAGTGTTTGCGAATAAAATGTAATGTTAGGGAGAGAATATAGGGTCGTCCCATAAAAGCACTGGCCCAGGTATAATGTCAGATTGTTAGTTAACCTACAAGATATTGTGTCCCTAAAACTCACAACTCTGGCATCCAGCAGACAGCCCAGATGTTAAAGGTAGTTAAAGATTATGTTAATATCATGTTACATTGAGAAATCTGGGTTGTAAAACTAACTCTACATAGTGGTAACATTGTGGTCTTAACTTACCTTAATATATAGTTACTTCCCTTAATGTAGAATCATTACTTGCTTTACTTCCTGTTTCATTGAACATGAGTTTATGATTAAAATATCAATCGAGACAAAGTGTCTTATCTTATTATATTGGACAAGGTCCTATATACAGATAATATTCCATAATCTTGGTTTAAAATACAGATACAACTTACTTAACTATTGTAATAATCCATTGTCTACTGACACAGTGAGTAGATATATAATTAAAAAACCTACTTGGCCTCTCTTTCCACCACCTCATCTGTAAAACCTGTAGTATTTTTTATAACAAAATATCTCTGATTCCAGGCAGAGTTATTTCTTAAATCTTCTTTTAATAATTTATCAATATAGGTCAATTCTTTATCCCACAGGTCAAACTCCTGTATTACCCATTGTCTGGAATGAATGAATGAATAAATGAAATGAATAAATAGAATAAATGAATAAATAAATAAATAAAATAAATAAAATAAATTAAATAAATAAATAATAAAAATAAAAATAAATAAATAAATAAATAAATAATTTGTTATAAAAACGTCATATACATTTAAGAAGTTGCGATATTTGGTGAAGATAGATGTATTTTCTGTTGGGAGTTGCCCATTTAAATAAATGGCTTGAATTCGCTGATATAAAACAGTTTATGAAGCTTAAGTCACTGATCTCCTCAAGGTAGATAACTACTGATATTAATATAGAATTAATATTTTAAGACCACAATATAACAATATATTAGATCAAGATATTACAGTTTTCACTATTTACTACTCTACCTACAGTATTTATACTAGAGATATAATATTCTATGATATATACCTATGTTGCCAGGCATGATAATTCTTGGAATCTTGTCGAAGTATTTTCTCCGTGAAGTTTAACTCAGTAGAAGGATCTCGTAGCCAGTCTATTAACACTCTTCTATGATGCCTGTAATATGGTTTGTTATTCAATGAAACAACACAATGAAATAAATGGAGTTTTATGTCCTTCTGCACTGTACTCTACTTTGCCGGAAACCTTATTAAACTATTTACTTCACTCAGTTTGTACTGAGGTGTACTTCCATTCTTGACAATAAAATAAATGGACGGCGGGGAAACATGCCGAAACGTAGCATAAACTTTAACCAGTGATTGTTGTTCCATAAAGCTGTGCCTATATATCGTATTGACAATTGCTGAATTCCATTTAAAGACTTTAAAATAAATGGAGTTTTACTATTCTTAATGAGTTAATGAAGATTGTAATAGAAATGAAATGAATGGAGTTTTCTCTTCGGCATCTAATGGGATAATGAGACTGGTAACAACATGCAGTGTGCAATGAGGGAAATTTTGCCGGAACAAAGCATTAGCCACAAATAGACAGCTAAGATGTCTGGAAGATAACTATCTAATCTATACAGTCTGAGTAGTACATGAATCAGATTTGGCAGATTAATAAAATGTTATAAGATAGAGTGTAAGTGTTACATTGTTTTATATAAGATTAAACTAGAGTAGAGTATTATCAATATAATATTATCAGGATTTTATCATAATAATATCATAGAATCCTGCATTTTATAAATACATTGTGTAACATTATACTAACACTAAATATATATTTATATTTATTACCAATACTGATAGAATAACCTCCTTACTTTGGTAATTCTCATTTAAAAGACAAAACCACCCCAAACCCATTCAATCTATAAACTATATTATATCAATATATAATTTGATGTTATACAGTAATAGTTTTAGTCTGTATTATCTGTTACAGATACATCACAAAATATACTACTTCATTCTCTTGATTATAACTTAGTTTAAAGTTATACTGCATCTTAGAATGAACATAAAATTTTACTTATCAAGTATGGTCAATATGAGTATATATTCATAAAGTAACAGAATCCCTTAAAATCTTGAAAACTCACCAAAGTCATTTTTGAAAATCAATTTCTTAAGCATTTTTCAATAATAAAATGTATTATTATGGATAATTACTTAGTTTTTTGGATATTTATTTATTTTTTTGTTATTTATGGCTTCAGAAACAAGTCATAGCTAATTAAGTTATACTTTAAAATATTTATCAGTTTGAAATCTCTTACATAATTTATATCCACTCAGAACGATTTCAGCAGCAAATTTTCTCTATTTTCGTATAAATTTACATTACTATTTCTTCAAGATTGGTATTTAAATAAAAGTAAAACTGTAGCTGGTTGTTTTAATTGTAAGATTAGTAACTAGTTAATAAGAAGACTTCGTGATTTAATTTTTAAACTTTTAGAGAAGTAAAAGATGATAATCCTATTGTAGTCTGACACTTAGTTGATAAAATCTCACATCCCTGTCATAGATTAACACTGTAGATTAGTTTTAAATAGTTAAAGTTCAGTCTAGAATATATTAAACCTGACATCTGACATTGTGATTTTTTAAATGATTTATTGTAGAATCTATTGAAAGTGACATCTAAGAGTTAGGATAGTCTTCCTCTCCAGGCATATATCTATATTGGTTTATTCACTGACAGTTTTAATTGATGACTCTATAATATTAATACATAACTGCCTGGAAATAATGTCCTGAAAGCAGACTGCCAGAACTTTTGATTTAAAAGTTTTCCAACTGGACATTTTAACACTGAAATAATGATATTCTACAATTTTTTTTATCAAGGAAGCAGAAATAGCACAAAATATAGCAAATTTGCATAGAAAATACCAAAGTTGCAGTCATTGAATTTGACTCAGACCTGACTGGTAAATTTAGTTAAATCAACAACCTTTTTGAGGTAACAACAATCTAAACTAGCTATACACTTCCAGTTTGGTTGAAATACACTTCCAGTTTGGTTGAAATACACTTCCAGTTTGGTTGAAATACACTTCCAGTTTGGTTGAAATACACTTCCAGTTTGGTTGAAATACACTTCCAGTTTGGTTGAAATACACTTCCAGTTTGGTTGAAACACACTTCCAGTTTGGTTGAAATACACTTCCAGTTTGGTTGAAACACACTTCCAGTTTGGTTGAAATACACTTCCAGTTTGGTTGAAACACACTTCCAGTTTGGTTGAAATACACTTCCAGTTTGGTTGAAACACACTTCCAGTTTGGTTGAAACACACTTCCAGTTTGGTTGAAATACACTTCCAGTTTGGTTGAAACACACTTCCAGTTTGGTTGAAATGCACTTCCAGTTTGGTTGAAATGCACTTCCAGTTTGGTTGAAACACACTTCCAGTTTGGTTGAAATACACTTCCAGTTTGGTTGAAATACACTTCCAGTTTGGTTGAAATACACTTCCAGTTTGGTTGAAATGCACTTCCAGTTTGGTTGAAATACACTTCCAGTTTGGTTGAAATGCACTTCCAGTTTGGTTGAAATGCACTTCCAGTTTGGTTGAAATGCACTTCCAGTTTGGTTGAAATGCACTTCCAGTTTGGTTGAAATGCACTTCCAGTTTGGTTGAAATACACTTCCAGTTTGGTTGAAATGCACTTCCAGTTTGGTTGAAATACACTTCCAGTTTGGTTGAAATACACTTCCAGTTTGGTTGAAATGCATTTCCAGTTTGGTTGAAATGCACTTCCAGTTTGGTTGAAATGCACTTCCAGTTTGGTTGAAATACACTTCCAGTTTGGTTGAAATACACTTCCAGTTTGGTTGAAATACACTTCCAGTTTGGTTGAAATGCCAAATTATAAAGAGTTTATGTGTGTGTTACAAAACAAAATTTATGAGAATATCTATCTATATATATATATCTACACAATTCCTGTGGACTGTGATTACATTTCATCTCATCTTGAATAAAAGATGATATGGTTTAAAACTCAACAATACTTCTACAACAATTGATTTGATTTGAAATTTCCTTGAAAAAATCTAAAACATCAAGCTATGACTACGTAATTTTCTCTCACTTGTACTAGTGTCTGGAGGAAATATGATAAATGGGGTTTGGTTTGAAACAATACATTCTATAATAACAGGATTCATAAAAAAGATTTTCTAGTTTTTAAATAAGCACCAGGAACATTTATAGCTTTTATTTGCACCATTAACAGTCTGGAATTGTAGACTTATCTTTCAGAAGGTAGAACAATTCTTAGTTACATAATAACACTGATTACAACATTGTTGGCAGCTTTTATATACTGGCTAATCCCTCATGTTATAGTCAAATATCACTAATATTATTAAATATACTATTCTATTTAATAGTCTATCAGTCAGATAACTCTCTTATCAATACAATGATACCAGTACAGAAATATTAAAAAGTAAATAAACATCGATAACCTTGATGTCAAAATACCTGTGCCCCCAGGATAACAACTTATATTTTAAACTGTAGCTAATTGACAGGTATATATCAATCAAGTCTAGGTGTGTTTAGTATATTTATATTACCCTGTATGTATTGTTGTTTTTAATTAAATTAACAAGATATATTCTGTCTCTTATAAAATAATAAACATAGACTCTTTATTTACACGAGTCAGAATGACGTCCAATACACAAGAACATGGTCAAGTCTAACATTTGTTTATACTCCCTTCAAACATAACTGGAAAGTCAAATGAATTTCAAACAACACCTCAGTTAACTAAATTACATTAGGCCATCATATTTCTTACTGAGTCTACTATCTTGTCAGTGAGTTAAAGGCTTCCTCACTAACTTAAAGGTCCAGTGGTCAATCTTCAGAAAAGGTTGAGCTTTTTCAGCCCATTTTCCCCCTGTCAGTGATGCAGGTCTGGGGAACTGCCATGCAAAAATTGTCTAGTCATTCGGATGTACTACTGTGCACATTAAAAAACCCATGACAGTTGGAAATCTAAAGTAGGGTAATCCAAATGACAAAAATTACCTCATTGCACATTGCATGGTGTTACCTGTCTTCATTAACTGACAGAAGAGTTAAACTCCTTTCATTTCAGTTGTAAGAATAAAAACACACCTCAGTATAAACCAAGTAAACAGTGAAGTGAATAGATTATCAATATCAGTTAAACTAGAGGAACCTGATATAACAGAGTTCTGTCAAAATATACACTCAATAATTACTCATCATGATCCAACTCAACAGACAGTAAGTGTAAATAGACAGAAATACAGGCCTATAATATATCTCAGATTCACTTCTTTTGGAACAGTGCCCAGGCCTATAATTTTTATAATATTAATTTCATAAGATATAAATTAAAATAATATTTTAAAATACTCACCAAACTTGATAATTTTTGGGATTATCTTCAATCACCTCTGATATATATTTTAATTCTCCTTGCAGATCAGTTTTTAGATCTTTTAATATGACTCGTCTATAATGCCTGTAAATATATTTTACAAATTAATAAGATAGAAACATAGCTATTGCACACTGCATAGCTTTGCCAGTCTTTATTAGACAGATCAGGTGTAGAACAGGGCATTTTACATTATTTGTATTCAAAGATCAGATAAAATAAACCCCCTTTTAGAATAGAAACAACAAGGATAACAACTCAGGTTCACAGTTGAGGATCTTTTCTACCAGAAGGTCTATGGCCAAACATTTTGGCATTGATCTCTTGGGATTTTCCATACCCAATTACATTTGGGTGGACTGGAATTATGAGTGAAGATGATTTATTCAAGGTCATTGGACTTTCAAACTCATTCAGATTCAAACCCACAGCAACCATTAGCTAGATGTAATCAGGCAAATGACATCATGTAAATACTAACGCTCTAACACTTTGTGCTATAGGATCTCACCAATACAGCATCTTTATAGAGTGTAAGGAGCTATTGTAATTAATGCCACCTTGTCATAGAACTATTTACTACCGGTATTTATTTGATGTAACTACTAACTAACTTAAACCTACCACACTGTGTAGTTAGCTGAATTAAGTTCAGCAGCATCTTTAGTAAGATGTAGAGCTCGTTCACTTCTCTCATCTGCTGCCACCACAGCTCGGAAATAATCGTAAACATCTCGGACTGAAATTAAAACATATCATAATAACTGACTCTTACCAACATCTGATTCTGATATTCTATACAATATGGGTAAGCTTGCCAGACCCTATAAATAAAAATCCTGATAATTACAAAATTTGGAATAAAAATTAATCTCTTTTACAGTTCAAGTCTGACCTTGCAAATCCATTTTTCTAGATAAAGGAGTTGTCTGAAGATTACACAGTGTGATAATAGGAATAACATGGTTCAGTTTCTGTTTTAATATTTCAGAAATAATTTGATTGATATAGGGCCTACACTAGGCCTACATTGATTAAATACTGAGAACAAGTCTGTGGCCTACCCTACCTACAGTTCTTTACTTATTGTACAGTACTCAAATTAGAAAGGGGTTTCGCTGCACTACACATATCCTTCCTGTTTTGAACCGAGTCCATATTAAGTAGACTAAAAAAATCATAGTTGATAGACAGTAAAGCACTTAAGAACTTCGTATAAATATTGAGTGTACAAGGAACTGAATGTTTAAGACATAAAAATACTTTACATATTGCAATACATGGGATGCATCAAACAATAAACCCACCCCCACAAAACTGAAAAAAAAAACACCTCAGTTTGAGTCATATAATTATTCATGGCATGAAAAATATTGCTTACATTTATCGGAATACGCTATCTGGACAACTGGATGCGGTCCATCGTCTTGAGGAATCGGAGTGACATCTTTCCATTCTGGTCGATCGCGGTAAAACACCCAATCTTCACCGGTAGCGATTTCATCCGAGCTGCTTTCCGACATTTTGTTTTCTAGCCGACAGATGGCACTGTTCAAATTTAATATTCAGTATGTGTGACTGACAACACGAAACGAAACTATAATTTTGAGAAATTAATTTAAATTTTTGAGAATAAATATTTCTGTTATAGTTTAATGAGTTATTATTGTTAATTAGATTTAAATTTACACAGTTAATTAGATATATTAAGTTAAGGCAAAGTTTAGATTTGGTTAGATACAGATTTCTCTACAACAAGATAACATACACAAACATAAAAACACACCTCAATGGTTTTGCTGATGACTGGTGTTCAAAATGTCCTAATAGTGGCTTAGCTCTGTCCCTCACTAAGTATTACAACACCCCTGTGCCCCTCACTAAGCACTAATGACACTTTCTGCCCCTAACTTAGTAGCCTACTGACACTCCCTAAGTAGGCCTACTGTGACACCAGGTGTCCCCTTGCTAAGTACTATGACATCCCCTTACCCTCACGAAGTATGCCTACTGTGAAACCAGGTGTCCCCAATGTGACCCCTGCCCTTCGAGAGATAGCTATCCCAATTGATATAGATGATAACTAAGTTGGTCTACAATATATAAATTTTATCTGAAGTTTATAACAATTAATATAAAACAATATAAAAACAATTAAAACAATATAAAAACAATTAAAACAATATTAATTGGAATTTGATAATTAAAAATAAACAACTTTCTACAGTCAACTTTATTCTTTATAATGACTCAGAGATTTTATTCAAAATTATTTCTTACTTTTTCTGAGTACAATTATTTTAATACATATAGGCCTACTTCTTTTTTTGATTTAGGTCAGTGAGTCACATGGCGTGAAACTCTGAGTAACAACATGTTTCAGGTTCTGTTTTAATATTTTTCTATACATATATATGAACCATATATTATTTCAGTTATATCATGATATTTACATTGGTCCATTTAAAAAGCTTGTAAAGTGGTTTTAAAGATTTTTCTGTTCACCAAACCCAGTATTCTTGAAATGATCTTAGTGCTAGGATATCCTTTAAAATAAGTGTTTGAAGACCCTAGGACGTCCCAGCCCAAACCAGGCTTTTAGCATCATTATTATTTTCTGTCAGACATTCTTGGTTCCTGGCATTTTAGAAATTCTGAATATATTTATTATGTTGTCAATATCTCTTCAACAACTGCTTCAAATATTTTAGGGCTTTTGCAATATCTATGTCATCAAAGACTTATTTTAGCGGAATGGCAAGATCAACAGATGTCTGATTGAAAATAAGAATGGTACAAATTGATGCTATCAGTGTCACTGATACATATATAATAAATATATACATATACTTTAAACAGTCTAATAACAATTCTGAATTTGTAATTATTTATTCAATCATGATGTTCAACAAAAAAAATCAAAATTTGTTTGGAGTTTATGTAGATAAATAAAAAAAATTTTTTATACGTTTTTTCTTATAATTAACTTTAAGAAAATCTAACATGAACAATGAAGATAATATATTTCAACATTTCCTGGTTTATTTTAACGTTAACAAACAAAATACATCAACTTGTAGAAAAATACATAAACCATTTTAACATTTAAATAAAAATATATATATTTACTATTTGTACATAAATAGATAGACATAGGTCTGAACATAGGGTGAACATAGGTCTGAACATAGGTGAAACATAGTCTGAACATAGGTCTGAACACAAGTCTGAACATAGAGTGAACACAAGTCTGAACATAGGGTGAACATAGGTCTGAACACAAGTCTGAACATAGGTGAACACAAGTCTAAACATAGGTCTGAACATAGGGTGAACACAAGTCTGAACATAGGGTGAACATAGGTCTGAACATAGGGTGAACATAGGTCTGAACATATTGCAACATTTATTCTTTAATCTATATCTATAATAATTGAATTCCCTGTAAAAGTCGAGATGAACTGTCGGAGTTTTCAACCCAGTTTCCCCTTGTCATTGATGTAGGTCAGAGGGGCTGATATGGAAAAAGTGTTAAGTTTGGACAATAAACCAAGACCCCATGTGCTACATGCTGTATAGGTTAAAGACCCCTCGATGGTTGGAAATCGCAATGAGTAGCACCTCATTGCACACTGCATGGCGTTGCCCGTCTTCATTAGCCCATTAGGTGCAGAAAAGCAATAAATAAAACTCCATTTCATTTCAACTTATTGACTACACTTATGAGAAAGAAGTCACAACGATCAAGTAAATTGCTGCCAACAATAAATAAAAATGAACATCCACTTATATGATAAAGGCAAAACCATGAATTATATCTATATAATAGAAAGTATATAATATATATTATAGTCTATGGAGGTATATCACAAGAAATGCAACAGATAAAGGGAGGGAATCATACTATTTGCAAGACCACAAAATCATCAATATTAAATTGTTTTCTCCAATATGAAGAAAGACAGATATTCAAACATATCAGTAACCAGTTTCAAAACTGATAATTTCAGCATTAAAGTCATCTGATTGGTCAATCTTTTAAATTAGTCTAAAATTCTGTTTTATTATCCACTCAAATTGTTGTATTTCTTAAAATTATCTCAGTTTAAATACATAGGTACGGTATTTCTCAATGTAAAATTCTACACTTACAACAACTTCAACTGACCTATACTTGATGACCAATGGAGGCTATTTTCAAATGGTCATTTTAGACGGACAATTGGACATGACTGGCATATGAGGCCAAATCAACAGTCCTGATCTGTTTCCATTTAACAGGTTCACCAGTTTAAATGCAAATTGTGGATTTTTTTGAGAACAGATCCTGCCCCTGGCCTAAACTGAAGGAGTCTGGGTCTCCGGTGTATAGGACTGGCGATTATCTGAGGTTCCTGTATTTTTACCAATAACATTCTCCTCTTCCTCTGCATGATTATACAGGGGCAGTTCACAGCAACACAAACATTTAAAGGGGTTAGGACAGACAGCGTAACATCCTGGGGGTAGAGGGATTAAAGGGCTTGTTCTGTTTTTATAAATCTGGTACGATTCCAGTCTGAAATATACAATAGATAAATACGATGTTAAACTAAATATTAATCAAATAGTTTCTAAATTTGAGACAAAGTGGCTGATCTGCCGGCCATAAAACTACAACATATATTTAAAGTTACTGAAATAGATCAGTTGTCTGAAGATCTCTAGTTAAATTTAACCAAATTTAGAATCAGCACGAGAAATGTGATCATAGAATACTGAAGTGTTTCTGAAGAAGGTATTAAGCTGAAATGTTAGACTACAGGACAATAGTATATATTTTATATATTGTTCTTCCCTGTTATAGGAATTAGTAAGATAATATAATTATAGATATTGTAAATTGTGTGAGAAACTAAATCAACCTACTTTCTATAACGTTCATCTGATTTCTTTTCTAACAATGGTATTCCACTAACAAACAATAGTATTACTATAGTAAATAACGGACTGAGAACAGCTACCCACTGAGCATCTTCCAATATACTAGTAGATATAATAAACAAACCCAACCATACCATAATCTCACCAAAATAATTAGGATGACGCGAAAACTTCCATAATCCTGAAAAATACAATAATAGTCTTTAATACAGGTTTAAAGAAATGAAATAAATGGAGTTTTACATCCTACTATTATGCACCCTCAATGGTCTAATGAAGTCAAACAAGGATTGTGAAAATGTTTTCTAAATTTGTTATGTGTATCATAGACACATATAGCTTCAGTTTACACCATTCTTATTTACAGTAAGATGTCTGTGGTTCCTGTAATTCTACTAAAACCAAGGACTAATTTATTTAAAAGTCAAGGGTCTTCTCAATAGTGAAGTCATTCCAACTTAATGTAAGTGGACTCACAAGAACTACAGACATCTGATAGAAATTAGAATGGTGTAAATTGATGATATCAGTGTCCCTGATACAAATTAAAAAGTTAAAGAAAACCAGAGAGGGTGCCTGTTTACCGGGGTTAATCTCCTATGTATTATATATTGATTCGGCCAGGCCTTTTCAGTTCTGCCAATTTACAGGGGAAGCAGTTTATACAGCATGTGGTTTGGAGAAATAAATTTAAATAAACAATCTATTTATAAATATTATAATTAAACCTACCCACAGCGCACCACTTGCCCTTATTATCAGGGTTATTACGGAAATTAAACTTCTGTATATCCGCTACAGTCTCTGATACTAGACCCATCACAAAGAATATTATTCCAATAATATCCATCGCTGTCCACTGAGGAGATCTGTAGGCACTGGCTGGAGCGTTGATAAATATAAATGGTAAACTGACTGTAAATACCCATACTGCCTATAATTTAGATAAAATTCATTAAAAAAAATTAAATAGAACCATATATGAGTACAGGTGTGAAAAAAAATATGAACATTTGCCTTGAAAAATCAGAAGATTGGCTGAAAAATCTAAATGAGGAGATTTGGGTGAAAAATCAGGAAATTGAGTGGAAAATCAGGAGATTGGGTGAAAAATACAGAAGATTGAGTGAAAAATCAGGAAATTGGGTGGAAAATCAGGAGATTGGGTGGAAAATCAGGAGTTGGGTAAAAATAGAGATTGGTAAAAAATAGAGATTGGGTAAAAATCAGAAGATTGGGTGAAAAATCAGGAGATTGGTGGAAAATCAGGAGGTTGGGTGGAAAATCAGGAGATTGGGTAAAAAATAAGAAGATTGGGTGAAAAATCAGGAGATTGGGTGGAAAATCAGGAGATTGGGTGGAAAATCAGGAGATTGGGTGGAAAATCAGGAGATTGGGTGGAAAATCAGGAGATTGGGTGGAAAATCAGGAGATTGGGTAAAAAATAAGGAGATTGGGTGGAAAATCAGGAGATTGGGTGGAAAATCAGGAGATTGGGTAGAAAATCAGGAGATTGGGTGGAAAATCAGGAGATTGGGTGGAAAATCAGGAGATTGGGTGGAAAATCAGAAGATTGGGTGGAAAATCAGGAGATTGGGTAGAAAATAAGGAGATTGGGTGGAAAATCAGGAGATTGGGTGAAAAATCAGGAGATTGGGTGGAAAATCAGGAGATTGGGTAGAAAATCAGGAGATTGGGTAGAAAATAAGGAGATTGGGTGGAAAATCAGGAGATTGGGTGGAAAATCAGGAGATTGGGTAGAAAATCAGGAATTGGGTAAAAAATAAGGAGATTGGGTGGAAAATCAGGAGATTGGGTGGAAAATCAGGAGATTGGGTGGAAAATCAGGAGATTGGGTGGAAAATCAGGAGATTGGGTGGAAAATCAGGAGATTGGGTAGAAAATCAGGAGATTGGGTAGAAAATCAGGAGATTGGGTAAAAAATAAGGAGATTGGGTGGAAAATCAGGAGATTGGGTGGAAAATCAGGAGATTGCGTAGAAAATCAGGAGATTGGGTGATAAATTGGTAGATTGGGTGATAAATTTGGAGATTGGGTGAAAAATCGAAGATTAAGTGATAAATTGGAATATTGGATAAAAAATCGAGAGATTTGGTGACCCATTAGAAACAATAACAAAAGTTATCAACCTATTATACAGTTAAACTGTTATTATCAGTTTGTTTTGTAAAATGGTTCACACCAAATATCTTTTGATTGTTTGATTTGAATGTACACTAGTGAATAAGGCCAATAAGAGACCTTAACAGAAAAACTAGGGTACAATAAAATCAAATGGCTGTAGCAATTAAGTTACGACTAAGTTTGTAATAGATTAATAGTAGGACCAAAAGGGAGAGGGGTAATATAGACCTAAGTCTGTTCCCCAATCCTTTTTATAAATATGTCTAAAATACTGTTTAAAAAAAAAGACCGTGAAATACCTACCTGAAATATCCAGAATATAGCAAACTGAAGGGGATTCTCTCGTTTATCATCGAAACGTTTATCTTCTCCTATTTTAATAATACGATATAACAGATATCCTGACAGTCTCAACCCCCATATTACTACAAATATAGTCGTATATATCTGTCTAGTAGTGTATGTCTGGAATTAAAAATATCAAAACAGAATCTAAAACATGTTGTTACTCAGAGTTTCACACTGTGTGATCTTCAGACGATTATAGAGCAATAAAAAAATATTAAAACATGATATGTTATCTTCAGCAACTGACAAAGTTTCCCTTCTAAAGTTAGACAAGAAGAAATCCTTCGAAATCATAAATTTAGTTGGTAAGTAGAATTTATTCTCAGTCTAGATTTATACACAAGTTTGTTAATTATTTGATTATAACATAAACATCTTATCAGATTTTTATCAAAAATATTTACATAATATCAAATTGGCTTAATCGCTAACCCTTGGATCTTTGGCTTAATCCTTGCAAAGGTTGAAATGAAGTTTATTTTCACCACATTTTTCTCTTGTCAGTAGGACAGGTCGGAGGGGCTGATATGCAACGTGACATCAGAAATTAGTTATCCATCGAGGTAAAATAACCATTTGTCCGATTGTCCACAACCAAGCTGCTAATTGATGTAATTTACTTACCCCTGGTAGAAAAAACGTGATGATGGCTAAAATCACAAAATTACTTCCACCAGCAAAATCTGTCACTTTGTCAAATTTACACGTACATGCAATTAAAAAGAAGGAAAACTGCATAGCAACAGTAACAATGGCACATATTGCCAAGTGATTTTCGTCCAAATACCAAGTCACCATTATGAGTTTATTTTATATAACAAGGAAATGAATAAGTTGGATTAATACTGGTCTTGTTAAACTGGTAATAGCAGTAGGCGTATATCACACAGCACCTGCTCTTGTTATTAATATACCACTGAAAGATTTACTGTTCACTAACAGGACCACCACACAACTGTTCTATTGTTTGTTAACTTCTGTTTTTAAACTAGATCCCTACTAATAAAATACTAAACAAGTACACTACCAAACTGTTGATATCACTGCTAATAATAAACTTCTTCTTTCCGCTATAACAGAATCACAAATTTCACCTTCTCTACCTTTCAGTATTCTAGATCCTAAAGTTAGATCACTAGATCTTATCCTATTCTATGTTTTATTACAAGACGTTTAGTCTGAATTTGTTCCCTTACTTCCAATCTGTAAAGTAAAAGAGTAATAAGTTTTATAGAA
This sequence comes from Nipponacmea schrenckii, assembly GCA_030562195.1. Lineage (NCBI taxonomy): Eukaryota > Metazoa > Mollusca > Gastropoda > Lottiidae > Nipponacmea > Nipponacmea schrenckii. Next base: position 1,383,456 of record JAUJPP010000006.1, read on the forward strand.
AACACAATTTTTGCCTTGGAAAATCAAAGTTTAGTTCACCAAAAATTAAAGAATACAAAATAACGCTACACCACAGTTCCTCGAAAAAAAAAAAAAGTAAACTCTCCAAAGGAGATGTCTGATTGATAAATACACGTGCAGAGTGGGAATCCAAGACATTTTTCATTAATAATTCCTTAAACATAACAAATAACCAGACAAAAACGATGTCAAGTAGGTAACCAAAATATTACCGGTAACCTTAATTCATAATCTCTTATCAGATCAATCAAAACATCATATTTTATCGCCTAAAGATGCTACCCTGCTGGAAAAACTTAGTCCAAATAATTTATCTTAAATCATAATCCATATATGTTAACAATTTTTATACTAAATATTTAAATATTAATCAAGATTAATAAAAATATCAAAACTTTACCCTGATGGAAAAACTCAGTCCAAACAATTAATCTAAAATCATAATCCAGGCACTAAACAATAAGAAAAGTTACAAAAAAAAATCACAACCTCCATGTAAGTTAAATGGTTATACTAGTACAGGGTCACTATTAGTTTATATATAGCCCAAATTGTAGGGGTCAGAATGTATGACCCAAAAATTTATATAACTATAATACACCCTCACATGGTGTGTCACATGACTGTTTTAAACGCTACTTTAACTGATATTAATATTTACATTGGTTGCATAAAAACTCGAGACTTATATAAGATATACTCCACTTAATAACTTCATCATTATTGACTTATTCTACAAAATTTACTTTTTATTGGCATACAAATATTTTATAACTATTAACTCTAGAATCTAGCCTTTAGGCCTAAACTCTGAGCCCAAAAACTTTACATTCAAATTTCATTTAGTGACTGTATTTCTTAAAATCTGGATTTCATTTTTCTATGGTTTCCAAAAATAAAAACTTTGATTCTTTGTGACTGTCTTTAGTTCCTAACATGTAGGGTACTCAACGACTTAAGGCTGCAATAGATAGAAAGCAGATGAGTAGACTGACAGAGATTTAAAATCACTTTTACTGTGAGATATAGGTCTACCTGATTTACGACTAAACCACAACAACAGCCCCCACCAGAATAATAAATCAACGCAAAGGAAAGCTGTCTGTCGTTGCCAAGCAGGTGCATGTAACGTACACGATTTCATTAAGAATGAGATAGACCTATTTACCCACGTTTTAAATACAAACACACAGTGTCCAACAACAAGCAGACATGCACCTTCTCCAAGATATTCGAACTACTTCATTTATATTAAAACATATAGATTTAGATCTACTGCTCAACAACCCCGCCCTTTTTGTTTGTCCATCTTGTAAACAACTTTCAAATGGGAATCCCCTGATCTATAAATAGCATCCGAACGTCATTTCCGGTAATCCCCGTGTTTTCTGTAAACTGAAAGTAGTGAAAAAATGGTGATTAGAACATCGTCTCTTGCAAGTAACTTGGGTTTGAGGTCTGTAGAAAATCATTTATTCACTGATTTGATGTTGACTGCGTACATGATTTACACATCGATTCGAAATGAAGATCAACTTACCGTGCCCACTGCCTATCCACCACCCCTTTCCTTTGACATGGCCAGCAGAGCCAGGGGCTCCTGTTTTTTTTCATGGGAATACTCACTTACACTATCTCTACTGTATAATAAAATATACGTTGATAGAAAGAAAAAAGAAAGAAACAACTATATTTTACAAGGATAACAACTAAGGTTCACAAGTCCTCCGTGACAGGGTTCCTTTCTACTAGCTGATTTTTGGCCAAACCTCTTGACATTGATCTTTCCGAGATTATCCTTACCCATTTACAGCTGGGTGGACTGGAATTATGAGTGAAGATGACTTATTCAAGGTCATTGAACTTTCACACACCGATCGAGATTAGAACTCACATCTGACGTGAGTCTTTCCATGAATAAAAGCGGGTGTCTATGACCATGACTCTTTTGATCACTGAGCATGACTTTCTGATTGTCTTCATTTCAGATAGCAAAATCCAATGTAGATAGAAAAACTGATAGAATTAATGAATACGTCAATACCAACAATTGAAACCAAACATAGTAGACTCACTGCCATTGTGTTATCTCCACCATAGATCTCAGATATAAGATTTTTAGACTATATTAAAGATTAGACAATCCTGATTCTAAAGGAAATGGCAACACCTACATCCAAGCAACAATCCACATTGGAGGCTCTTATTAATCTCTTACCCAAATCAACTGAAGAAGTCTTGAGAATTTTGAAAGACAAAGATCCTAAAAATTTTCTTGAATCTTCAGTTCTTGGTTTGGTTTCAAAAACCTGTGATTTGATCTATGTTAAACAAAATGTCTCCAAAGATCAGTTAAATTGGCATGATTTGCAATCAAATTTACAGCCAAATGCTAAAATTGATACCACCAGTATACCTAATATAGGAAATTGTGAGGATTTAGAAAAGTGCGAAGATGCATATTATGTTAAAATTGATTCCGTTAAGAGTGAAGAAAACAGGAAAAATTCAAAAGGAAATAAACCAGTGATATCTGACTTGGTAAAATCTCCAGAATCTAAAACTGATTTTGTGAAATGTCGAGAAAATTGTGACATATTGATAGATTATACCTGGGAGAAGTTAAATACAGGATATTGGAAAGATGTACCAGTGGCCTGGAGATATACGTACACTGTCGTTTCTATGTTAAAAATGTTTGTTGAAGTTCATCTTCTCGTCAGTGGCGATTCGGAGGTGAAGTTTTCTGATGTGATGAAAACATGTGATATGGGTTTACTGATGGGGGCGCCCCTGATGGACAACATCCTGGCGAGAATGTCAGTCTGTATTACTTCATTGAACCCTGGCAGTATTAATGTTACTTGTAAGGCGTCAGTTGTCAATGTTGATGACGACACCAGTGCCAAGACGAAACGTCAGAAATTATCCGACACGATTGACAAATTCTCCCTTGATCCTTTATGTTCTTTAGACAAAACCAAATCAATTCAAAGAGTTAGCTGCCCTTCCCTGGAAAGTTTTCAAAAGAATTTTTTGAACTCAAGAGTGCCTGTGATTGTTACCGACGCTATGGATTTTTGGCCGGCTATGTCAAACAAAAAGTGGACTTTAGACTACATCAAATCAGTTGCAGGAACTCGGACGGTGCCGATTGAAATTGGTGCGAAATACACTGAAGACTCTTGGTCCCAGACTCTCATGACAATCAAAGACTTTATTGAAAAATATGTGGAAGATCCTTCTAATCCAAAAGGCTACCTGGCCCAACATCAGTTGTTCGATCAAATTCCCGAATTACAGAATGACATCAGCGTTCCAACATATTGCTGTCTGGGGACAAGCGAGGATGTTGATGTGAATGCATGGTTTGGTCCGAAAGGTACCGTCTCTCCCCTACACTATGATGATAAAGACAATCTACTGGCTCAGGTTATGGGTAGTAAGTACGTCCGTCTGTACAGTGACGAGTTCACCCCCTGTGTATATCCCCACCCCCATAGACTACTTCACAATACCAGCCAGGTCGACGTGGAACACCCTAATTATCAGGACTTCCCTAAATTCCAAACGGCTCCTTACACAGACTGTATATTAAACCCTGGAGAAATGTTGTTTCTTCCGTCCAAATTTTGGCATTTTGTCAAATCTCTTTCTGTTAGTTTCTCTGTCAGTTTTTGGTGGAAATAAAAAATGAATTAAAATTGTTTTACAATCCATGGTATTATTTCACCTTTGATGTCGATGACGATTATTTCATGTATTAACCTGTGGACGAATCTATCGGAAAAAGATGGTTAATAGTAAAAAAGAAACATAGTTTACCTTGGATTGTAAGTTAGATATAGACCTCAAATTCCTCAGTTTATATTTGAAAAAAATGTCTCCATTATTCCGAATATTTACCTCTTGTCGGTCTATATCTTATACTTAATATACCATATCCAGGTTTTTACATTACAATAGAAACCAAAATGATCAAATGTAGATGTTTTGTGCCTATCTTAAGGCTAGTAGGCTACTCCCCATAATCTTTTATGGCTTTCTGGGTCTTCTTTGGCTAAAGAAACTTGCCAGGCAAGGTAACATACGCCCACTTCAGCAGTACAGAAATATTCCAGTTTCTTCATTTAATCCAGGGAAAACTCAGTATACGTACATCGAATTTACATCCATTTTTGCAACCCTATTCCACCATAGACTTATTAAGATGAATACACATACCAAGTTTCATTCAATCGGATAAACACTAAGTTCTATTGCTACACAAGTAAATTTTAACATTTTCTCATTTAATCAAGGGCATAACTCATAAACAGGCATCTGGACGAGAATTATCAAGATGAATACACATCCAAGTTTCATTTAATCGGATGAAACTAAGCTTCTTTGCGTACACAAGTAATTTAACGTTTTCATTTATTCAAGGGCCATAACTCATAAACATGACATTGGAATCGTGCCATTTTCGAACTTGTCCGAGATATTATCACGATGAATACACATACCAAGTTTCATTCAAATCGGATAAAAACTACAGTTCTATTGCGTACACAAGTAAATTTTAACGTTGTTTCATTTAATCAAGGGCCCAAACTCATAAACCGAATCTGGAATCGTGCCACTTTCAACTTGTCCGAGATATTATCAAGATGAATACACATACCAAGTTTCATTCAAATGGGATAAAAACTCTGGCCTGTATCGCATACACAAGTAATTGTTGACAGACTGACTGAGACGGACAGGGTGATGGCAATATACGTCCACATTTTCATGTGGGCTCTAATAAAAACGGACACACCATTCACTTGGCAATGAGGGTTATTTTGTCCCTAAAAAGCGGGTGTCTGTGTGCCAGTAGGCCCCTGTAGATTTATGAAGTAATTACCAGCAAATGTGAATGTCGACATGGCAAAAAACAGCATACTAGCTAATACCCATATTTCATGTCAGCTATAAAAAAATACAATTATTTAGAAAGATTTTTATTAAATATAAAATATGGTACATTTTTACTGAAGGGATTTTTTCTTTTTCTTTTTTTTTGTTTTATTTTTCTTGGGTTTTTTTGGCGGTTCATCAACCGTCTCACTAGCACTATTGTCCTTCATTTCACTGTCTAAAGTCAAAGTGTCCATTGCGTCAGTTGGTCCACAATCCGAATCCTCGGAAATATCTGCTTCATCACCTTCACATTCAGCTTTTAACTTGGCTGGCATACGACTCAAGAAATGCTGACGGACTTTTAAACTTTCGCGAATGTCCCAGACTCTCGCCTCTTTCTCTCCACCGATGGCGAAGACAAATGGTGCCTCTGGACAACACCCTACACAATGTAATTCATTAATTTTCAGATTTTTCTCTATAATATGATTTGGTTTATTGTCCTGAACGTCCCATACTTTCAGTTTTTTATCGTCCGATGTGGTTACCAATAACCCTGGTATTAGGCTGCTCAAACAAATACCAGTCACAGCTTTATCATGGGGTTTAAAACTATACAGAGCTTTATCTTGTCGTATATCAAAATAAAACACTTGTCCAGTGTCGGTCGAGGCGAAGAAATGCATGGGAGAGAAATGATCCCAGACCACTCTTTCAACTTCACCATTTAAATTCCAACTTCTAAAAGCACTATCTGGATTTCTACAGTCGTAAACATTTACTGTATGATCAAAGGACCCTGTTAACAAGGACTGAGCTTCCATTGGATGCCATTTTATACATTGAACCTTTTCAGCATGATGTGTCAAAGTTGTTACTACCTTCAAATTATTCAAATCCCATAATTTAGCTGTGAAGTCTGCTGAAGCACTTGCTAAAACATTCCCTACAACTGAATTCCATGATAAATCCAGTACTGCATCACGATGACCCAAATTATCTCCCTTTTTCGATCTATTCTTTTTGCTGACACCTTTTAATTTAAACGCTGGTTCTAAACTTTCCATTACATTCAAATCCCAAACCTCAATAGTTGGTTTCATTGTGCCTACTGCAGCATAACACCCTGTTTCACCTGCCTCACCCACATCATATCGCATGACTTCAATTGCCAGGGGGAAGGCTGGTAATAGATAGTCATGATGTAAATAGAGATATTGTTCTTCTTCATTATAAACCAAGACTTCCAATTGACTGGCATCGTCATGGGCACGCCCAGCAACTATTATATTATCAGTCTCTTGAATTTCAGCATCTTCATCATCGCTCTGATCCTCTCTTTTATCTGTAATATACGGATCGTCATCGTTGCTAGCAAAGACGGCAACTTTGTCGAAACCGCCTGCTGGATCTGGGTCGTCATCATCTTCATCATCATAATCATCTAAACCATATTTGGAAGCAATATAATCATCATCATCATCGTCATCATTTACATCATCAGCTTCCATTTTGCCTGTTTTTGTTTTTAGTTGACTGTCATCATCCTCGATCTCGGCATCTTCCATTTCATCTGCTTGAGCTGCGTCTGCGTTTTCTTCTTCGTCAAGTTCATTTTTCGTTTCTTCAATAACTCTTTTCAAATCTTCACGATCTATTAAAACTCGCCGAGGTTCCTGGCTCACCCAGCCTTGCTTCACCCACGATAAACAAGGCACAATATTCATTTTTTAGGTGAATTAATCTTATGTTTACAATATTTTTGCCATGTGGAAATCAACCGGAAGTGTGAAACAGAATGAGTTTCATCCTTGACCTCTAGCAACTTCTTCCGGAAAAGTTAAGACATTCCGACCCAAAGACATTTCAACCTGAATATCTTATAGTTTTTACGATCCTAATACATATATTTTATTGAAAGCACTGAAATAGTTCCTCAAAGAATAACCTTGAAAGCAGTACATTATGTTTTTAGTCGATACGACCAAAATCACAGGCAGAAATATCTGTGGTCCGATTTGTAGTGGTCTTCATTTGAAGCTACGATGGTAAGTTAAAGTACAATAAAAAAAAAATTAATTTCTTTTCAAAGAGGCCAACTTGTTTTCCATACTGTTGGAATATAAACACCTTTCAAACACTATAAGAGAGATAAATATGGCGGCACAATGGCGGAGAGATAGTCTTTGATAATTTGTTTTTGATAACTAATTTTAGCCCGAATTTGAACATGATAGCTTTAAGGTGAAGGTCGTTAAAGACCAAAAGAAAAATGTGAGCCGTGGTGAAAACGAAAAGTTTTCTTTCTTTCAGTTGAAGATAATTCTATAGCGTATGGGTTGAAGGTAGGAGTGGCTCAAAGGGGGGGGGGTATCTCAAAACCTTCATGTATCTTTTGTATTAATATTAAATATCTACAATACGCTATAACATTGTAGCATTGACTTGTACTTACTGTAAGATTATCACTGAAGTGATAAGTATTAGACCTAATGGATTAGTTCTATAGTAATAGTAAGCTGGTAGGCCTAGAGTAGTACTGGAAGGTGGAAGACATGGCAGCAGCACGAGTGTCACCACTCTATGTCAGTGTCACCACTCTATGTCAGTGTCACTACATTCTGTCAGTGTCACTACATTCTGTCAGTGTCACCATATTCTGTCAGTTATTTGAGAAAAAAAACTAGGCTATTCCAGTTCCGAGGCCTTTTGATTTATATTTATAACAATACCATAGGCTCGGCCAGCAGATCTCCATCCATCTTCCTCTTAGTTTTGGCTGCCAACCAATTAAAGCTTTCTAGAGAAACAATTGTGATTAGATGCCCCAGGACCATGTACAATAAAAAAATTAGTGAATTGAAAATGTCATACTTTATGACAACATTTTTGAAGAACTAGGCCCAGGGGTATACAAAAAATGAAAATATCACAAAAAATTATATTATTGTGAAATTGGAAAAAATATGTTTAATATTGTGATATCAATGTTTTTATCTGCATCAGGTTCATTGGGACTCGATATCTCCATGTAAAGCAGTATTCTTAGGAACTGTCAGAACAGATGTTTTGTCTCGGCAATAGCCAAATTGGGTTTGAGTGACCATCAATATCATAAAATTACTCTAAATTACCCATTGGTTAAATTTTCTATTAAGATTTGAACTAATTAAGGGAGCGATATGAAAATATTCATGACAAATTGTTATCATAATATTTGAAAAGTATATTTTTCATGGTATTGTATTTTATCCCGATAATTTGAGTTTTGAACGATACGATATGATATTTATTTGGATAATGGCGATATGGCGATTAATCATAATATCGTTGCTACCTTAGTATACTATCTATTACAGGTTTAAAAGAAGAGATATCAATAGAAACCTTGAATATGAGTAGTTATTTACCAGGGACAGCCAGTCTGATAGAGGAAATAGACAGTTAGTTCTGAGTTAACAATATTATTATTATGAATGTTATACTGTTTGACCACTGTACCAGTCTACCAGATCAGAATTATACTTATATATATTTACTCTCAAATCAGCACTGGGATTTTCAATAATCAATTGCATAGTTATGGATAATTATTAGATTTATAGATTTATTATATTATATAAGGATTCTGTTATGTTATTTATGACAGTAGGTATATCTAGCCTACTGATGAATATATACTCTTATTGGCCAAGTTTAAAAGTTAAATTTTATTCTATTTCATTCTAAGACGTGGTATTTCTAACATGTAACTAAACATCATAGATGTTTCAATATTTTTGTGAAATTTCATTGATGTTTTTTTTTTTTTTGTAGAAAAACTGTTAGTTGTATTACGTGATGGACGAACTTTAATAGGATTTCTCCGAAGTATTGATCAGTTTGGTAAGTTGTCATGGATATCAAAAAAAAGGTCAAAGGTTGTCATGGATATCATAAAAACTCAAAGGTTGTTAGTTAGTTTAAGCACAAATATTCTCTTAAATTTAAATTATTTCCTTCCTTTATCCTGCTTTTAAGATGGAGCCATTTTGATAATGTCTAAATGTTGTCCAACTTGAAGATAGCCATGTTTAAGTTCATTTCTTATATTTATTTATACTGCCAGCTTTGTTTTTATTTTTGGTAATGTTTCTTGTTTCAGCTAATTTAGTTCTACACAGAACAATTGAAAGAATCCATGTTGGTAAGAAATTTGGTGATATTGAACGTGGAATATTTATTATTAGAGGAGAAAATGTGGTCCTTTTAGGTGAAGTGGTACGTAATTTATAATTTATTTAAACATAATTCTTGTGGTATGAATATAAAATATAAATTATCAAAAACACCCAGTAACAACATAGTACCGTGGTTTTATCATATTTAACATGGATTCTGTTGTATAGTTCAGACACCAGGTTAGTCTATTTATCATATTAAACAGGGATTCTGTTGTATAGTTCAGACACCAGGTTAGTCTATTTATCATATTAAACAGGGATTCTGTTGTATAGTTCGGACACCAGGTTAGTCTATTTGATACAAAAGATATTATTTCAACCCATTCTATTAAAATGATTAAAAAGTCCTTTTAATGAACATAAAATTTTGAACTTGGTCAATATGAGCTACAATGAGAACTAAAATGTTTATGTTCATGCTAAGACTCAGTCTCCCTTTAAAAATGTTTTTTGTTTTGAAATAGGGGAAATCGTGTCATTTGAATTTGTTCTCGGAATACATTTTATTGCGGTGTCAGAATGTATTAGATGGGTGTAAAACTCTATCACATTTGAATTTATGTTTCAGAATACTGAGAATGAGACGAACCCCTCGTTAATTAAAGTTCCGATTGATGAAATATTGGAGATGCAGCGAGAAGAACAGGTTCAGAAACAACAGGAAGAAGAGTTTAAGAAGAAAGCTTTAAAAGAACGAGGTTTACATCTGACTGACCATAGTATACTGGACGATTATTGTTAATTTACCAGGGTCATTGTTTATTTACTATTTTTTACTGGGGGCAGGGCTTGCTCACTGGTCATTTACTATTTTTACTGGGGCCAGGGCTTGCTCACTGGACATTAACTATTTTTACTGGGGGCAGGGCTTGCTCACAGGTCATTTACTATTTGTACTGGGGGCAGGGCTTGCTCACTGGTACTGGTAAATAAATTAATTCTAACATTATTTATGTCTAAATTCTGTATTACTTTATAAGAGGCTATTTTGCTGGTTAAGTTAAAAGTTTAGAATAACTTGACATTGTAAAGATATATAATGGCTGGAATATTACAATACTTTACCTCCATATAAGACTGTCACAAAGCTGAGATTTAATTTTTTTTTTTAAGGTCCGTTTTGTAAATTTTATATAGGGACTTTGAAGTACATTTTTTTAAGCAGTCAAAGTAGGCCATTGAAATATAGAAATATTTCAGAATCAATTTGTATTATTCAAGTGCTATATAATGTTAAAGAAATAAAATTAACTACACATTTGATTTGAAGTCTTATAAAATATTACTCCCTCTCCCTTTACAAGTCCTCTGGTTGAACAATACCCCCCCCCCCCTCCAACTTACATGATGCAGCATTGGTTTTACCCACAGCAGAACAATATTGGACTGGTGGGGCTGATTGTATGAATTGGATGAGATTATTTCTCAGGATTTATGTTTAATTGGTTAGTCAGGACAAAAATATTTGGTCATATATACCAGACACGTCCGTCTAAAATGTTTGATTGAAAATAGGCTCATAGGACAGGACGTATAATATTGTGACATTTTGGGGTTTCTACAGAATTTACCCTGGCCAGCTCAGTTGGTTATTTTGAAAATGAAATCTAGATATAAGAATTTTTTTAATAAGTTTATCTTCACAAATAGAATTACAATAATTCACCCTTTCATGGAATAGAACCATCTAAATATTTATTTCCAACTATCTGTATTATTTACAATCCTTAAACTTATACCCAACACTAGGACATTTGATTACAGACAACCCATAAGTCAAACTTTCAATTTGAAGAATAATACAGATAGCTGAAATGGTACTTTATCAACTTTGAAAATAAATACTTCAATGTGTATCCTTTAACAAAATTTACCTCAATGAACAAAAACCTAACACCATATTTTGATTAATTTACCAGGGTCGGGACTAATTTCAGATAAGACAATTTGATTGGTGGATTTGAGAAATTTGAAAATAAGTTGATTTGAAACAGGTTACAGAAAAATAATAATGACCTCCGACACATTTCAGGGGCATGCTCCTCCAAAAATATATTTTGTGAATAGTTCAGAGCATCTGAGATTGCAAAACTTTCCGTGAAACAGACCCTAAGGTATACATTATTTAAATAGCATGAAAATGCTAAAGGAAATGAAGGGAGTTTTACATCCTCTCATAAAATGCAGCATGCAAATCATATTGATCAAACATAGAAACCAATACTTATACATTATTCTCTTTTTCAATCCAGTTTCTTAACAACTTAAAATAAGATTATACTGAAATCATTAACACAAATAACATATCAAGATCATTTTTAGTTCAGGTCATTTTCGCCTCAAGACAAATTTAAACATATTGGGAAGGTTGAAAAAATACACTAGAAGAGTCAACTTTATTAGGAGGTAAATTAAATAGTAAAAAACACTTTACAAACCATAGTTTTATTGTGATCATTTGTCACTTGAATAACCTCAATCTCAAGTGGACTCATTGTGTTTTGAATCAGCCTTAAAGTTAAAGAATTTTGCTCAACTGAACTGTAATAATCCTTGTTAGACATTTAGAAGTAACACTGAACATTAATAGACAACATATCAACTTCTCTGTAACGTAATAGTTTTTATAGAAAGGTTTGAAAGTTACTTGAAGAATGAATAAACAATTTCTACTATAAATATTTACAATTAATCTGGTTCTAGACCAACTAATTAAAACTTAATTATTTTATTTCTGTCTCAACTGTAATCTAACAGGTTGATAAAGGCATTCAACCAATTGAAACTTGTTTGACCAGCTTCCAGTAATAACAGTAACATAACGAAGAGTGGGATAGATATTTTTAATTCCGTTACTTTGGGTTCATCATTGGAAGCAAGAAACAAGTCCATGACACCGTGCGATTGGTTACAAATATTATCATTAGAACGAGTCTGTGGTATAAAACTCGCAAGATTACAATTACATTAAAAAGATAAATAATAATTCAGTTTTAATCAGAAGGTGTAGACAGACTGTCTGGTGTAGCAGCACTATTTAATCGTCCAATATCATGATTTACTTTCCTACAACTGTCCACCCATCTTCTTCACTGCCACGCCCACCTCGACTCTCATCTGAAATAGATAATAATTATATTAAATAAAATAAATGCACATTGTATATATATTATCATCATCTTCCAGCTTGATAACCACAAGAGAACACTTGTTGAAATGTCGGGTTAAATTTATACAACTTTATTGTTCAATAAATTACCTTGACTTGGGGGAGGTCTTCTTTCTGGATCTCGAGGTGCAGCTGATCTTCTCCAGGGAGAGTCTTCTTGTCCACCCCCACCTCGTGATCCTCTCCATGGGGCATCCCCCTCTTTTCTTGGTGTGCCCTCGTCACGTCTAGGGGCACTTCTCCAACTACCAGTACCTTCATCATCACCACCTCTACGAGGACCGCGATCGTCTCTGTCAAAGTCTCTACGGGGACCTCTATCATCACGATCAAAATCTCTTCTTGGGCCTCTGTCAAAGTCTCTGCGTGGGCCTCTATCATCCCTGTCAAAATCTCTTTTGGGTCCCCTATCATCACGGTCGAAATCTCTGCGCGGGCCACGATCAAAGTCACGAGGACCTCGGTCATCACGATCAAAATCTCTGCGAGGACCCCGGTCAAAGTCCCTGGGAGGTCTGTCATCTCGGTCAAAGTCTCTGCGTGGGGCTCTATCATCGCGATCAAAATCTCTTTTCGGTACCCTCTCGTCACGATCAAAGTCTCTCCTGGGGCCTCTATCAAAGTCACGAGGTCCTCTGTCAAAATCTCGGGGTCCTCGGTCATCACGATCTAAATCTCTGCGAGGTCCTCTGTCAAAGTCACGGGGTCCTCGCTCATCACGATCAAAATCTCTGCGAGGTCCTCTATCATCTCTTCCGAAGTCACGTCTGGGAGGGTCTCTGTCAGGTATGTCATCTCCCCCTCGTCTCCATGCACCTCGGTCCCCTGGTGGTGGACCACCTGCTTCTCGCCAACTGCTTCCACCAACGCTACTTTCTTCCTTTTCAACACCTCTTCGCCATGGTGTGGACTCTTCCTCCCTAAAAAACAAGAATAAGACAAGATATATAAATTATTAGGTACTGGTAGAAACGTAATTTAATTGTATGCCACATGTTACAGTCAGGGGGGATTGATTTGTATAACTCCAGTATTCTCAAAAAAATCTTTAAACTAGGAAGTCTAACACTGTTTCTAGGATATCCTAGCATGAGAATTGTTTCAAGACTATAGGGCCTATTTGATATCTATAAGTAGCCAATGTTTTTAACTATCACTGACAAAAAAGTAGTAAATTAACTATCACTGACAAAGGATAACGCCTAAGTATAAGTTATTTGTTTAAATATCTGATTATATATTTATAATGGTCAGTACACAGTATAGTACCCAATGAAGACTGTTCTTTATATTTTTTGAAAATAACTATTAGTGTTGAAACTATTTGTTTCTGACTGACCTTCTAGCTGGAGGCTTCCAACTATTCTCTCTTTCACGTTCTCGATCTCTCCAACCACCATCTTTAGGTTGTGGTCTCCAAGGTCGTTTCTCAGGGGACGGCTCCCCTTCAGGTGTATCAGGACCATCGCGTCTCCAAACATCACGGTCAGGTTCTTTTTCTCTACCCCCCAATCTTTCTGACCTGTGGACAAATATTCAAAACCATGACATAATCGTCTGAAAACAAACTTCTAATCTATCTACGTCTAATTTGGCCTTATAGGGTGATTTACTTGACCCCTGACCCTCAGGTAAACCGGTGTCAAACCAGGGTTGCTGATTTTCAAAATCTTAACTGGACATTTTAAGATGTCAATAATAGTCTTTTATTTTCATCAAGAATGCATGTCAAAAAATAAACGAAATAGAGAAGACTTGCATAGAAATATCCTAAATATCCTAAATATCAAAGATTGGATCTCCAATCAGACATGACTGGTTAATATAGTAGCGTTAAACTGAGTCGTAATAAAATTAATTTAACAAGTGTATTTTGGTGGTAATATTTCTGTGTAGAAAGAAAGCAATTTTCTATTTAATAAAGCAGATAAACTAACCGCTCTACGTCAGATTTTTTTTCAGCTTGAGTTTGTCTGAGTTTGGCCTCAATCTCCTGTTCGCGTAGTCTCTGTTTTTCAGCCTGTTCTTGTAAACGTTTATATTTTTCTTCATATTCCTTCTCGTCTGCCTCTCGCTTAGCTTTCTCTTCAGCCTCTTTTTCCTCACGTTCTGTCAAAAAAATCAAAGACAAATTGTTTCAGTTTCTTATGTTCATTTTCAGAAAATAATTAGAGAAGAGAAATGTACACAGCCTGTTAAGTAGATTTTGAGCCTGCATAAACAATCAAGTGTTAAATAAAGGACACTGATACTGAGAGAGTCAAGAGTCAAACAGTTCTACCTCATGGTAAAAACCTCGAATGTGAAAATCTTTCAAGGAATTTAGTGGGAGTTTTATGTCCTTAAAAAAATTTAAAATTCTGGTTATAACATCCCAACCTTTCAAACCTTCAAGAAATGAAATTAGTTATACATCCTTTAATTTTTAAAATCAAAAATTTCTGATTCATCCCAAAACTTGTAACCCCCCTCCCTACCTCTCAACATTTGTTCATCTCTTATCCTCTGTCTCTCCTCTTCTCTTTCTTTCAACCATTTCTCCCTTCTTTCCATCTTTCTCTTCTCCTTTCTTTCTTTCATTCTCTTGTTTCTTTCTTTGGCCAAATGCTGTTCAAATTCTGCCAATTTATCCTAAAAACAAACATCAAATTCAATTTCACAGTACAGGGTAGCGTTAGAAAGTGATTCACGGAACCACTGACACCAGCCTTGATTTGAATCCATGGCCTATTAACGCCAAGCAACAATCCAACTCACAACTGACTGAGCTATCTCACTTTCACAAAACAGTGAGGGGTAAGTACTCATTAGAGCCATCATAAATCTGTATAAAGAATTCCATATTCATTCATGCAAGTAATTAAACATTCACAATCTAACTACATCTGTCAGAAAGTAGTGTTCACTAATTGAACAATTAAAATACTTGGTCCAATAAAAGCATTAAGATGTTTTCAAAGCTCTAGTTTTACTGAGAATAAATGTGTTGTTACCTCGTATTCTGAGAATCTGGTGTCTTGTAATTTATTAACAAAGGCCTCTTTATCTTCACGGATCCTCAGCAATCTTTTCTTCGTTTCTAATGCTTGTTTTCTTTCAGCTACCAGCTTCTCAATCTATCAATATAGTCAAAGACATTAAAAGTAATCTTGGACAATAAAGAATTATTTTTTTTAACTTTGAACCCCAGCTAACATGGATCTTTATATTTTTATGATAGTCAATAAAATGAGGGAAGATTCATTCCCAGGACACAAGGACCTTATTCTGTAAACCTGAAGATGATTTTAGTTTAACAGTTATCTGATTGGTCAATTACTAAATTAAATCTAGTTTTATAATCAAATCATATTACTGAATTTTTTAAAATCAATTTATTAAATTGATAACAATTAACCTCCCTCTAAGTAGCGCTTTCACCGAGGTCCTCCATGAAGCGCCTCCATCCACCATAGGGTATAAATAGAAGGAATACGACCCAGTAGCAACAGTCTCCCTGAAGAGTACAAATTGTACGAAACGCGTCGTAGCGAAACAAGGATTCTCTAAAAAGAAAGATTTCTTAACTCTTTAATTTTTTTCTCCCTCTAAGTTAGATCTGAGTACCGTATATCTATTAGAAATCATCCTCAACATACCCTTTCTTTCTCTTGCTGTTCCCAAAATTCACGAGCCTTTCTACCATTCTCTTCAATTTTCTTTTCTAATAGCGGTAATTCTTCTATTCTCTGAGCTCGAACTAAATGATCCACCTTAATAATGAAACAAATTATAAACATAAAAACAGAACCTGAAACATGAATGCATTGAGCAACAAAATTTTTATATCAAGCAAATGAACATCAGTTTCTTCCAAAAAGTTTTGTGAATTAATTGGAAAAAGCCTGTCGAAATTCTTGTATTGGATAGTTCCTTTGAAAAGAATAGGATGCAATATTCTATTTTTAGGTTGCTCCCTCTCAATTTAAGTTAAGCCTACCTTTCTCTCCTGCAGTTTCAGTCTTTCGTTTAATTCCTTCTTCTCTTTCTCCAGTTGTTCTACCTGTTTAGCCATAATCTCATCAACATCCAGGTCAGCAATATCCTACAGAACACATTTATAATCATAGTAAATAATATTGTAGTATAGAATAGAACCTAGATTGGCACCTTATTCACAGCCATAAAACATATCTTAAGTGTTAGACTATGTTCAGATTATTTGTTACAAAATATATCTGAATCAACTCACTTCTTCATCAAATTTCTCCAGAAATTTAGATCCCATTTCTGATTTACGTAGCTGTTCAATTCGTTCTTTTACATGTTTACGTTTAATTTCCTGGTGTTCTAATACAGCACGGTGTTTCTTTCTCTCCTCAACCTCACGTTCTAGTCTCGCCATTTCTTCCTCGTAGAGTTTACTTCGTTGAGCTTCTTGTTCTTCCATTTCTTCTTTCTCCTAAATAATTACAATTTTATCATTGTACTTTTTTTAATTAGTAGGCTGTCAAACACATGAGACAAAAGGTCTAATTTGGGCTGATTTATCTTAGACTAAAACGGCTTATTTTACCATTTTAGACACTTACTAAGCATGTGGATTCAGGAGAGCTTTAACAGGAGTTCTACTTGAATCCAGCATTTTTTAAAGGAATTTTAGGGCTGCCTTTGAGCTTGATGTATTTCTAGAATGTAAGCCTGGTGGTAGAACGATCTAATAATCAATATTAAATCATATAATCCAAAATCAACCCTGTCTGGATACAAGACCCATTCCAGGACGATCTCGGTACCTCCAGCAGGTTTCTATATGCCCCTTTGGACGCCAAAGTAACGTGAATATCACTTCGGTGGAATTAAGGCAATGAAAAATGAAAAAAAATCTTCTGAAAATGAACTGAAATGGGAGTTTTACATCCTACATGAATTCGGCCAATGAAAGCTGAGATCAGTGAGCAATGAGGAAAATTTGGCCAGGACAGCCACATCATAAAATACATATTGCAGAGCTTAATATAGAAATACATTGTAAATAAAACGAATGGAGTTTTACATCCTACTCTTCTATACCTAATGAAGATGGATTGTTTGTAATAGAAATAAAATGAATGGAGTTTTACATCCTACACCTAAAAGACTAAAGAAGATATACCAGTAAATGAAAGTACGTACCCTCTGATCTACGAAATGTTCCAACTGTTCCTTCCTATCCTCAATAATCTGGCGTCTCTGTAGTAGTTTAGTGTGATCACGTTTAGCCGATGTTCGATATTCACCCATAATCTTCATCTTTAGACTTTCTCTTTCAGCCTGAAAATAAACCAGGTTCAAACTTTTATAATATATCCTGTTTAGATAAAATACACTAGAACCGTATTCTGGAAAAATTAACTGAGGAGTATAGTGTTCCAGTCATCTGGGACCTTATTCCTGAAAATTTAATTATCAAAGAAAATTTTAGTATTCCATTTATCTAATTTAGGTTTAATTCACATTTTCTTTTTACTGCATTTCTTCAAATCTGATGTTTTTTTTATTTAAGTGTTGGAGAATAAGGTCCCAGGAGTAAATCAGCCTGCAGGGTAAAATAGGAGAACAGTATAACCATGCCAGCATGCCGAGATACTTTAGTTTTGTTCATGCTGGTCTATTGTTTAGTGTAATATTAATTCAGAACAATATAATTAGTACAATCTATTGTTTTCTATTAAACTAATATTAAAATTAATCTAGCATGCTATTTTGAACCTCTACCTATAGTGAGATAGAGACCCTGCTAAGAATGCATTATCATTAAACTATTTTAACTGGGGGAAGGTTGGTTATTCACAAGAAGCTAGAAACAGCGATATTGGTTGATAAATCAACCAAACTTGCCTTTCTTGATATCAAAAATATCAAAATAAGTTTTGCCCATCTTGTGGCGATATTTTTTATATCAAGAAAGATTTGTAAGAGATTCTCAGCCCTAGAAGTTTACAGTATCAATAACTAACGTAACAGAATATCTAACCTGTTTCTGTTCGGGTACAATAAGATTAATAGCTTTATGCAGAGATCTGGCCATTACTGTCAACTGATTACGGATCTGTTCCGAGGGCATGTTCTGTATGAACGGCCCCTCCGGTACATCTTCTCGTTGAGCCATGTCTAAATTCGTACCAAAAGTTAACGATTTGGTTTGGTGATTAATTCGAACCTATAACAAGAACACAATTACATTCAGATGACAGATTGGTCAATGAAAAGAATGGAGTTTTACGTGGACTAATGAAGATGGACTGTTTGTAATAGAAATGAAATGAATGGAGTTTTACGTCCTACTCTTCTACCCCTACTGGGCTAGATGACAAATTGGAGGCCATAAGCTTTCTGTATCATAGATAACCAAAGATAAGAATACATGAAATTGTGAGTAAAATGAAATCCATTAAAAATATAAAATTTTAACAGTGTGATATTTAACTCGAGATTTTCTATCTGCTTCTCTTACCATCTTATAAATAGTAGTTATTTATAGATATCCGCTGACAAGCATTCTGTGGGGGGAGGTGGGCTGGGACAAATTTAATCTAAGGGTGGGGGTCAGAGTGTGTTCCTTTTATAATCAACATTCAAGATGTGAGAATAGTATTTATAGATATTCGCTTACAAGCATTTTTTTAAAATAAAATTAATGCTAACTTTTAGCAACTAGCAGCAATTAAAACTTGAAGTACACCAGGGACTGGCAAGGGTTCTATCAGATGCTGCTAGTTGCTAGGAGACATTTACAATAGTAGTATTCCTAACAAAGCTTAGCACACCATATCTAAGAATATTCTGTTGAAATAAAACTTTAGATTTTAAATAGAGTTACCTGAAGTTCCAATGTTTTCTTTGCATCGACAATAATTCTCTCTAAACGGAATTTAGTAGCAAATGGAACCAATGAAGCAAGACGCGAGAACTCTATGGTCTGGTAGACTTGAGAAACCTGGAACAAATCAATGGAATTAATAAATATACTTATAACCTACTGCAAGGAGCTCTTGAAGACTTGGTCAATATATTATTGGAATTTTTGATAAAATGTAACATTCGAATATATTATTATTTTTCTTTAAGGGGGTTGACAACCCTAAACCTATGTACAAAAAATAGCTTGCCAGGCAAGGTAATATACGCCCACTGGCAGCATTTATTTCAAATAAAAACTTTTCAGTAAGGTTACAATAAGTGGAATGAAATATTCAACCTTCAAAACCTATTTTTTTCTAGGGTCTCTAGTTTCATTAAAAACTGTCAAGAATTGTACCTAACTCAACTCATTAAATATTTTTGGGTATTTTTATGATTTGCAATAGGGTTCACCCTTAATAATATTTTGATATTTTTAATTCTTAATAAGGCTCATCCTTGGTTGATATTAAACAATTTCAGCGAGTTTTGTCAAAAAGGAATGTTTAGAGTGTTCACAAGCCAAAAGTTGAAAGGGTTTTTGAAAACAGGCGCAATAACTGACACTAAATATTTTTCGATTTATCTGATTTTCAATAGGGTTTATCCTTGTGAGAAAACAAATACTAAAGCCAAGTTTCATCAAAATCCATTCAAAATTGTTCTTTCTAGAGTGTTTACAAGCTAAAATTGAACGCGTTTTCAAGAACAAGGGCTATAACTGACACTAAATATATTTCTATTTATTTGATTTATAATAGGGTTCATCCTTGGGTAAAAACAAATACTCAAGCCAAAGTTAATCAAAATCCATTCAGAATAGTTCTTTCTAGAGTGTTTACAAGCTAAAATTGAATACGTTTTCAAAAACAAGGGCAGTAACTCATACTAAAAATTTTTTCGATTTCGCTGATTTTCAATAGGGTTCATCAATAACTGATACTAAATATTTTTCGATTTAACTGAATTTCAATAGGGTTCATCCTTAGGTGATTACAAATACTCATGCCAAGTTATGTCAAAATCGCTCAAGAATTGTGACTTGTAGAGTGTTTACAAGGCAAAAATCCAACACATTTTATAGAACAAGGGCAATAATTCCTATTAAATATATTTCGATATGTGCTATTTTCAAAAGGGTTCATTCTTGGGTGATATTAAACAATTTCAGCAAGTTTCGTCAAAATCGGTCAATAACTGTGCTTTGTAGAGTGTTTACAAGCTAAAAATTGAACCCGTTTTCAAAAACAAGGGCAATAACTGATATTAAATTTTTTTCCATTTTACTGGTTTTCAATAGGTTTCATCCTTGGGTGATAACAAATACTCAAGCCAAGTTTCATCAAAATCCATTAAGAATTGTTCTCTCAAGAGTGTTTACAAGCTAAAATTGAACGCGTTTTCAAGAACAAGGGCAATAACTCATACTAAATGTTTTTCGATTTTGCTGATTTTCGATAGGGTTTATCCTTGAGTTATAACATACTCTCACATCAAGTTTCATCAAAATCGGTCAAGAATTGCACTTTGTAGAGTGTTTACGAGCCATTCAAGAACAAGGGCACAAACTCATACTAATTTTTTTCCGATTTCGCTGATTTTCAATAGGGTTCATCCTTGCGTGATCATAAACACTCATATTAAGTTTCATCTAAATCCGTCAAGAATTACACCGTGTAGAGTGTTTACGAGCAATTGTGGACGGACGGACGGACGGACGGACGGACGGACGGATGTGGGTGACCACAATATACGCCCCCCATTTCAACCACTTCTTTTCCACCTATCTGAAATATTTAAATATCAATGGAAAGAGGGGACTTTCGGTTATCCAAAAATATAAAATTTATTTCTTTATGACATTTCAACTATAAGAAATTGGGTATGAAAGATGAACGAAAAAAACGTCAATTATTCCCTTAAAATTAGCATATCTACTAGGCTATTTAATTTAGAAGGTTGAAATTTTGCACAACGCAAGTCCACATGTATCTCTACAAAATTACGTTGGCTTTTTGGGAAATTTTGTTTTGTTTTGAAGATATTGATAGAAATCAAAATTTTGCGAGTGCATTTACGAAAAATTGAATTTTTAAAAAACTATTCATTTTATAAACAAAAGCCAACGTAAAGTTATAGAGGACATCGTAAGCTTTAGCTGAGGCCAACGTTTGTAAAAATCGGATAAATTGTAAGCGAGATATGCTTTTGGAAAAATGGCATTTTGTTTCAACATTTTGCAAACACATGTAAACCTTACGTAATTAACGATCATGTTGTTAAAAGATTGTCTTTCATGCTGTAGAAATCTTTAAGCACCTTTTAAGCATCGATATGCACCGATATCCACACAATTGGAGTGCTAAAACAATGGATTAGCACATGTCAAAACACCCCTACCCACCAATCATAAAATTTTCTTTGTTTACATGTGACGTCTGGATTGCCCCGATACACAAACTCTTACTTTGCGTGCCGATATTAACAATAACTGACCGGCAAACGTAGAGAATGTTTATTTAGCTGATGACGTAATCACAAATGTCAACTGACAACGTAATTTGTACGTCTACATAGAGGAATACCCCGTTTTGTTCTATAAATAGATTATCTTCACGGACGGATATCAGACGAAATACTGAAGCGATTGAGCTAAAATTTTTACTAGATGAGTTTCTTTTAATGCCATATAGAATGGATATCAACTTAATACGTTTCTTGATTGAAATACACCTCGAACGATAAGGTTGTCAACCCCCTTAAAAGAAACCTTGTACAGGTTGAATATTTGGATACCCAAAAGAAGGCAAATTTTGAAATTGCACCTTATTGAGTTTGATAAATTGTGAGTAAAATGAAATCCATTAAAAATATAAAATTTTAACAGTGTGATATTTAACTCGAGATTTTCTATCTGCTTCTCTTACCATCTTATAAATAGTAGTTATTTATAGATATCCGCTGACAAGCATTCTGTGGGGACAGACTGGGACATATTTAATCTAATGGTGGGAGCAGGTTGGTCAATGAAAGATCATACCTGTTTCAGGACCCGTGTTATAACGATATCTTCTAGAGCTGGTTCATATTGACACAGTTCCTCATTCTTCGCTATTACATCTAGAGGTGCCGTAACTCGTTTATACAGACTAAGGGGGTGGAAATCTACCTCCAGCCACTGATACAAGTTACGTAACTCTGGATAAACATTCTGCATTACTCCATGTTTTACCTATAATAAAGTACATTATACAGTTGTATAAAAGACTGGTCATCCAGTGAACCATAGACTACATTACCCAGCCTGCTGTCATTGGTTAAGTTTACTCTTATAACTTACTATATCATTAATATTTAATATCTTTCAATCAAATATTATTTGATTTATATTTTACCAGCTTATAGGCTAATTGATTCAACCATGGTAAAAGGTCTTCAAGATCCTTCAGTGTCCCAATACAATTTGGCAACAAACATCTTTACAATTTATTCTCAGTCTAGATTTTAAGTTTGTAGCGTTAAAAACTCTGTTCTATTTTTATAGACAGATGAAAAACAGAAGCTTGTCATCTGATATGACCGTATAAAGGGAATGATAAAAATAGAATTAATCTAGCACACTTGGACAGTACATCTACCTATAGAAGGTAGTGACGGCGTTGAATGCATCTGGTTGATAGGGGCCCAGTAAAACTCAATATTTCTCAAATTCCAGGCTAGTTACCTCAAAAAACATTGTGAAAACAGGATACTGACCAAAGCTCTTGAATTATCTATTTGCCAGGCATGTCTGACAAGGGTTGCAAAATGTCTGACTGTGGGAAATTTTTAAGCGAATGTGACTAATTTTCTGCAATAATCATAAAGTTACAATGAGAATTTGTCGACATTCTTACTTCAATTGTCCGAATGAGTATTTCTAAAAACATCTCCCTGACCATACAGAAATAACTGCCTTGAAAGATATTTTGATACTTACCAAATCTTTAATAAGGCCTTGTCTCGTCGGAGGGTTGGGTAACATCAACAAAGTGGCCAGTTGTCTTTTCTTGTCAAGTACACTCTCGTTTAATTCTAATAACTCTCCAATTGCATTATGGGATGGGGGAATCTGTACGGCAAGCGTGGCACATAATACACGGGAGGCCATCCTAAAACACAGAGGTGGATATAAATTTGTGAAGATTATTTAGAAGAATGACGTGAAATTTATATAAATAAGAAAAATATTTCTAATTCATTAAAGCACACACTCAGAGTTCATGACCTGGGACATACACTATATTTAAAGATAGCTTGCCAGGCAAGGTAACATACGCCCACTGATAGCTTTGATTGTAAAAGTAAAAGTCCAATTACAGCTGGTTCCTGATTTACAAGGAACTTGGAAGTTAACTATATTGTATTGCATTCAGAAGATCCAATAAAAACTGTAGTCTCTACAGTGTCCACAAACAATTGTTGACAGACGGATGAGAAACAGTACATTCGAAATTCCAAGTTCCAGAATTCCAGGAATTTTTTTCAGAATCATATCAAAATCAATAGGGGTCTTCCTTGGATGTATTCCAGGAATTTTTTTCAGAATCATATCAAAATCAATAGGGGTCTTCCTTGGATGGTAATAAACAAATATACCAAGTTACAAAAAGATTCATAAAGAAATGGAGTCTCTACAGTGTCCACAAGCTTTTGTTTACAAACAGAACAATTTGAAATTCAAATCCAAGAATTCCAGGAATTTTTTTCGGAATCATACCAAAATCAATAGGGGTCTTCATTGAATGATAATAAACATGTATACCAAGTTTCAAGAAAATCCAATGAAACCTGTAGTCTCCACAGTGTCCACAAACAATTATTGACAGACGGATGACAAACAGTACAATTCGAAATTCCAAGTCCCAGAATTCCAGGAATTTTTTTCAGAATCATATCAAAATCAATAGGGTTCTTCCTTGGATGGTTATAAACAAATATACCAAGTTACAAAAAGATTCATAAAAAAATGGAGTCTCTACAGTGTCCACAAGCTTTTGTTTACAAACAGAACAATTTGAAATTCAAAGTCCAAGAATTCCAGGAATTTTTTTCGAAATCATACCAAAATCGATAGGGTTCTTCCTTGAGTGATTATAAACAAGTATACCAAGTTTCAAGAAATTCCAATAAAAACTGTAGTCTCTACAGTGTCCACAAACAATTGTTGACAGACGGACCAACGGACAGGGGCGACAACAATATACGTCCACATTTCTATGTGGGCGTATGAAAAGCAAATTACATGGAAGTGTTTGAAAAGATAACTGAATCTCTAAAGGAGAGTATAGAATAATTGTAAGCACCATATTGTAGCCTATATCTATATAATAATAGGCTAATATAACTACTGGAGCTAGTTACTGTCGGCCCAGTCTGACGCTGAAATTACTAGGCAATAATTCCAGTAACACAAAGGCCTGTTGGGATAATGAAGACAGGATAATAACAAATAGAGATACCAACACACAGACCTTATATAACGTTAGATAATAATACAAAACAGTTTATACTTTTGGTGAAATTTGATTGGTTAACAGTTACCTCAATCGAGAGGTCAGATCAATCTAAAAGCATCGCGTCGTTCTTACATCATACAAATAACAGACCTGAACATAATTTAAGTAAAGTCAAATGACCTACAATCAATCACGAAAAGGGTCAAGTTATTTTCCGGTATAGAAAAGTAGTTTGGCGATTTCTCGCTTTTAAAATGTTTCTTAATTATTAATGTGTCCTGATTCTGGTAACTAGGTCAAACACGATCTCGTATGAAGAAATTCATTAGCCTGCGCTTCTAGATAAACAAACTATTAAATTATAAACCAACTTACTGAGTTAGCTCATCTGGTGCTAGATTTTTTCTCTGTTCTCGAGAAAGATGATATAGTCTGTGTAGAGTACTGGCATGAAACAGTCTGTTGCCAGATTTCCAGAAGACCAGACCTAGTTTCTGGTAGTAGTTGGCCATCAACGAAGGACGAGGCTGTTTCTTGGATAAACTTATCAATCCATGAATATCTTCCACAGCCTTAAAGGCTTCCTGAAGTAATTAATATAACAAATGTAATAGATCAAGTTTTCGTGTATCAGAGACACTGATAGCTTTAATTTGCACCATTCAAATTTTCAACATAACACTGTGGTTCCCTTAAACAAAGTGTTTGATGACACCTCTAATTGCAAAGGCACAAAATGAGTAGGTTTTACAATTAGCTATGTCAAACACCTAGTTTTAGTGAAATAACTGGAAATACAGCCGTCTGATTGAAAATTGTCTCGGTTCTGCTTCATGTATATTTAGAAACTGTGGGTAAAATGAAATCCATCAGATCTATGAAGATCTAACAGTGTGATTTAAACCCAAGTTTTAATATCTGCCTGTTATACAACATAGTATACTGTAGAGTTTACCATGACAACGACAGGCGAGTTTAACATCCATTCATATTAATTTTTGCAAGCAAATGAATGCCTTCCCTCTGCATCAGTGCAATTTTCTGACGCAACAAAAAATGCATCAAGAAAATAAGTAAACACTAGATACCCAAGAGAAGGACAGCTTGATCTTATTTCAATTAGATTGGTCCTTATAGTTTAGGATCCATTGTTAGCTCAAAACCAGGAGCACCCACCTGCCATAGTTCCATATTAATAGCTGAGTCTAACTGTACCAGTCGTGTTTCTAGATGCATGGCCTGTGATTCAGCATTATTTAGGTTAATAGCTGTTTGTTGATGTTGATGTTTATGAATATGACCAAGATGGGTACGGAGCTAAAAAAGAACCAGTGAATATAAAATCTGAGTCATATTCTTGTACATGGTAGAATATAACATCATATTCTTGTACATGGTAGAATATAACATCATATTCTTGTACATGGTAGAATATAACATCATATTCTTGTACATGGTAGAATATAACATCATATTCTTGTACATGGTAGAATATAACATCATATTCTTGTACATGGTAGAATATAACATCATATTCTTGTACATGGTAGAATATAACATCATATTCTTGTACATGGTAGAATATAACATCATATTCTTGTACATGGTAGAATATAACATCATATTCTTGTACATGGTAGAATATAACATCATATTCTTGTACATGGTAGAATATAACATCATATTCTTGTACATGGTAGAATATAACATCATATTCTTGTACATGGTAGAATATAACATCATATTCTTGTACATGGTAGAATATAACATCATATTCTTGTACATGGTAGAATATAACATCATATTCTTGTACATGGTAGAATATAACATCATATTCTTGTACATGGTAGAATATAACATCATATTCTTGTACATGGTAGAATATAACATCATATTCTTGTACATGGTAGAATATAACATCATATTCTTGTACATGGTAGAATATAACATCATATTCTTGTACATGGTAGAATATAACATCATATTCTTGTACATGGTAGATTAGATCCCCTTTTATTATCTCCCTGAAGTTATCACTATTTGTATCGTTGCTTTATCTTGCTAATTTATCAAAATGATGTATACTGAAATTGATAGCATAGTCTCTACTTGTGACCTAGGCCAGTGATTCTATAAGAGGGTATGGAATAAGTATTCAAAGGGGACAAGCATAGCCTTCCTTACCAACTCTCTTTAGGCTATGCAGTGTTTAGGATAAAAAATCTTTGTTAAAATTCATACAGAATTATGGAATCTATTTGTTGTAACTCTATATATAATCTATAAAACTGTGTTTAGAGTCTTTTAGAAACAAAAATAACAGACCACATAATTAAAACTTACATTGTCACAAAGTTTTCTGAATTCAGTTTTACGAGCATATTTTAAACAGAACTTGAAAGCTGAAAAAACAAGATGAAACATAATTAAAAACTGAAGCAAATATACCAGGTCTCAATTAAACAAATTTAAATAAATTAATAGTGAAGCAAGATAATACACCATGAAGTAAATACATTACTCCTGAAGCTGGGTGAATAGAAATTGGTACAAAATAGTATATATTTCATATTATGCTACACCTGCAATGGGCACTGGTGACAATTTGATAACAATAGAGAACCAATTCTATTGACTTTAACAGTGCTAGAGATACAATCTTATATTAACAATACCTTGTTGGGCAATATCTTGATACAGCCTTTCAACTCTTGAGTTATTACGTAATAAATCTAAACATTGACGATATGACTCCCATAGAAACTTGACCCAGGGGGTCAGGATAGCTCGGTCAGTCCTGTCCTGGGTATCTTCACCGCTCACTGCCTTCAATAACATACTGTAAATAATAATTACTCCTGTTTATCAAAACTCCACCAATATAGTTTTAGTCTAATAGATAGTTTTGTACATTTGAGTCCAATTCAAATAACGGAAGTTCACTTTAAATGTAGGTAGAATAAATAGAAATAGAATAAGATTAATTCATTCAAATATTTTTTAAAATACCTTTAATTAACGTGTTCTGCTGGCGTTTATTTTTTGAGTGGACCCTTGGGGGTGATGCAAGTAAATTGTGAGTAAAATGAAATCCATTAAAAATATAAAATTTTAACAGTGTGATATTTAACTCGAGATTTTCTATCTGCTTCTCTTACCATCTTATAAATAGTAGTTATTTATAGATATCCGCTGACAAGCATTCTGTGGGGAGGGGACTGGGATAAATTTTATCAAAGGGTGGGGTTTACAGTGTTTTTTCTTCTATAAGGCACCCTAAGGAAGGATTTCAGTTTTTTATATAGTTATGTTTTTTTTTGCCAAGTAGACATGAACTCCGGATAAGACTTGACAGTAATATTAAGGTGTTTTAACCCATGAGCTTTCAATAACATTTTTGAGTAACTTAGTAGAGTAACAACATGTTATATATCCTGATTGCAGTTTCATATAGATACAGTTAATGAACATGTGGAATAGTACAATAAAATGTGTGAAATATCTAAGTTACAGCACTAGAATGAAAACAAATTCAAATGCTTTTGTGGCACCAGCCAGGGTTGTTGATTTAATAAATTTTCAACCAGACATTCTAACATGTAAATAATGCATACATATGTAATTTAGCGATTTCGTCGGGTTTCTACCGCTTCTGCATGCTGTCTCCCGATCTACCGCCGGGAGACTCAAATCTACCGATTATTTTTTTCTTTTCATAACAATAATTTTCACGGGGCCTACCGTTTTCAATGTCAAAATTCTTTACCATAAATCAATAAATTATTCTTTACTTGTATTTTAATTGCCGGTGACACGCGTTAATCTCATCCCGTAATAATATTATCATTGCCTGATTAATTAATCCCCCGATTAAGATGATAACTTGATCCATTTTTCACCCAATAATGTTTTTATAACAACATCCGGTACACTCTACTTTCGCTTTTATGATTAATTTTACGGTAGCCTTAATTTTACCATAAACGAAATTTTGAAATCTTCACGATATTTTATGATAGTCATCAATTTTGTGTGATTTATAAATAACTTAGACATCGTTTCAAAATGCGTTTTGTATTATCGGTAGATTTTTAGTCTAAACTTAATAGTATCTCAACTTCGTTTCTTATAATCACTTTATAATTTGACTGTAGCATGTAAACAAACATTTATTGCTGCATAACAGGCTACTTTTGATACCAAAATGTCAATACGGAAGCGGCGAATTCGGTTCAATATATCGTAAGCTTGCTTCAGGAAAATTACATTACCTTTCATTCTGTGCAATTAATGATGGAGAGAAGTCATTAATTACAATTTTGGCTATCCATATTTGCAAAATTCATGAATTTACACGCTTTGAAAAAAATCTACCAATTTTTCACGCAATCTCCTGATTTTTCAAGACAAATCTCCCGATTTTTTTTCATGACCTGTACACATGAAAAATGCACTAAATATAACAGATTTGAATAGAAAATGTCTATAGTGCATCAATATTGTGATAAGTAATTTTGGAACCCCTATCAGACATGACCGGCAAATACAGTTAAATCAACAGCCCTGAGGGGCACCTGCCTAGAAGAGCATGATAAAAGAATAAACTCGTCTAAGTTGCCCGTAGCAGGTGGCTCATGGACTCTCCTACATAAAGTCAAGCTGATCATACCTTTCTGGGGAATCAGGTAGATCTAAATCATCCACATCCACAACTTTCTGGTGTGATTTCTCTCTAGCAGCTTCTGTTCTCTCTTCAGCTAGTTGAATATAACATCTCACAACATCCACTAACGAGGCAATATTTACCTGGAATAATTAATTAATGTTAGAATTATAGTAGCATGTAGTTGTGGGTATTGTTAATCATGTCAAGTGGTATCTAGACCCTATTTCTGCTGCTCAAAGGTTTTATCTGGAGGTGGTGTGAGTAAAATGAAATCCATTAAGAATATAAAATTTTAACAGTGTGATATTTAACTTGAGATTTTCTATCTGCTTCTCTTACCATCTTATAAATAGTAGTTATTTATAGATATCCGCTGACAAGCATTCTGTGGGGACAGGCTGGGATAGATTTAATCTAAGGGTGGGGATGAGGGTGTGTTTCTTCTATAATCAACATTTACAGTGTCTGCAACTAGAGTAGTTTTTTATAGATATCTGCTGACAAGCATTCCATGGGACAGAGGCTGAGATCTTAAGGTGGGGTTAAGTTTAAATTTCATGTTCATTCTATGTTGAGTATTCCTAAAAGTACTTGTTTGTTTTAAATATTACCTGCTGACATATATTCTTATATTGATAGAGACCTTCTTTAGCAATATGACTCTTCCTCAACTCTACACACAACTGCAGGTATTTCTGCATGATAGGTTCGTGAACCTTCTGCCATGTTCGATGACGTTTACTTTTGATGACATCAGACAGAGTTTCCAACGCTCTCTGCCGTTTGCCAACATCCATAAACTCTGAAATAAAATGGAGTTAATATAGTTCATACATTCCAGTCTGAGTATACAGGTAGGGTAATGTAAATGTGGTGAAATTAATCCACAGGTAACCTGAGTCGAGCTTAGACCATCATATTCATGGAACAGGTAAGTTGGCACCATTAGTTACACCCTACTATAATCAAACTCTATACCAATGTGACAATGAGAGGAAGTTCGGTTACAAACTTCCTGCCTTGCATCCAGGAGAACCAGTCCTCCGCAACAAGAAATCTTTACTTGCCATAATAAACTTATGTATTATCATAATTCGATTTCTTCAGTTAGTTACATAATAGAAACAATTTAACAACAGGTGGCATCCATTTTGTGAGTTGTGACACTTGAGTAGGGCAAATTGAAACCTTGAAAGTAAAGGGGAAGTGGGGATTTCTCACCCAAACACACCCCTCAATCTTTACAATACTTTAGACAAAATATGCATCTATGGTCTTAGATGCACGACTTCACGTGACTCACAAAGTAAGGCTTAAACCCGAAACGATAGCACTATAGGCCTGGTCAGCAATCAGTGGCAATATGGCACCGCCATCGCCGGATTTCACTTGCTAAGAATCAACGCATATTTCAGGCTTTTTTCATACAACCAAACTTACCATTCGCACGTTTAAGTGCATTTTCGGGGCGCTGGAAATAAGCGGGCATTTTGTAAAATAAACTTTATCAATCAAACTACAATCGATTGAGGCAATCTAGTGGTTTTATTTTCCTCTACTCAAGAAAGCTCCATCATCCGCAATATGGCGGAGAAGCATGTTAACCACGTGGGGTGTGACGTCAGATTTTAACCTGAATATTTTCTGAAACGAAAGATAATTTTGTTCTAGAGATAACTCTTTAATTTATAAAAATTACCAGACAACAAATAAATTCTTAAGAGTTATTTCAACGAGAACCTAAATATATAAATTGATTTTAATGCAGGGGTTTTACCTATTCTAAAATCAATTTACCACAGAGCCGTATGCGAGCATGAAAGAAGAAATGAAATATTTAACTTTTTAACTTTTGAATTAATAATTTGAAGATTGTTGCAGTTTGCGCATTTAAAGTCTCAAACTTTGTCAATGAGAGTATACATTAATCAGTAAGACTTACCAGGTATCATGACTATAGGATTTATTAATCAGACTATAGGATTGAATGGATTATTGAGAGATTCTGTTGTATAGTTTTATAGATTTATTAGATTATAGAGAGATTCTGTTGTATAGTTTTATAGATTTATTAGATTATAGAGAGATTCTGTAGTATAGTTTTATAGATTTATTAGATTATAGAGAGATTTTGTTGTATAGTTTTATAGATTTATTATCTTATAGAGGGATTCTGTAGTATGGTTTTATAGATTTATTAGATTATAGAGAGATTCTGTTGTATAGTTTTATAGATTTATTATCTTATAGAGAGATTCTTTTTGTAAAGTTTTATAGATTTATTTTTCTTATAGAGAGATTCTGTTGTATGGTTTTATATATCTATAAGATTATAGAGAGATTCTGTTGTTTTATAGATTTATTAGATTATAGAGGGATTCTGTCGTATAGTTTTATAGATTTATTAGATTAAAGAGAGATTCTGTTGTATAGTTTTATAGATTTATTAGATTATAGAGAGATTCTGTAGTATAGTTTTATAGATTTATTAGATTATAGAGAGATTCTGTTGTATAGTTTTATAGATTTATTAGATTATAGAGAGGGTTCTGTCGTATAGTTTTATAGATTTATTAGATTAAAGAGAGATTCTGTTGTATAGTTTTATAGACTTATTGGATTAAAGAGAGATTCTGTTGTATAGTTTTATAGATTTATTAGATTATAGAGAGATTCTGTAGTATAGTTTTATATTTATAAAATTATAGAGAAATTCTGTTGTTTTATAGATTTATTAGATTATAGAGAGATTCTGTTGTATAGTTTTATAGATTTATTAGATTATAGAGAGATTCTGTTGTATAGTTTTATAGATTTATTAGATTATAGAGAGATTCTGTAGTATAGTTTTATAGATTTATTGGATTATAGAGGGATTCTGTTGTATAGTTTTATAGATTATAAAGAGATTCTCTCATATAGTTTTATAGATTTATTAGATTATAGAGAGATTCTCTCATATAGTTTTATAGATTTATTAGATTATAGAGAGATTCTGTAGTATAGTTTTATAGATTTATTAGATTATAAAGAGATTCTGTTGTATAGTTTTATAGATTTATTAGATTATAGAGAGATTCTGTAGTATAGTTTTATAGATTTATTAGATTATAGAGAGATTCTGTAGTATAGTTTTATAGATTTATTGGATTATAGAGGGATTCTGTTGTATAGTTTTATTAGATTATAAAGAGATTCTCTCATATAGTTTTATAGATTTATTAGATTATAGAGAGATTCTCTCATATAGTTTTATAGATTTATTAGATTATAGAGAGATTCTGTAGTATAGTTTTATAGATTTATTAGATTATAAAGAGATTCTGTTGTATAGTTTTATAGATTTATTAGATTATAGAGAGATTCTGTAGTATAGTTTTATAGATTTATTAGATTATAGAGAGATTCTGTCATATAGTTTTATAGATTTATTAGATTATAGAGAGATTCTGTCGTATAGTTTTATAGATCTATTAGATTATAGAGAGATTCTGTCGTATAGTTTTATAGATTTATTGGATTATAGAGAGATTCTGTAGTATAGTTTTATAGATTTATTAGATTATAGAGAGATTCTGTCATATAGTTTTATAGATTTATTAGATTATAGAGATTCTGTAGTATAGTTTTATAGATTTATTAGATTACAGAGAGATTCTGTTGTATAGTTTTATAGAATTTATTAGATTATAGAGAGATTCTGTAGTATAGTTTTATAGATTTATTAGATTATAGAGAGGTTCTGAAGTTTACCAGTTTCATTATTTTGATCACTGAAGGCGTAGTATAGCCCAAATGGCAGGTGTCGCCAAGGGAGCAAAAATCGAATGCAACCACCTTGCAGATTCTCGTAAAACATACACTGCTCACAGTTCAGAGATTATTTATTCAACCTGTTTTGGTTGTACAGATTACAATAAGCCATATTAAAGAAATACATAAATAATTAATGCAGGCCTAAGTGGACTAAAAATCGAATGTCACATTTTGACAGATTGTTGTTATTCTTACTCTGGACAGGTCAGGATTATTTATTCAAAAACGCTAGTTTTCATTTCAGAACAAAGCCCATATTAATATTTTGCTATACAAAAATATGTTACATGCAGCCTAAATAAACGAGTACTTATTTTTTTATTAAATATACACGTGACCTCTCAGATTTTACAATTGTTGTTATAATTTTCCGTCTGGACATGTTACTGTGGTAACTAGATTACCAATGAAATGGATGCATATACTATACATCATTGATCACGAAATACCATGCGCATTATTATATTTTCAGTATCCTAACAATAAAATGTCTCTCTGTTAATATAAATGATTAAGTAGTTATCGTGGTTTATAAAACCTCAAGTCACGTGACCTTTATATACCAAGTTGTATGATTTGTTTATAAAATCGTAGCCATTAAATGGAAATTTATTAAGTGGCTTAAATAATCTGGAATGATTTCACATGGAAACAGGATAATTGAAAATGATATTTATTAGAGGAACAGAGTCAGGTGATGTTTGGTGTTTCTATAAACAGACAATAGTACAACAGTGGACCACTCTCTAGAATATAACCCAGAGTAGGTTATGTCGGTGTTTCTATATCAGACAATAGTACAACAGTGGACCACATCTCTAGAATATAACCCAGAGTAGGTGATGTTTGGTGTTTCTTAAACAGACAATAGTACAACAGTGGACCACTCTCTAGAATATAACCCAGAGTAGGTGATGTTCTGGTGTTTCTATAAACAGACAATAGTACAACAGTGGACCACTCTCTAGAATATAACCCAGAGTTAGGTGATGTCTGGTGTTTCTATAAACAGACAATAGTACAACAGTGGACCACTCTCTAGAATATAACCTAGAGTTAGGTGATGTCTGGTGTTTCTATAAACAGACAATAGTACAACAGTGGACCACTCTCTAGAATATAACCTAGAGTTAGGTGATGTCTGGTGTTTCTATAAACAGACAATAGTACAACAGTGGATCACTCTCTAGAATATAACCCAGAGTTAGGTGATGTCTGGTGTTTCTATAAACAGACAATAGTACAACAGTGGACCACTCTCTAGAATATAACCCAGAGTTAGGTGATGTCTGGTGTTTCTATAAACAGACAATAGTACAACAGTGGATACTTTATGAAATATATAACTCAAATTTATTGTTAATATGATTGCGCAATCAACCAGGCAATTGAACGTTTAAAATGGCGATTGTGGTGAACATGGTACCTTTTGAGAATAACAAGGGAGATAAACATGTTGGAATATTCAGATTTAATATAGAAGATATGAATAAACTTGAACATTATTATCTCAGCGAGGACGTGTACAAGATAAATGGTTTACAATGGATCTGCAGTGTGAAGCGATTTCAAGATGGAGAGTTTCAGGTGGCTATAGAACTACCTCCCAGTGCCAACCCTTTATTGAGGTCGTGTGTATTAGACTTCAATATAACTCTATTAAACAGCAACTCAGCTAAAAACGCAACTTTGTTATATGAATCTCGTAGACAGTTTAAAGTAGGCCGCAAACACATGGGTCAAGCAGGTGTTATAGACTGGAATGTCCTGAATGATCCAAGACAAGGTTTTGTGGACAGTTATGGAAAGTTTACCATTGTTTTAAAGATTGAAAAGATACATCAGATAAAAAGTGATTTTCGAATATTTTTTATAATTCTGGGGATGATGGTTTTGATGTTGATTGTCATGGCTTTACTGTATAGATTAGATTAGATACGGGCAGTGTACAGTATTTACCTTGATTGGGTCAGGGGGTCGAACAGGGGTCATAGGGGGTTGAGAGGTGACATAGGCAATTCACTATAACGATAAAAATTTATATGTGAGTTGACTAAAAAGCCCCAACCTCTGTTCTTGTTACTTCGGATTTTCGAAAGGTTGATATTATCAGAATCAATAAATTCAATAAATGATAGCTTTGATGGCATTTGATTTAATTCCGATATTCAATCAAACTGTGTCTGTTATTCCTGTAATTCCACTAAATTATAGGAGCTTAATTTCATATCATATAAGGCCCTTTGTGAATGACTTCACCATACACATAGTTTTAGCGAAATTGAAGGAACATCAGATTATATGAATGGCGTAAATTGATCCTATCATTGTCTTTTGACAGCGTCTTTTAATCTCTTTAAGTTAAAAGAGTACGCACGGATAATGACAGACATATGTATATATACCGAGACTTTACTAGTTGCCTATTATTATGTATACGTCGCTTGCTCACATCACTATTAAAGATAACAGCTAATACGCCACAGTTACCTGAAGACTCCTCGCCAAAATTTAAACAGTAGGTTTCTTGTTGATGTAAATCGGTGCATAATTTTCTATATCATGTATAGTATGTACCCCATAGACTGAGTCTATACGCTAGAGAGTGACCCACGCATTAATAACCAAATTTCGTATAGACTGTCACCCTAATTAGAGCATGAAATAAAACGTGATCTATATTTATATCAGATAAATTTAACATAAAATACAAACATGTAAACAGCCCAACGCTCAACAACAGCGCAAAACTCAGCTATAGCCCTACGCTCAGCAGCATCCCAACGTTCAGCAACATCCAAACGCTCAGAAACAGCCCAACGCTCAGCAACAACCAAACGCTCAGCTCAGCAGCATCCCAACTTTCAGCAACAGCCCACAGCTCAGTAAAAACCAAGAGCTCAGAAACAGCCCAACGCTCAGCCCAGCAGCATCCCAACGTTCAGCAACAGCCCACAGCTCAGCAACAGCCCACAGCGCAGCAACACTCAGCATCAGCCCAGACCTCAGTAACAGCTCAGAGCTCAGCAACACTCAGCATCAGCCCAAAGCTCAGCATCAGCCCTAAGTTCAGCAACATCTCAGAGCGCAGCAACGGCCCAGAGCATCAGCAACAGCTCAGAGCTCAGCAACAGCCCAAACCTCAGAGCGCAGCAACGGCCCAGAAGACAGCAACAGCCAAACGCTCAGCAACAACCCAACACCCAAAAACAGTCGGACGCGCAGCAGCAGCCCAATACTGTAGGGTTTTGTTGTTTTCTATTACATGAGCCGTATATTCATAGAAAATGAAAAGCAAGAACACAAACAATATTTTGAAAACTCTTTTTTAAAATAAAAGCGGACGATATATATATTTTAAAGCTAAGACTGAATTTTTTTTATTCTTAGAAAACATAAAGATGGAAATAAAAAAAAGTAATACTGATATTTAGAAATAAAATACAATCCTAACTATCCAGTCAAACTTTCATAGGTAATTCTAATATAGGCCTCAAACAGTCAAATTGTCCATCACAGACCAACAACAATCAACCTAATACATTTAAGGAAATTCACAGATATTACGATTTGAAACTTTAATATAACTTGTCTTAATATGAATATATTATATTGACTGTATGAGATGAACTGATTAATGACGAATATGAGCTTATCAAAATCATAAATAAGCTTTGATATGAACTGATTAAAGACGAATATGAGCTTATCAAAATCATAAATAAGCTTTGATATGAACTGATTAAAGACGGAGAAGAGCTTGATTTAAATCAAACTAGTAGATCATACGAAATTAAAACATAAAAAAAACCTTGCAAATTATCGAGTATTTAAAAGCCATGCGTAGTGAACCCTCCCCGATAATTCTGTAGTCCCCTACCCGGGCTACTCCACCTAATGATGATAATTAAACGTGATCGTCGCTGTGATCTATGTCATGCAAAGATAAGACTGGCGTCACACTGGTTTTTCGTCCTTTCTTCCGTTCCATACTGTACGACTTCTTAAATTCTGTTTTCTTCGTGAATCTGTGAATAAATCAAAATATTAGTAAAAAGTATAGAAATTAGTGTGTTGATGATATTCCGTGAAATTATGACGGTAAATAAAGCCAAAAATATTGTGGGTGGGGTGTCCGATTCACTGGACACACCTAATTACAGAAGTTCTAGCTAAATAATTCTGCACAACATTTAACAGAAGTTATAACCAAGATTTATAAAGTTGCACTGGACAATTACATTGTTAATTACTGTAAACTGAAACAAGCACCTGCTAGTAATTAGAAAGTTTTCGAAATGAAGTGAAGCTCTATAATTCTGATTGAAGGAAATTTGTGACCCCCCCCCCACTCTCATTTCCATTTAAACCTAAATTGATATAGATACCCTCACGGCCACAAATATCATATATCCAACAATAGATTGACCAGAGATAGGACAAAGAGATAAGTTTTGAAAAAACAGATCTATCAAACCTACTTTTTCACAGCTTTGTCCAAAAATCCTTCATTTTCTTTTGGTGTTTTCCTGGAACATAATAGAAAAGTTTACCATCAATTTTACACATTTATTTAAATATCTTTTACAAGCTCTACTTCACAAATCATATTAACATTCTTTCAGTCTTTTTAAAATAACATAAAACAATACCGAACTTACTTGGTTCCGAATATTTTCTCAAAATTAGCGTTTCTGAAAAACACAAAATAATGCAATAATAATAAATAGTTATTTAATCAGAGGGCATAGAATAGTTCGTATGATTTTATGGAAGCCGACTGCAGCCATATCTACTCTGGATGGACTTCTCACCAACGAGAAATCGAGGAAAAGGACGAGTAGAAGAGATGTTACGGCAGACTGTGATGACCATGGAAAGACTGTTTTCTCAACCTTTCATGCTCTCAATTAGATACTGGAGATGAGGAATGAAACTAAACCTTTAATACCGAGTACCTCTCATTGAAAAGATTTTGAGTTCGATCTTCATCAGTGTGACGGCGTACTGGTGTGACAATGTAATAGTGTAACGTCGATGTGATTAAGCAATGTGATAGCATGACGTCGTGTTGATGTGACAATGTAATAGTGTAATTGCGTGGTGGTGAGACTATGTAAAAGCGTGACGGCGTTGTGGTGCGACTGTGTAATAGCGTGACGGTGTGATGGTGTGACTATGTAATAGCGTGACGGCGTGGTGGTGTAACAATTCTATACGTGTGGTGGTGTGACAATGTAATA
The DNA here is from genome assembly GCA_030562195.1 of Nipponacmea schrenckii. Lineage (NCBI taxonomy): Eukaryota > Metazoa > Mollusca > Gastropoda > Lottiidae > Nipponacmea > Nipponacmea schrenckii. The sequence continues at coordinate 1,421,900 of JAUJPP010000006.1, forward strand.
GCGTGACGGCGTGGTGGTGTAGCATGACGGCGTGTTTGTGTGACATTGTAATAGCGTGACGTCGTGGTGGTATAACAATCTAATAGCGTGAAGGCGTGTTGGTGTGACATTGCAATTGCGTGACGGCATGGTAGTGTGACGGCGTTGTGACGGCGCAATAATATGACGATGTGGTTGGATGACGATTTAATTATAAAGTAGGACAATCTAATAATGTGACGGTGTGACAGTGAAGTAAAGACAACTTACATATCGTCATTATGTGTTGTATCAACTATCAAACTTTTATAAATAAATAAAATCAACAAGGACAAGGCGAGAATAATTACACCATTTATACCGTTTAATAACCACTCAGCATTCTGAAATAATGATTTGTGTATGAAATAAACATGTTAGAGTTTAATTCCGTTTAGTAATTTTGACATCAGGTAAGACCAATTATGACCAACGCCGTATTTTCTAGTCACCCTCAGAGGCTGTATTCCATTTAAAAGGTTGAAGGAAACCAAATCAAAGAAGTGTAAATACATTTATAGCTGTAAGTATTTAGGAATGGGATTTAAATGACGTAAACAACATATTAAAAAAACTAAATAGAATTTTAATTCGATTGGTTTGAATATTGTTAGAACTCTCAGTGAGTAACTTTCAGTTGAAGACAATAAACGTGTGTCGTTATCAACTAATAGTATTAAAATTTCACTCACCTCAAAATCTGAAAGTTTATCACAAAATCCATAAACCACCGAGTTATAGGCTTGAGATAAAGGTCCACACATACCAATACTGTTGGTCATCTGAAATAGCATGAATTGATAATGTGACACGATCCTATCTTAACATTCAACTCATGGGATTGATGCTAGCAATGGTCATGGGTTCATGTGCTTTTTGACCTTTTGTAACAGTGCTCTAGCTGACATAGCTAGAAATAATGTCTGAATATTATTGCTTGTAGGTTTACCATTTGGTAGATTGGTAGATAGGATGGCCTCTGGTCCATCTGGCATTCTTAAATTATTATATAGAAATAACACACTGGAAATTATGACTATGACTTGAACACTCAATCTCAGAAAAACATCTTTAAAAAAAACATAACATGAAACTAAACAGTTCTGGTCAAGTGGCAATCCTCAGAAGTTTTCTTAAAGCTCGACACTAACAGAAAGTTTAGCACGGTAGGTTTTTGGTTTCTAATCAAATACTTGACTATACCTACCCAATGGGATGAAATCTTGGTAAATTCTGGTAGAATTGTTTTATAATCAGACCTCAATTCATCCACTCCCTGTAATATATATATATCTACACTGTTTCATTTTTTGTATTATATTGTGGACGAACTAGATATCTTATTTTATTGTGATTAAGTGATACAAATAGCTGCTAAAACCCTTTTAGAGGTATTTTGTATCTGTGTAACTATCATAAGGTTTGTATCGGAAATTTTATTGTTTGGCTGTTTGGTTTTTAATTCTAGAAAAGCTGGATACCAAAAATAACTATATTCGGGTCCTTATTACACCAAGACAATGGCATCATACCGACTTTGACAAACAAAATTGTGGAAAATTGAATATAAGTGAAATCTGTTTAATCGATCAACTATTGGAACTCTACTGAAGGTGACGCGAGGACCGACATAACTAATTTCAAACCTAATGTCATTTTTGTCTCATAGAACCAAAGAGCACACAAGTTGGTAAGGAATATTAATCGCCCGTTGTACCTGATAAGTGACTTAGCTATCAAAAGGAATCAACATGACAATGTAAAGGCCTAAAATATAAACAGTATAATATATAAACCGTACCTGTTTGATGAGATCTGAAGACTTGTTCCAGAATAATTCATTAGTGTTCAATAACTGATCAATAGCACTCTCTAACTTCGTCTGAAATGGAACATCAGATATTAATCATAATAAATATATTTTAAGTTGAAATGACTGAGTATATTTTTTCCATATGGATGTGTATGCATTTTGACGTCTGTTCATTTCGTTCACATGTGCTTATGTATTTGTATATTTCTTTTTTGACAAATTGCATATTGAAATATTGTAAAATAAAGAGCCTATATTACTATTATTAACAAGTATTCTACGACAGCCTAGTTCTGGGGACGTTATTTAAAAACAATTAAAGCTGAAGATGTAGGAACCGTTTCTTGATGGACGAACTGTAAACACAGGGGAAGGAAGGGTTGGTATTTCAGCAGGATTTCTGAGAGTATATATGTATATATCTGTGTTTAGACACCTACCTTAACCATAGTAACATTGGACTGAAAACTATTATACAATTCTCTCAGGTAATCCTAAAAATATAACATGACAGATAATAATGGTATTTGGGAGAGGTTGGGATGGGGGAGGGGGGCTCTGTACCAGTTACAGTGTAAAACATTCCGAAATTTGATAGTGGAGACGGGGGATGGAGTCTCAGTACCAGTCAACCAATCAAAAATTTGAGAGTGGAGAGCTGTTGAAGCTGGGCAACCGATTTAATACTTTACTGACCTTTCTATTGGCTAGTTGTTCAACACGTGGTTTAATGGTCGTTAAATAAGCTGCTGCCTCCATTAATAATCTCTGGAAAGGAAACTTCCAGGTCAATCTACTATCCTTATAAAAGTTTTAGACTCTAGGGACAAGCAAAAAGTTTGTTTGTAAAAGCTTCAAATGAAAGATACGGGTAACCTCTGTCATCCAATATTGAACTTCTTAGCCACTTCCCATGTAAAACATTGACCCAGGTCACAAAAATAAGATAGAACTAGATACTACAGGAAGAACGATTTAAGCAAATACTAAACATAATTGAAACATTTTGCAACACTGAATTCTGTCGCACACGTGACCTCAGTTGATGAAACCTCCCAAAACAATATAAAAGGACATGGATCTTGATCTCAGTAGGAATGCAATCAGAAGAATAGTCTGTATAATCCACTACAGTACAAGGAGACACTTTGTCTAAGTCAGCTCCCACGATTTGCATTAGTGCAAGGGGACATCAAAAGTTAGTGTTTATATGTCTACAGTATATCCTGCTCACAGGACCACCTTTATTAAGAGCCCACCTTCAATAAGCGACCACAATAAAGTCCCCCTACGAGTTTTCAATGTATTTAACGATTGATAAGCGACCACCTCCATTACGCGACCAGCGACCACGTATTTACACTCCCAACTCAAAAGTTAGTGTTTATATGTCTACATGTATATAGTTAAATTAAAAAATCAATTGGATCAGGAGAAGTTGTTGTATATGATCTACACCTTTGATAAACTAAATCAATAAATCCTTACCTTGCTGGGGTTGAGAGGACCGCCGTTAGATTCAGGAGTATTAGATATGATTTTTAGATTGGAGATATAACTATCTAGGTCAGCTTTAACTATAGTTTTATTGAACTGAAAATAATTTAAAATAAGAATACTTGGCAGCAAGAATACATTACAGGCTACAAAACCCACAATATATTTCAAGGTATTTGTCGTAAATACAAATCAAAAATAAAACTTAGTAGAATATATATTTCTATTACTACTTGAATTATAAATTATAACGTCAACCTTTTTAAACAAAATGTCTCTTTAACACCGAATCTTCTCAAAACACATTTCTTCAATTTAAATGTTATTAGATTACTCACCAAATCTAGAAAAGGCGCCTGTTGAATATCAGTTGAAACGTTGAATATTGACAACCAGGATTGTAGCCCAGGTGATACCAAGGTTGTATTCACTAGATCTATATACATACTATCAAATATATCTTCTATATCACCCAGCTTCTGAAATGACAACCTCGTGGTACTTTTGATTGATGCAATTTGTCCCTGGTATGGTTTGGTGTATATATAGTTATATACTTAATCAACCTGATTAATGTTACTTCCTTCTGTATATGAACCTTATGCATTTACTGCCAATATCCGAAATTGCGATCAAGCCATAAAAAGTATCCAGACTCATTTTTAATAATCAATTGTAGTAATTTTTATCTTCACATAGTACTACTTGACTGAAGTTAGATTATGAAGCCATCTAGAGTCTATGCAGACCTGTCAACAACCGTGCTAAAAACTTATATTAAAGGGTTGTAACATTGCGGTATAAAACACAGACATGTTGGCACAACCTCCAGTGAGAGAAAAATATTTGTGCAGTAGAGAAATTGTTGCCCTACGGTTAACACTCTACATCCAATATCACAATTCGTTGTTCCGAGTCATGCTAAAACACAAGCTTAGTGTGAATAGGTCCAACCAAAAGATACTAGTAATGCGGAAAGACCAAAGCCAAGAGGTTTGTCCAAGGACCAGCTGGTAGAAAGTACCCTTAACTAAAAACCAAGGTTGTTATCCTAGAATATATCGTATTCTTGTATTCTTAAATCTTATACAAACCTCTTGAATATCAAGATGTTGTTTTATATGTGGAATTATCTGATTCTGTCGTAAAGCTTCAAAACCTGGTTTATTTTCTTCACATTGTCTGGATAAAAACATTTTTAATAAGTGGTAAGAGCTAAAATATTCTAGATTTAGTTTAAAAAAAGACGTTATAGTAGACGAGATGGGATTGGGGGAGGCAGGGGATAGCGGTTGCTTTGTCATTTTCATGGTTACAAAAATAATTCAATGCAAGCTTGATCATTTCAAAATTGGGTGGCAGTAAGTCTCCTTTATATTTATCTCATTGATTGTATCGTCCTAGGGTTTCGACGGAAACATTACGTTTTGGATAGTTGTAAAATTGTGATTTGATCAATGGTAGGTATATTTTCGAAATGGGACTTGGTCAACTCTTAAGACATAAGCAATAATGGCTGCTTTGTTATCTATTTATTTTCGTTTCAGAAAAGATACACTGAATTGTTAAAGTATTTTCTTACCGTAGCATCTCAGATAGTTTCAACATTAAAGTTCCATTTCCCAATACAACTGACGCCATAAAATAACCTGGATGACCGGGTATTGTGTTAGGAACATCCAGTGCCTGCAACATGTAAGGAGTAACATATTTCTTTGTAATTTCATGACAATGTGAAGATAGAGTAAGAAGATATGAATATCAAACTTTAACAATATTTTCTGGATAACTTAAACAGATAACGTTGATGACATTATTTATTTGTATAATCAACATTATTACAAAGATTCATTGTTCCATTTAAATATGAATTTTTTTTAAAAATAATCTTGGACTGACTTCCTCTATATTTGGACATAATAGTAAGGATAACAATTACTGTATTTAAATAACTTGCGACGTTTCGACGCAGGTACTCTTTATCAAGCAATGATACAAATAACAGAGCAAGGAGAATATATATTAGAATAAATTAACAATGTGGTAACTAAGTGAATACATTCGAAGATATAAGAATTATGAGAAGAGATGGTGATTACTTAATTAGGGATAATAAAATATTAACTAACCTGTTGAGCAATAGAATAATCCTTACTGGTTTGACAGAAAACTCGTTCTAGATTGGCTCCGATATAGAAACCTCCCATTGCTAACCCAATATAACTAATACAGAGTAAAAGACAACCAATGCAGCAACTGTAAATATACCAACTTTCAATTTTAATATGGCCACATTAATAGAACGTAAAATGAACAAGTTATTTACCGTAGTTAGGTCGAGGACACAGATTGACTGTATTCTCTAGTGTACCACCCAATCAAAATCACTACATCCGTAATACAAGAACGTGACAAAGTCAATTGCTTTTTTAATACATGGGTACATAACGTTACAACACAAGTTACACACGTTCTGTAATACATGGGTACTTAACGTTTCAACACAGGTCACACGCTTCTTTACATAACATTTCCATTATAACCATGTATTTAAGAAGTGTGTAACTTGTGTTGTAACCTTATGTACCCATGTATTAAAGAAGTGTGTAACTTGTGTTGTAACGTTATGTACCCATGTATTAAAGAAGTGTGTAACTTGTGTTGTAACGTTACGTACCCATGTATTAAAGAAGTGTGTAACTTGTGTTGAAACGTTATGTACCCATGTATTAAAGAAGTGTGTAACGTTATGTACCAAGGCAATATATTAAAGAAGTGTGTATTTATCCCAAATTATCATCTTGTGTTATATATATATGTGTGCTCGTCGCTTCTAAAAGTCGTTCAAATCCTATAAATATCATACCCTAATAACATCTTCCTTGGTAATTGAAACTGATCCTCTTGTGCTATCATCAATGTCCGACAATGTTTATAATGTCTGGAGAGAAGAAATATTAACACGGCCAGAACCAGGAGTATTAACAGAATATTGATGGTGGTGAAAAACCAGGTAAATCCAGACCTGAAATAACAATGGAACTAATTAATATAATCATAATATGATAACTACATGAAAAGTAGAAAGAGATGCCATAAATAAGAACATTGTAATGGATATAGAAAATCTCTAACGAGTCTATCTTGATATCAACAATATCACCACAAGTCGATAAAAGTGCAAAACTCCGAGACTCCGCCGAGGTTTTTTTTCCCAATTTTATCTACAAGTGATATTTTTAAAATTAAGAAAGACGATTTTATTTATCAACCAATATCGCTGTTAGTTCATAAAGAAGTAAATAAAGATTTGGTAGTGGTACTAGTGGATAACGGTTTTTATCATACAAGTAATATCTAAAGTGGAATACCTTATTGGGTTATAAATATATTTATCATACAAGCAATATCTAAAGTTTAATACCTTATTGGGTATAAATATATTTATCATACAAGTGATATCTAAAGTTGAATACCTTATTGGGTGATAAATATATTTATCATACAAGCAATATCTAAAGTAACACCTTATTGGGTTATAAATATATTTATCATACAAGCAATATCTAAAGTTTAATACCTTATTGGGTTATAAATATATTTATCATACAAGCAATATCTAAAGTTGAATACCTTATTGGGTTATAAATATATTTATCATACAAGCGATATCTACGTGAATACCTTATTGGGTATAAATATATTTATCATACAAGTGATATCTAAGTTGAATACCTTATTGGGTATAAATATATTTATACAAGTGAAAAAGTGAGTATCTAAATCGTTTAAATCTCTTACTCATCGAGCAAGTTAAAGAGACAACTGCCAAAAATAAACCTCCAAAGCACCCACCTTAAAGCATTTCCATCTTCGACTCTTTGATGAAAATCTTGAAATTCTGCCCGAAGTTTGTCAAAATACAGATCCTATAAAAAACAAAAAAGGAAAAACGAAATTAATATTATAATACGATGATGTGATGTGGTGGTAACAATGATAATGATAACGATAATTGTGACGATGATTGCGATGCTGATAACGGTAATAATGACAATTGAGACGATGATAATGATGACGATTGTGACGATGATAATTATGACGATTGTGGCAAGAATGATATGAGAATGATGGTTATTGTGTTAATGATAATGACGGTGATAATTAGGACGATTGTGACGATGGTGATGATGATAATGACGATGGGGACGAATGTGAAGATGATTGCGATAGTGATAATTGATACTGATAATGATTTTTATGACGATTGTGACGATGATATTGATGGCGACAAAGACCCGTTAAAGATTTCCATTTCGACTGATGACTTGATTCCCGATGCAAAAAAGATCCTAAAAAAAAGCAACAAAGAAAATTGACAGTGACGGATAATGGCATAATGATCTATTGTCTTGGACAAGTAAGACTGACGATTTGACGAGTATGGTGACAAGATAACGGAGGTGTATCGATAAGAAACAAAAGATCACCATGAAAATTACTAGAATATTTAATTGCTACAGTAATTGAAATATTTTCACTCTATGCTTCCTTCAGACAAGTAAAACAGAACCTGTACAGTTTACTGAGATCTTCAGACAACTAAAACAGAACCTGAAACATGTTGTTACTCAGAGTTCTTCAGATAACTGACCTGTTTTCAGCCTATATATCTATATAATATATATTACCTGGTCGGTAGGAAACCTCAATGGGGATGTCGACATTTTAACTGTTACCATAAAATCATTGGCTCTTCTTAATAAATCTGAAATTATACAAACTCGATGTAAAAAACATCGAGACATGTTCTTCCCGCACTTTATAATTAATCGGAGTTGACGTTGGTAACACAAATATTAGTGAATATATCTTGAATAGTTATAATACATAAAATTATTTATCCTTTCTATCAGATGGTTCATAACCAAATCCCCTGCTGAAATTAGTCTTTCTCGGATTATCCGTTTCCTTTTACAGCTGGGTGGACTGGAACTATTTGTGGAGATGAAATATTCAAGGTCATCTGACTTTACACAACGACCGAGACTAGAACCAAAAGAAAACGAGGAAATATAATTATATAAATACGTGGTGATATGATAAGAGAATGATATATTCGCGTACCAGTTACTTCATCTTTTAATTTCTCTTGAATTATCGCACCAATTCCCTCCAGGAAGAAAACTTCCGGCTGAAAAATATAATCATCATTATCACAATCATGTCTTCAAAAACAGAAGAGACGGTAAACATCAAAATCAACTATCCTTAAAATAATTGTAAAGATATTTATATCATGTGTATTGGGGACACTGATAGCTTTTGACTTTATCATTCTTATTTTCAGTCAGATCTCTGTTGATTTTGCAAATCCACTAAGAGTTATCATTGAAGGTATGGTGACGCTCTATCCGATAATACTTTATAACTTCAAGAACAATAAACAAATTCAGAAAAGCGGAATAAATACATCAAGTAGCCTACTAACAATTCGACACAGTGTTCCAACAACTCAATATTCGGACAATCTGAACGATTTTTTCATTTCGGATTGTTTCCTTCTATAGCCAGTTACAAACATTCTCAGTACTCTAACACATTGTTCATTCCGAATCATCTATATACATATCAGTATCCTTATGATGTTTCAAAGTATCACAGCATATCTGTTCATACTTTACAATAAACAATTGAGAAATTAGTGCCAATATCCGAATCATAAATCAAGGTGTTATAACATTTCTGTCTCTTTTGTAGATTACTTGAAACTAGAAAGTCAACACAGAATCTATAAGTGCGATCCGACATATGAACTCTGACAACAAGACACTAAAAGATACTTACACTTTTTTCAGAGCCTTTAAATGGCTTTTGTGATATGGTAGAAATATTCACTGCGGAAAAGGTTAAATTGGGAAGCTATAAAAACCAAAAAGAAGTCATAAATTTAAAAAATATCACAAACAATTAAAGTCAACAATCCAGAAGCCCTAAATCCATAAGAAATCTGTCATCATGGTTCGTACGAAAAAGTCTAGCCAGGTGTCGTTAGAAATCAAACATTGATATTATAACTCCACCAGTAGATATAGAACTGTGAAACTGAACTTACCGCGAAGAAATCGGCAAAAGGATAAATATCATCAGGGAGAATATTCTGGCAGCCTGTACAGGATCCATCACACCCGATACACGTCCAGTCTCCTCGTAATAATGTTATATTGGTATGAATCGAGGTTAAATTACTTCTTACTATCAGACCTAGACCAGTTGTTATATCTTGAATTTGGTGATTCAGACTCGTGAGTAGCTGTCTACTGTTGCTGATATCTGAAACGATACGACGGGAATTGGTACATTCTATAATACCATGCTAATACGTGAAACAGGGGGCTCAGCTGTTCAAGTGGTTCTCATAACATCCTTTCAGAGAGTTCACATACTTAATAACTAGCTATTATTTTGAATTCTTTACGATTTAAAGACAGCAGGATTCTAAAACTTTAAATTTGTGAAAACTGACCATCTATCATATGATGCAGGGTGAAATACGAATTGTCATGGTGATATAAACAAAACTTACATTTATCGATGTCTTCTATTTGTTGAAATATCGGTGAAACTGTAGGATAGAATGACCGGTGACCAGGCTGCCATATCAAATCACCTAGATCTAGAATTATATATGGATTTAAATACCCCAAAGAACTAACGATCTGATATCATATAACACTATATACCTGCCAATATCCTAATCTTAAATCAAGGAGTCGTGACATTACTCTGTTTGTAAATTTATCGAAACTTGATTTATTATTAAAAGTATATAAAGAATATCGAGAGCGAGGACAGGGTTAATATTGATTGTACCACAAATAACAAAAATTCTGAGTTCCGATTGGTCGAAATACATGGGGTTTAATAGCAATTTGACATCATGTCTTTGCAATTTGGCGTATTAATTTCAGCGAACTAGTTACAAATCTTGTTAATGTTAATGATAAAAAAGGATGTCTTCTTTTTCATTCGATAGCGCACGTGCAGTTTGTTGATGTCAAATTGCTATTAAACCCCATGCATTTCGACCAATCAGAACTCAGAATTTTTGTTATTTGTGGTACAATTATGTTTAACTCACGGAATCAAACGAAAATTACTGAAGGCTGAGCCGAATGACAATTATTGTGATTCCTGTACTCGTATCACTGGTTCTTATTCCCCACGAATATTGGGAATCAAATATTAACTTACGGTTAAAATCTCCCTCCAGAACGTCTGAAGTGAACCAATCCACGCTGTCTTTAGTCATAAAATCATATTGCTAAAATAGAATTCACACAAGCACTGTCAACACTAGGTCATCGACATTTTAATACTAATTTGACAATATTTTCGTTCTGTATTGTAAAAGCTTGGGTCATCAAGTCAGTATTTTTGTTATTTAGGTAATATTTTAAGTGATACAATAATAAGTATAAGATATTTCATACTACGGTTAAGAATTAAGCTATTTAAGGATTTACCTTGTGAGTCTGTTTGAAATACAGAGTTGTATCATCCATAGAATTAGTCACTCTATCATCTAGATCGGCTATACCAGTGTTTATTTTAGAGTTAACTGTCATTATACAGATAACAAATATACTGAAATAATAACAAAATACATCATTCTATAGCCATGTTATTAATTGAATAGAGGGAGGGTTGTAGCTTGGAATTGCATGAAGTCATTAGCCTTATTACATCGAGTACATCCCAGCATAAATTAACACCATTCCAACGTTCAATAAGACGTCGGTCCAATCTAATGACTCGTCAGTTAGTTGTGTTGCAAATAAGAAGTACCAAGTTTCGAACACAACTCCTATACCACTGTGTTACGAGTTGCGCTCAGAACTCATGAAATCTTTTATTATTTACAAATGGTGATCGCTATGATGTGAGAGCACCTTAAAGTGTTTGTGAAACAGAGTTTATCTACTTACAATTGCACCAAGGTCGTCAAAACCCCAAATATCATCAAGATATTGAGTTTTTTCCCTGATAACAATGGTTTCTGGCCGGTATATTTAGTTCTATTTCTGGTCAATAGATAATATATAAAATATCCACCATAACTGGCTATTATTACAGCAATCAGCAACCCTCCTACACCACAACTAACTTCTATATTCTTATTATATTCATCTACCTGTACAAATAGAATATAGTTTACTAAATTATTTATTACAAACATCATCTTATACATCTTTACAATGTCAGGCTATTACAAACTTCATCTTATACATCTTCACAATGTCAAGCTATTACAAACATCATCTTATACATCTTCACAATGTTAGGATATTACAAACTTCAACGTTACAAAATATATTGAAAGAAAGATATTATATCTTACCTCCCCTTGTGTAAAGTTACCTCGTAGTATATCTCGAACCAGTTCTGTTAAAAGAGGATGAAAAACAACATGTGAATTGAAGAGGTTTTCTTACTTTTTGATGTGTATCGGGGACACGAATAATCTTATTATAAGTTATTTATTTATCATAATTCTTACATTTTTTGTTTAGTTTTATATTTATTATTTATTGTATGGAAGTACCCCGTGGCATGTCAGCCTCACTTTAAACTTGTTGATCTTCTTTGTACTGTTACTGACGAGGAGTACCAGGTGAAGGTGAACCAAGATTATCGTTGTCTTCAATGATGATTAGTGGAGGAAAATAGATCTACAATATAGAACACCTACCGTATGGAAATTGTTGAGAACTGGACGATACGATGGCTTTGGCGAAATTTACTGTCGATATCCATGCTCCAGTATTGGCATCTTTTACATTACCATGGTAACTTCCTGAAAACAAAGACAAGTTTACAGTATGGTTCGTTTTAAGATAAATATTCAGAGTTTGCTTGTCGTACCTGTTCTACGATATTTTAGATTTATCGTATTATAATGATCCTGTTATGTTATTAAGAGCAGCAGGTCTATCTACTGATGAATATGTTCATTCTTAGACGCAATAAATTCCACTTTTTTTTGTAATTAAATACGATATTTTGTGAACATGGTTTTATGATTGTGGTTGTGATAATTGTCGATTTTTTCACTGGTGATTTGACAAAGTGAATTAAAACAATTTTTTGTTAATTTGGTATTACATAGCCAATAATGTTTATTTGGTATTTAGGTTTGTCAACTCGACACCCCTTTCAGAGAGTCTTCATAGCCAATAATGTTTCTTTGGTATTTAGGCTTGTCAACTTGACATCCCTTTCAGAGAGTCTTCATAGCTAATAATGTTTATTTGGTATTTAGGTTTGTCAACTCGACATCCCTTTCAGAGAGTCCACATACCTAATAATGTTTATTTGGTATTTAGGTTTGTCAACTCGACATCCCTTTCAGAGAGTCTTCATAGCTAATAATGTTTATTTGGTATTTAGGTTTGTCAACTCGACATCCCTTTCAGAGAGTCCACATAGCTAATAATGTTTATTTGGTATTTAGGTTTGTCAACTCGACATCCCTTACAGAGAGTCCACATAGCTAATAATGTTTATTTGGTATTTAGGTTTGTCAACTCGACATCCCTTTCAGAGAGTCCACATAGCCAATAATGTTTATTTGGTATTTAGGTTTGTCAACTTGACATCCCTTTCAGAGAGTCCACATAGCTAATAATGTTTATTTGGTATTTAGGTTTGTCAACTCACATCCCTTTCAGAGAGTCTCATAGCAATAATGTTTTTTGGTTTTATTGTCTTTTCAGAGAGTCCACATAGCTAATAATGTTTATTTGGTATTTTGGTTTGTTAACTTGACATCCCTTTCAGAGAGTCCACATAGCTAATAATGTTTATTTGGTATTTAGGTTTGTCAACTCGACATCCCTTACAGAGAGTCCACATAGCTAATAATATTTATTTGGTATTTAGGTTTGTCAACTTCGCATTCTTTTCAGAGAGTCCACATACTTAAAACATAAATGTACGTCAGTGACCTATATATTAATTATAAATAATTAATGACTGTTAATTAATCAATGATCAATATTCAATCAAATCACCCAGGTAATATTTTTATTTATATTTGTACTCTATCTCGGTTCACCGACTTCCTAGTTCAGATAATACAAGTACTTATTCTTCAATACTTATTGTTATATATTATAGCTATATTACCGTATTGGTTGAAAAAATGGACTTTCACAGATATATATCTATATATAGAAATGTATGCAATTTTAAGTCCTACTCTTCTGCATCTAATGGGTAATAAAGACGGGCAACGCCATGCAGTGTGCATTGGCTTACTTTTTAGCGATTTCCAACTGACGAGGGATCTTTAATGTGCAACCTCGGTTTATTGACCCATCCGAACAACTAGCCAACTTTACCATATTACATGTCAAACTTGCATCACTGACAAAGGGAAAACCACAGATTCAAGTACATGTAGTAGTAAAGGGATACTTTCTAGCTAAGACTGAATGTTTTTCCTGTCGTTAAACTCCATCTTGAAGTATCGGGGGGGGGGCTAACATACCCCTCTCATTTATATAGTATTGAAGAAGTATTAAGGGGTGGGAGAGAGGGGGTACTTCAGTTTAGGGCTAAACTACCACCCACCCCTTAAACTTCCTGCCAATTGTAGAAATCATACTGCTGTAAGTGATATCGGATGTCTCATTGTAAATTTAAAAGATGGTCTCCTTCTAAATTTATTTCTTATTTTATTTATTCTGGGTTCAGTAAAGTTTAAATACGGTATATTATGTTTATTATCGGTTTATTATCTATTTATTCTATCGAAAGCAGGTTTCACAATATAAGCAATGTTAATACTGGTATTATGCTACTCATTTTACGAAGTCCGGTTTCAAATTAATCATATTTAATTTCATATGAAATCCGGTTTTCGTACAACGTTTCTACAATTTACATGGCATCATAGTTTATATGTATACTACTCCTGAGTTTTATTATACACAATGTTTCTACAATTTACATTGGCATCATTAGTTTATATGGTATACTACTCCTGAGTTTTACAGTAAGCAACGTTTCTACAATTTACATTGTCATCATTAGTTTATATGGTATACTACTCCTGAGTTTTACAGTAAGCAATGTTTCTACAATTTACATTGGCATCATCAGTTTATATAGTATACTACTCCTGAGTTTTATAGTAAGCAATGTTTCTACAATTTACAATGTCATCATTAGTTTATATGGTATACTACTCCAGTTTTACAACGTTTCTACAATTTACAATGTCATCATTAGTTTATATGGTATACTACTCCTGAGTTTTACAGTAAGCAACGTTTCTACAATTTACATTGTCATCATTAGTTTATATGGTTTAAACATTTCAATAATTAATATTGACCATGTTCTACTACCCCAATGTTTTATCACTCTTACCCCACATACTCAAAACATGAATCAATTTTTGACTCTATGAAGGTTATAGGGGCAAGGTGTTCGCTCTAATTCAACCTTAACATTCTCGGTAACAAACTCAGTCACGTGTCACCCTCGTTCACGATGTCAAACTCGTCTCTATTCAGTTTTTAGGCTTCGCGAGGATAATGTAACACTTAATCCAACAGATATAAACTTTAAAATCCATCAGACGATATTATATTATCCACACTAAATACCTTTTCTTCAGACTTTCTGTCTCGAATGATAAGTTTCGCCGAAAGAAAAAAAGAAAAGAAAAAGGTACTGGATGAACAAAGGTTCAAATTCTTTCATATACTTAATAAGTTATTCATGAGCAATAATTATATCAAACCATGGATTTGGGTCTACAGCAGAAGAAATTAAAGAAGCGCATTGTGTGCCTCAGATTATGTCTGTATACCGCCTAACTAAATATCCCCCACCCCCAACGCTGTCTACCCTGTACCCTGTTGAAACTCTACTGGTATAAAGAATCCCCGATTTCTCCTCGTAAATCTATAGGTCTAACAAGTTGTAGATGTTCACTATAATTTATGATAAACATCTCGTGGTTACTTGTATATAATCAACGACATTAATCATACCCACTACAGCTAAACTAGGGTACATACAAACAACACTTTATTTACGTACTTATAAAACATGTAGTTCACGTCCCTCTTTAATATTTATACCGTTATATAAAGGTATACTGTCTTTTAGAATGGACATCAAACTAAATATCTTAAACACGGGCAATAACAGAATATATTCATACAGATAGAAGAACTACAGAAGAACTACAGAAGAACCACAGAAGAGAACTACAGAAGAAGAATACAAAGAAGAACTATAGAGAAGAACTACAGAAGAAGAAGTACAGAAGAAGAAGTACAGAAGAAGAAGTACAGAAGAAGAACTACAGAAGAGGAACTACAGAAGAAGATCTACAAAAGAAGAACTACAGAAGAACTACAGAAGAACCACAGAAGACGAACCACAGAAGAAGAAATACAGAAGAAGAACTACAGAAGAAGAACTACAAAGAAGAACCACAGAAGAAGAACTACAGAAGAAGAACTACAAAAGAAGAACTACAGAAGAAGAACTACAAAAGAAGAACCACAGAAGAAGAACTACAGAAGAAGAACTACAGAAGAAGAACTACAAAGGAAGAACTACAGAAGAAGAACCACAGAAGAAGAACCACCGAAGAAGAACTACAGAAGAAGAACTTCCGAAGAAGAACTACAGAAGAAGAACTTCAGAAGAAGAACTTCAGAGGAAGAACTTCAGAGGAAGAACTCTACAAGAAGAACCACATAAGAAGAACCACAGAAGAAGAACTACAGAAGAAGAACTACAGAAGAAGAACTACAGAAGAAGAACCACAGAAGAAGAACTACAGAAGAAGAACCACAGAAGAAGAACTACAGAAGAAGAACCACAGAAGAAGAACTTCAGAGGAAGAACTGTACAAGAAGAACTACAGAAGAAGATCTACAGAAGACGAACTGTAGAAGAAGAACTACTTAAGAAGAACTGAACAAAAAGAACCAAAGCATCAAGACTGAAGAAAATATTGGAGATGTCTCACCTTATTCAACGTCTGCGATAGGGATTTTTCCCCTTTTTCCCAAAGTGGACACGATCCATGCCCAGTAGTTATAGGAGATGTGAATACTTACCTTGAGGTGGATCGCTCCAGACTATATCACCATTTCTCAACCTGGTGTGTCCGAGTATCGTATTGTCCTTTTCAGCATATTCCAGGCTGGAAACTCCGATATGGAGTAAAACTAGAGCACATACTATTACTTGTAATAACATTATCGAATATAGCTCTTTCTTTCCTTCTTTTAACCTTGGAATTCACGTAATATCCTACATCAACAGTAACTTTATGACAATCTACAATCGAGCTGGTCAACTTACAGATCTTCTATAACTGAATGGGAAAATTTACTTGACATTGTAACACAAGTTATTAGAAAACGAAAATGAAATGAAATGAATGGAGTTCTACGTCCTACTTTTCTGCACCTTGTGGGCTAATGAAGACGGTATTAGAAAATGAAAGTAAATCCCACAGTATATATCTGAAGTTGTAACACAGATTTTAAAACATTATTTAATTCCGTCACTACTTGACTATATCATTGCGCCACTGTTTACAAAAAAAATGAAATGAAATGAATGGAGTTTTACGTCCTAGTCACTGTTAACAAGAACAGGGAATTCCGCGTAACACACCATACAATACAATCTCGGGATATCCAAAAAGGGTTAAGAATTCAGATCTACATGTATTTGTCGTATAGATTAAACAATAAATTCCTGTAGAATAAACACTGATATCCGAGTCAAGAATAAAATAAGATATTCTATTTGTTGTGTTCCAATCACATCAGAAACTCAGGTTGTTACTATGATAAAAATACAATCATCTAGTCCTCGAGAGAAAACTGAATCCACTCAACCAAAGTAAAATAAATCAGTCAACTATAAACGGTTCGGACAGGTCTAAAAGAAATATGCCTACACTAGGCTATAATATAATAACAAGTTTGTATTCAACCAACTCGACACAGTTAAATACTCTATTAAATATTTGGTTTAAGTCCTATTCACACTACAGTAGATTATAGCGATATGTTTTAGAGTGGTTCTAATATTAATATTTCTAGACACGTCTATAATACTCTATTAAAGATTTAGTTTAAGTCCTATTCACACTACAGTAGATTATAGCGATATGTTTTAGAGTGGTTCTAATATTAATATTTCTAGACACGTCTATAATACTCTATTAAAGATTTAGTTTAAGTCCTATTCACACTACAGTAGATTATAGCGATATGTTTTAGAGTGGTTCTAATATTAATATTTCTAGACACGTCTTTAATACTCTATTAAAGATTTAGTTTAAGTCCTATTCACATTACAGTAGATTATAGCGATATGTTTTAGAGTGGTTCTAATATTAATATTTCCAGACACTTCTATAATACTCTATTAAATATTTAGTTTAAGTCCTATTCACACTACAGTAGATTATAGCGATATGTTTTAGAGTGGTTCTAATATTAATATTTCCAGACACTTCTATAATACTCTATTAAAGATTTAGTTTAAGTCCTATTCACACTACAGTAGATTATAGCGATATGTTTTAGAGTGGTTCTAATATTAATATTTCCAGACACTTCTATAATACTCTATTAATATTTAGTTTAAGTCCTATTCACACTACAGTAGATTATAGCGATATGATTTTAGAGTGGTTCTAATATTAATATTTCCAGACACTTCTATAATACTCTATTAAATATTTAGTTTAAGTCCTATTCACACTACAGTAGATTATAGCGATATGTTTTAGTATGGTTCTAATATTAATATTTCTAGACACTTCTATAAATCTCTATTAAAGATTTAGTTTATCAACGAAATATCAAGCTTTTACTTAGGGTGAGGTCGGAGCGGTTCTGATATAAATACGAATTTAAATAATTACGAATGCATGGGCCGAGGACATAAGGTATATAGTAATAGAATTAAAATGAGTTGGCGAGCGTTATATATCTTGTAGAGAATCAAAGTTACCTAATCACATTGCTCCGAAAAGACTAGGGTTAAAAGTTCAGGGTTCAAAGACAAGGTTTCAAAGATCAGGGTTCAAAGATCAGGGTTCAAAGATCAGGGTTCAAAGACTAGGTTTCAAAGTCTTAAAAACACAGTGCCATATTTTCAATGAATAGAACCAGAGCTTGCTAAACTACTGTCAAACTCTTTATTCAAGACTGACGCCCTCTTCACACTGCAGTGTGGAGTGGGTTTAGTTTAATACAGGTTAATAAGACCATGTTAAAACAAAGTGTAGTGGGTTTAGTTTAATACAGGTTAATAAGACCATGTTAAATCGAAGTGTAGTGGGTTTAGTTAAATACAGTTTAATAAGACCATGGTAAAACAAAGTGTAGTGGGTTTAGTTTAATACAGGTTAATAAGACCATGTTAAATCGAAGTGTAGTGGGTTTAGTTTAATACAGGTTAATAAGACCATGTTAAAACGAAGTGTAGTGGGTTTAGTTTAATACAGGTTAATAAGACCATGTTAAAACAAAGTGTAGTGGGTTTAGTTTAATACAGTTTAATAAGACCATGTTAAAACAAAGTGTAGTGGGTTTAGTTTAATACAGTTTAATAAGACCATGTTAAAACAAAGTGTAGTGGGTTTAGTTAAATACGGGTTAATAAAAACATGTTAAACAAGTGTAGTGGGTTTAGTTAAATACAGGTTAATAAGAACATTTTAAAAACAAAGTGTAGTGGGTTTAGTTAAATACAGGTTAATAAGACCATGTTAAACAAGTGTAGTGGGTTTATTTTAATACAGTTAATAAGACCATTTTAAAAACAAAGTGTAGTGGGTTTAGTTTAATACGGGTTAATAAGACCATGTTAAAACAAAGTGTAGTGGGTTTAGTTAAATACAGGTTAATAAGACCATGTTAAAACAAAGTGTAGTGGGTTTAGTTAAATACAGGTTAATAAGACCATGTTAAACAAGTGTAGTGGGTTTATTTTAATACAGTTAATAAGACCATTTTAAAAACAAAGTGTAGTGGGTTTAGTTTAATACGGGTTAATAAGACCATGTTAAAACAAAGTGTAGTGGGTTTAGTTTAATACAGGTTAATAAGACCATGTTAAAACAAAGTGTAGTGGGTTTAGTTTAATACAGGTTAATAAGACCATTTTAAAAACAAAGTGTAGTGGTCTTAGTTTAATACAGGTTAATAAGACCATGTTAAAACAAAGTGTAGTGGGTTTAGTTTAATACGTGTTCATGTCCAAACCCGTTTTAATCTATGGTAGAATATGGTATGGTACAATACTCTGTATCACAATGTTATTATTATAACATCTAATGGCTCAGTGGCGTCAGAAGGCGTTTCGTTTTAATGGAATTGCGAGAACCATAGACGTCTGATTGACAATAGATAGAATTTTAAAAATTGATTATATCTCAGGCATAGGTTAAAATAATACCTAAAGTTTTTCAACCCAGATTCTCCTTGTCAGTGATCAAGGTCGAATGGAAAAGGGGTCTTGGTGTTCACATAAACCATGGCCCTGTATGGTACAGGCTGTGCATGTTGAAGATCCATCAACAGTTGGAAGTTAAAACACAGATTCATATAAATAAATTAGTTAAGAAAACTTTTTGATTCCCATTAAGCAGATAATGTGGCCAGCTGGTCAATAATGTTTGGTATTTAGTAATTTGGGGAGTCTGTAATGCTTTGATGTTAATACCTAAAAACAACAAGAGCACGGCGTGTTATAACATACCGGTATATTACAATCTATCACAATATTGGAGAACTCGTGTTGAATCAAATCGGTAGCAGTGGGTGTAGGGCTTTAGTTTTAACCCTTTCTTCTTGTCGAATATCCGTCTCGTGAATTCGATTTTACAGTCAATAATATCCGAGCCGGATTTCGCCGAGTATATATCGAATATAAACACTTAAAAATATGCGTTGTTATTTACGATATAGGCCTATCCTAATATATTAACGATATATAGCTGTACAGTTTACTACACAATCTAACAATACCTGAATAACTGTTCAAAGAAAACCCCATATTTTGTTTTATACCGTCGTATTTGTTGATATCACTATTCTTAAAAATGGAGTTTTACGTCCTTTTCACGTAATGGGGTAATGAAGACGGGCAACGAGGGCAATTTTGTCAGGGCAGAGGCATTACCCTAGTCTTTTTGCAATTTCCAACTGTCGAGGGATGTACAGTCTGTAGCCTCGGTTTATTGACCCATCAGAGCTAAGAGAAACTTTGTCCTTGTCCCTTGGACCTGTATCACTGACAAGGGGAGAGGGTTGGAAAAATTCATCTCGACCTTTGTCGGGGTTAAACCCTGAACCTTCAGGTAAGTAAGCAAAGCGTCTATCTTTCTGAATCACTGCGGTTTCCATCAGCGGATAGCTGGATCAAACAGTGACCCATGGACGATGGGATGGTGCCCCCGGCAAATTATGTTTCAACATATTGCTATCCTGTGTTCTACCACCTCGATAAGACCCCCGTCATTGAGTGTGAACCATAAATTATGTGCATTTGGTTTTTAGTTTTGTATTTTTTCTGGGGGTGCGGGTCCGTGGACATGGTTCAATAGATCCTAATGGTAGTAGTAGTACCGCTGCCGACAATTCTTATTCACAATTGTTCAAAAACATAAATGACAGTCATTGACGTTTACGTTCTACTGGATTGCACACTGCATGGTCTTCTTCGTCTATATTTACAGCTAACTCCACATCAAACATCATTGGACTTTAAAGTGATACTTCTTGTTAGAATTAGACATTAAATTTAAAGGGGCACAATCTTGATTTTTAGTGGTCGTTTTGGGCCTTTGTTACATTTAAACAGTCCTCAGAAATACTCAAGCTCTAAGAAAATCGCAAAATACCTTGAAATATACCTCAAAAATTTCACTTTTTATTTTTTTCCGTGCTGTACGCGGCTGGTCTTCAGTCAGTCTGAAAATTGTGTGTCCTGTTGACAAAATCTACAATTGTTATTACATGTACTTTCTTTTTGTTTTATCAGTGTGGGCCTGCGCAGTAGTCTATTTATAACTCTTTGATTTTCCAATATGGTGGGACGTTCATAATATCTTAAGACATTATGATTTTCAAACACGGATAAATATGTATACCCATGGATTTGAAGGCTCAAATTTCAAAGGTAAGCTCTGTAGACTATTTCTGATCTTTAAAGGGGCACCGGCTGGATTTGTTTCGGACGATCAAGAAGGTCAATATGTGTATATATTCATCAATGAACTTACCTGGTGTTATAAAGTAACAGAACCCCTGTAAAATCTGGAAAAGTTATGGGTTAATATTGAAAGTAAATGTTCAATAATCAATTACATTTTTTATAGATAAAATTTGATTTTTTTAGATTTATCAGATTATATAAAGATTCTGTTATATTATTTATAACAGCAGGTATATCTACTGATGAATATATACTCTTATTGAACATGTTTATAATTTTATGTTCATTCTAATACCCAGTATTACTTGAAGATAAGAAAAGAGTAAAGAATGAAGAGAGTATAACTCGTTAAAGAATAACAAAGTATATTTTATTAAGTTAATATTTTAACAACAAAAATATAACTAACTTCTAGCAAACCTTGACCTGGTATAATAAATTAAAACCAAACTTTCCTTCTGTTTTAACATTAGTTAAAGAGATCAAATTGACCTCTTTACCTAACCGTTTTAACCAATCAAATATTTTTGCCCTTTTTTCCCACGGGAAACAGAAGTTCAAGAACCCATTCGGTAGATCCTGATTAAAGTAAATACAATGAATGGAGTTTTACTTCCTTCTCTTCTACACCTAATGGTCTAAAGAAGACGGTGATCCTAATTATATGGCCAAATTTAATCTATATAACTGAAGGAAAGATTGGTGTAATTTTAATTAGACTGGACAAAAGGTGGTCAGACAACCCCGGTCTAAATAATAGCCCTGTCCTTCACATCTACTTTCTTTTGGTCATCAAGATGGCATCTGATCATCTGATAGATTCTGTAAAACATAGTTTAAATGTTCGCTGATTATCATATTTAAATCTCGAGAAATTGTCATTAGAACACGATAATTCTCTTTATCAGCCACGACACCAGTAGGCGTGGCCATTACATCTGATAATGTTTTATGAACCTGTGACATCTTCTGGAACAACGATACATCTAGCGGCATTGGAACCATTTTACAGAGCTCGGTGAAATTAGACAACCAGTTATAGTATTCTTGACTGCCAAAATCTGGATTCGATACGTAATCTCTCGCTGTTTCGGGATCGGGCAATGGTGTTTCTGGTTTGCTGGGTTCCTCGTTGTCTTGGTAACGAACCTCAAATACCTGCTGTTCATTAGAATGCTCAGATAAGCCTGAAAATACAAAATTAACTAGATTTAAGAATGAAGAAACTGATTATTTCATTGATAACTTATGTTCACTAGGATCCTTTCTACCAGCTGGTCCTTGGTCAAACCTCTTGGCATTGATTTACAAAGATAACAAATTAGGTTCACAAGGATCCTTTCTACCAGCTGGTCCTTGGTCAAACCTCTTGGCATTGATTTACAAAGATAACAAATTAGGTTCATAGTTAATGATTGTTTCTACCAGCTGGTCCTTGGTCAAACCTCTTGACATTGATTTTACAAAGATAACAAATTAGGTTCATAGTTAATGATTGTTTCTACCAAGCTGGTCCTTGGTCAAACCTCTTGGCATTGATTTTACAAAGATAACAAATTAGGTTCATAGTTAATGATTGTTTCTACCAACTGGTCCTTGGTCAAACCTCTTGGCATTGATTTTACAAAGATAAAATTAAATACAACTTCAGCTCAGCGAGCAAGTGATATGGAGAAAGTACAAAACTTGACAAACCTTGAATAATTTGATAAGTTTCATAATTTCCACCATTCTCTGGGTCGGTTATAGCCAGGACAGTTTTCTCTGTGTCTTGTCGCCCTGGTACCTCATGTAGAGGAATCTCCAGTTGATTGGTCGAATTCTCTACCACTTGTGATAACTGGATCAGATCATTGTCTGTTACCGAGGCAACGTTCACTTCCTCTATGTAAACAGTCTCGTTTGATTGATTTTTGGTTCTAACAGGGGGGGCAATCTCAACTTGCTGAACAACAATGTTACTATTAAGATTTTTAATCAGACTAACTATTTTCCGTTGACTTTCTGATGAGTCTATATTCAATGTGGGTGCTTCTTGATCTTTAATATGAACTAGGGCATCGATTGGTTCCTTTTTGACCAAATCATGTTCGTCATCTTGGTTAGCGTGTCTACGAGTTATATGAACTTTTAACTGTCCCGTTCGTTTAAACCCCTCCCCACATTTGTAACACATATACGGTCTAGCTTGGCTATGCTCACGCACGTGTCGTTTACAACTTGATCGATCGCTAAAACTAAGATTACATTGGGTGCATTTATACGGCTTCAATCCTGAAATATATTTATATTACATTCATTTCAAATACCAAAAACATTCAGTGAGATTTGTGTGAAATGTTTAAATTTGTAATTTCAAGCAAAATATTTACTAAACTTATCTGCATCTGTAATAGGCCTTGCATTGAAAATATTCAAACTGAGCTACATATATATGATTTGTGTCAAGATGTTTAAAATATTCCAGATAAAGTCTATAAGATTTATATCAATACCTGTATGGATTATTTTGTGACGTGTTAGATCAGATTTGTGGGCGAAAGCTTTTTTACAAGTGTCGCAGGAAAATGGTTTTAAACCTGAAATAGTGAAATAACAACTTAAAATCTAAAGCTCAATTCACAAAACTTGGAAAGTCAATATATAAACTAAACCCATTAGTATATTGAGCAGGTCAAGTACGTATAATGTAGTACAGATTAGTACAGCAGATGACCAGGGCTGTTGAAGTATTTTCTTCCCAATCTGACATTTTATAAACAATGTTTTGTTAGTGATGCTACACTAAGTACTATTCAACTAGTATCCAAATGTAAATTGTACTTCAATGCCTTGAATGTTTAGTTATATTTATATTTGAACTTATTGTCATATATCACATCACAATAATAAAACAATCTGAGCATCAAACATCTAATTTAAAATCTTTATTCCAAGTCACAAATGCTGATTTTAAGATAAATTCCACCGATTGATTATTTTTGGTTGACATTGAGAAAAGCGAAGTGTGTTGAATGAAGCCAGTATTGAGAAAAACAGGTGGTTTTTGAGCAGATAAAATAGATAGGAAGCTGAAATATAGGTTGATCATCTAATAAGTCACATCTCACAGCACTGGTTCTGGCAATCACTGATACTGATATCTGATGCTCAGAATTTACCAGAAGTGTGGAATGGTATGATATCTGGAGTAGCAACATAGACACTGACCTGAATGAATTCTGTTATGAGAACGTAAATACGCCATCTGACTAAAACTCTTCCCACAAACATCACAAATATAGGGTGTGTCTAACGTATGAGTGACTTGATGACGTTTCAAACAGCTGATCTGTCGAAAACTCCTCCCACATTCGTCACATTTATAATTTTTAGTATTATCATGTATAGCTTTATGTTCTGTTAGACTTACTTTACTGGAAAATTTCTTATTACAAGTATCACATGTGAACGGTTTCTCACCTGTTAAATAGAAAGGATAATTAGAAATATCAAATGATGTTTAATTAAATAATCATAATGAATCAGGGCTTATTACTTTTTTATCATTTACCATTTTACTCTAGTCATTATAACATTAAACGCCCCTTGTCCCTGAAATGTTGAGTTTATAAACATCAGAAATAGTAGATCCATATATCTAAAGCTTCTTTGTCTAAAACCCTTTGGTTAGGATCTAATAGCGATATTCATTTCACCCCGAATGTAAATTGAGCTGTAGGTCGACAATCCTCATCTTCAATAAATGGCAGAAAACGGAAAGAAACAAAAAACGTTACCAGTATGTGTAAATTTATGTCTACGTAAAGTTTCGTTACTTCGGAATTTTTTTTCACAATTTCCAAAATCACAAGGAAATGGTCTTTCATCTGTGTGTAGTCTTTGATGAACTTTTAAATTTCCTGAAAAATAAATTCTACAGAATTAATAACGAAGTACTGAATGTTATTTCAATAGATAATAGTGGTGGTTCTGATTGTTCAGGTTTCATGACATTCAGACAGTCAGTTTACTACCTCAAGAAAATCAGTTGGAACAAAATTCAGCTTGAATCCGGTATGCCATAAATAATTAAAAATATGTAGAAAAATTAAAAATTGCAGGGAAAAAACAGACGAGTAAATTTGAACAAAACAAGGAAATAATCAAGCAAAACAATGACTTAGTGTTTAACAGAACTGTTACCTTTCTGTAAAAAGACTCGGTTACATTGATCACAAGCGTAAGCGACTGTTTTATTACCATTGATCTTTATCACGACTGGACCAGCCTTCGAGACATGAGTAGGTTCATCTGCTTTACTTGTAACATCAGATGTTGATGGTACTTCTGAAATAAAATAAATAGAGGTTTATATCCTACTCTTCTGCACTTAATGGCTAATGAAGACATGCAACACCATTCAGTGTGCAATGAGGGAATTATACTTGATCACAGCAAATTGGATTTATGTCAGATTATAACTGTAGTCAAGGGCAATAACCTTAAAATGGTTATAAAAATTTACGTCATTATCAAACTTGTCTAAGATCTCAATAATATAAATGTTCACACTAGATCTCATTCAATTCAGATGAGAACTCTATCGTTCACAAGTCAATTGTGATCGGACGGACCGACGGACAGGTATGACGACATTATACGACAACATTATATTCTGGACATTTAAAAATTGGTTTCAAAGGTTTAATGAAGAGCTTTATATTTACCTATAACAGTTGGAATTATTTCTTTCTTTGGTCTTCCTAAAAACAGAATACAATTACATACAATTCATACCTTGCTATTTTCTGTGTTGGAACTGATATTGGACATGTTTTATTAATAACGTAATATTCACCAGGATTCAGTTGTTATGAGGACTTCTCAGGCAATACCACAGCCAGTACTTTCTAGATTCAGTTAATATCATTTTGTCAATATGTTTACCTGGATAGGGAAATTAGATATATTATTGTTTTACCTTTTTTTTTACGTTTGACTTTAACAAATTTATAGTTGTAGTCAGGTACTTGAATCTGAATCGGACTTTTCCTTGTCAACATTCTCTGGGTTCCGATAGTCTCTGGAATAAAAATATCATGATTATTATTAGCCTTCGACTTAAACTGGAAGTGTTTCCGGCAGTCGATTAATTATTGTCAATAAATTCATTGTTAATTGTACCACAAATAACAAAAACTCTGAGTTCTGATTGGTCGAAATACATGGGGTTTAATAGCAATTTGACATCATGTCTTTGCAATTGGCGTATTAATTTCAGCGAACTAGTTACAAATCTTGTTAATGTTAATGATAAAAAGGATGTCTTCTTTTTCATTCGATAGCGCACGTGCAGTTTGTTGTTATGTGCGTCATACTGCACCTAACGTCATAAAAACTGAATAGCCCATGTCTAAATTATCCATAAAAAAGAGTCCGGGAACAAAATCATCACAATTTGTGGTACAATTCCGATAAACGACTTTCTGTTTTAGATTTAGAGGGGGTTTATTCGATATTTAACCATGCTTGAATATACCATTAGAGACCCTCGAGGGTCTCTAAAGGTATATTCAAGCATGGTTAAATATCGAATAAACCCCCTCTAAATCTAAAACAGAAAGTGTTTATCTTCTAATTAACCACCTCTTACCGGTAATCTCTTAATTAACTAAATTAATTGACCGATAGTGTAAGGAGTCTTATTAACTAAACATGATTGTTAAGTTTTTAATTTTAGATTTTTTTTATTTAACCTTACTGACCTATAGTTGATATCTGACGGAGCCTATGTTCAACTGGACAAAATAAAAGAGCAAACAGACATTTCTGGCATTTGTGGCCAAATTAACAGCTCTTAGGTTAATAATTACCGGAATTTGAATGGAATGATCCGTTTTCTGCTGGGAACTCTACCAGACCTTCTCTCAATATCATAATCATTAGCTTGTATCCCGACTTCAAACACCATGTGACATGTCTTCGGTTCTTCTTTATCATTATTATCTTCTACTCCTTTTACAACTTCATCTGGTTTCTCTACCTACAATTCAATACCATCTGATATTATAACATAGAATATACACGTATTTGCAACTGGTCATTTTGACAGGACAGTCAGTCATGACCGGTATAGAAGGCCAAATCAACAGCCCTGGCCTAGATACATCTAATATGATTGTAAGTATTAGAAATAGTTTGCCAATCAAAGTAATACATAACTGCCACCATCTTTGTTTTAAACAGAATTTTCACCCTTTTTAAATATGACATCTTATATGTCTGTTTGACCGATCAATGCCAAGAGGCAGAAAGTTAAAGTTCCAATTAACTAGTTGAATAGTAGTGTAGTATAGTCTTGAAATATAATCAACAAAACATTCCTTGAAATATGACTGATTAAGGAAAATATAAATCAATAGTCGTGGGTAGAAAGGAAAGTTGTTAATCCTCTGTTTGATATAAATTTGAAGAATTTAGAAGTGAGGAGCATGTATGTAACTGAAGATAATAATTATGGGATATTTACACACTTCTTTAATACATGTGTACCGTACATAATGTTTCAACACAAGTTACACACTGCTTAAATAACAAACTACATAGGCCTAACATTTTAACACAAGTTACATGTGAAATCATTTCATTTCAGCATTTGATGACACTTGTAACTTGTGTTGAAATATTATGTTCTTTGTTATTAAATTAGTGTGTATTTATCCCATAATTATTATCCTCTGTGTAAAATAATTGTTAATATTGTAGAAAATTGATCAACACATCCAACCAACCTGTTGGTCGTTCCATTCTAGAATAGTTTTAACAAAATCTGCCTCTGCCGACTTGATAGTTTCCTGTAAAAAACAAATATTCTCAATTAATTATCAAACCTGATTTAATGTAGGACTAAAGATTTAGTTAATGATCATTATGAGATGAGCAGGTCTATTTTTTTTCATCCTTTTTTCGCCAAATGTCTTGTTTTGTGAGCTATATCTACATTAATATACTAAGCTACAGGTCTAAATCATAATCTTCATAAGATGTGTTGATCGATCCAATCAAATTTATGTTCAATTACGTGACATTTGATTGGCTGCAATTTTAAGGCAACAAGGAGTGGTTTATTCCGTCCAGAAACGTTTTAACAATCTACATTTTTCACCTGATTATGACAATGTAAATTGTTGAAATGTTGTGTGTAATAAAACACAGGAGTAGTATACCATAAAATTTTGTTCATTATTTCATGTGATCTCTAGCTGTAAATAATATAATAAACCTCAAGGAAGAACAACATTTCAATGAAACCAATTTAGGTTGCACAATATCAAGTTATTTGTAAGCTTGGTTGTCTGCCTCTTAGAGGTAACCTGTCGACCTACATAGCTGTCTACTCAGTCGAGTCCAGGCGATAGTTAGCTGGATTATCTTCAGATTCTGTCAAGTAGGTTCTCCCTGAAGGCCTTAACTATCTGATTCCAATAGTAAGCAATGCTGCAATGGGGTCAAGCCTCTACCCATTCACTCTTCACTCCACTGTCGCTGAGTCATATGTTACAGTACCTTGTCAGGCTGCTGGGCCGTCGCTTCAGGTAACTTTGAGGGTATCAGATTTACATTTAGAGCTAAAACATCTTGGTTTTCAGGGAACCCTTCAACTGTCTTCTCATCCTCACTTGTCTTTTCACCTGACTCTAAAAACACATGGAACTATTTATTACATTATTACACATTAGTACTCAAAAATCATGGTTCTCTTCCTTTCTGCCCGATGGCAATGCTCATAGCACACACCACAAATAGTGATGTTACTAGCTGGAAACCACTGCAAAAATTTGCAAAAGGAGGAAACCACTGAACCCCATTCCCAGTAAGAATAAAGCCATCTTATCTCTAACTGCAAACAGCACAATCAAACTCTACTGAAAGTGAACGAAAATGCAATGTAACTAAACGTCTGTAACTACACAACTTATATAAGGAATATCCCTTTTCGTTTAGTTTTAATAATTGACATGGAGTCGAACGGTCCTCATGTCATTTCACCTCACCACACAGTCGGTCTGATATGGATAGCTAAGACTTAAAGCCTTTTGGCCTTTGAGGTGCGTAGCCATTTCAATCAAAAGATTTCTTAAGACCCTCTGTCTACAATGAGTACAGAATAGATTGTTATTATTATTAAATTAAAGGTTCCACACATCATTAGAAATTCGACACACATCTAAAAAAGGGGCCTCCCAATTCAATAACAATGCGTAATCAAAAAATCTTTCGACCCCAGAGGTTTCGAATGCCATTAGACAGTCTATTGATTTCTTTTTTTAATAAAAGGTAGAACAGTTCAATCAAAACTAAAATGGATTAATAAGAAATGCCATTTTCAACGTGTAAAGCAGTTACCAATTACTTCAGCGGCATCCATTTTAATCTTTAACCACCCGGATGTAAAGGGAGGTTATTCGTGTTGAATTTATAAATATAAGAACACAGTTAAAATATTTAATTATTATGAATAATAATATTAGAACAAATCTCTCCTATTACTTTTTTTCACTGGAATGTCACATTTTGAGATAAAAATGGTGCATTCACTAAATATCTAAGCCAGTTAGAATATAATAATCCTATAGCGATATTTAGGGGCAGAGATCGCATTAAATAGAGAGTAAAATTGCCTAGCCTGCAATCTCAAACCAAACCAAACCAAAATTGTAGCGAATTTCTTCTTCCAAATTCAGGTTGAACATCAAAGTCGATTATGTCGAAATTTAAAAAAAAAAACCGAATTTCTTTTTTCGGGTGAAATAAAAGTAAGGAATAATAAGCTTTCGTTTGTTACAAAATCTTGACCACTGGATGAAAATTATGAAAGTTATGACCATTTTAGTGTGGGGGTGAAGTGGGTCACCAGCCTTATAGGCCTACGATTCTTAAATGCATAGGTTGGGATGAAGACCAAAACTTTAAAAGGCTACTGCTAAAAAAACTAAATGTAAAGTTAAAATTTGCACTGAAAGTACCCACCCATCTGAAGTTGCTATGTTACAAATTACACCCATTAAATATGAAAACCAACCAATCTTAACTTTGATATGTAAACAAACAATCAACGTAAATTTCACACATGGGGCGTGTCTTATTTGGCTAGGTATATTAGGTAGATTGTGGTTATAATTCATCGATACCACTGTGAAAAGTCGCATGCAAACTGCTCTGAACCAAGTTGCCAAATGGGCAAACGACTGGGGCTTCATTATTTCGGAAGCTAAAACCGTCGGGATGCTCTGCAGCAGGCGCACGGATCACAACGGTATTGACCTAAGATTCAATGGTGTGAAAATTAGGCAAGAGAAAACAGTAAAGTTCCTTGGCATGTACTTTGACCATAAGCTTAGTTGGAATAGCCACATCTACTATATTTGTAATCGTACAACAAAAATCTTAAATGTTATGCGTTATGTTTCAGGTACCACATGGGGAGCAGACAGAGAAGCTTTAATGATGATGTACAGGTCATTGGTTCGTTCAGTTATAGATTATGGTTGCATCGTCTATGGTACAGCCTGTAATACTACACTGAAGAAACTGGACGTTCTACAGATGAAAGCTATAAGTATTGCCACCAGGGCAGCAATCGGTACAAAGAATGAGGCACTACTTCAGGAGGTGGGAGAGAAACCCCTTTCTCTTCGGAGGGAGGAACTCTCTCTCAAATTTTGGGGGAAACTTCAGTATTTGTCCGAAAGCTGTCCAACGTATTCCAGCATCAGAAGATTCACTCGTGTCGGAAAGAACCAGATAAATCGGAGTATCTCCTATGGTCAAGCAACTACTGATCTCTTGAGAGAGCACCAACTCGATCAAGTTAGCATCAGCCAACGACACCTATCAGTTACTCCTTTTTGGAAGGTTACCAATCCGATAGTCAACACCGAGCTGACCCAGTCCACCAACAAGCACGTGAACCCAGTGGCAGCAAGAGCGCAAGCTCTTGACCTCATCGACTCCAAGTTCGCCGACCATTTGAAGATCTACACCGATGGCTCCATGAGTAGCACAGCTACTGGTTACGGTTTTTGTATTCCGGAGAAAGGCATCAGACTTGCCAAACGCATACCCCCACACTGCTCAGTGTTCACTGCAGACCTACTAGCTATCAGGGACGCCATAGCATGGCTATCCCTTAACTATACGGAACCTGCCGTAATCCTGTCTGACTCACTAAGTAGCCTTCAGTCTATTTCTAACAATTTTTCTAATTGTAGGTCAGAAGTTTTAACGAACATCCGAAGTATGATTCACAACTACCAAACCAACAACAACCACCAGATCGAACTATCATGGATCCCGTCGCACGTCTTCATCCCGGGAAACGAACAAGCTGACCGTGTTGCCAAGGACAGTTTGGATCTGGAGAATATCGAGCCTGTAAAATTCTCGTATGAAGAATTTTGCAGTCTCGTGTCCTCTAAGATCAACCAGAAATGGGACGACATGCTAAGGAACCTCAACACCGATAGATACCAGATTGATCCGAAGATACCAAACCAAACCAAAATTAACCACCCATCTGTAGCCATCTGCAAATTGGTTACCAGACTACGCACCAACCATGTCATGCGAGACCATCTGTTCAATGCCATTGAATGCCTATGCGGACACGTTGCCACCAGGACGCATCTTCTCATTCAATGCGCCGAATTGAAA
The DNA here is from genome assembly GCA_030562195.1 of Nipponacmea schrenckii. Lineage (NCBI taxonomy): Eukaryota > Metazoa > Mollusca > Gastropoda > Lottiidae > Nipponacmea > Nipponacmea schrenckii. The sequence goes on from JAUJPP010000006.1 coordinate 1,454,199, forward strand.
CCATCTCGTAAGGCACTGACGGACTACCTGGAAACCAACGGCATACCTATCACCATACAGAATATTTTGGCTCCACCCACGGACCACTGGTATAAAATCATGGAACTCATCTACCAATTTATCAACACTTCTGTTTTAAACAGATAGTCTAAGTTTCTTTTTACTCTTATATTATTATATATTACTATATTATTAATCTCCACATAAGTTTCATCGCAGAGACAAAAGAGAACAATTTTTTTTTTTTATGTGAAAGCTTTTAACCACCTCTTTCTTTTCTCACATCTCCTTTTCTTCTTTCTTTTAGGTCTTCAACTCCTCCAATCAAGAACAGATAATCTAACCAAATCCAACCAAACCAAACCAAACCAAACCAAACCAAACCAACAACAACCAATAGTAAATATTATGATCACAACGAGTTTTGGAAGAATGAGAAGACTGAGTTACTCACGCCACACCATCCAGGGCCAAGTTACACCGCCATGTCATTCGACCCGACCAGATCTGAAAATTTATCAACAACCAAACCAAACCAACAGCACAGAACCATCTAATCTGAACCAATCCAACCACCAACAATTGCTGGAAGCGAACGTTAACTCGCCATTTACCTACCTACCTATAATTCATCAACAAGTACCACTAAAAGTGAGTTTACTGACAGGTTTATTCTTAACAAAAAAAAAAATGATTTAAGTGTAAGCATGATAGCTTTAAGATTGAAATTCGAAATACAGGTCGGGAGATATCCAAAAGCAGGGCATTCTGAATTCACTTAAAAAGGCAAAGGTGGAACAAAGCTGACCCGGGCCTGTATACTATTTACTCTGAGGTACAATTCTTCAATTTGAAGAACTGGTTTTACTTAGACTATGTTCTACTGAAGATTATCACATACATCAGTGTTCATAATAATTTGCTTGACGCTTGAATTGTTCTAAATTTGACATATAAAATTCTAATTTCCAAACATTTGTGAATATACTTGGAATCTTAGACACAAGGGAAATAATTCCGATTGATTCTTCAACATATTGATATATATAATTTAATTATGTAAACTTATATTGATGATATATAATTTTAGACTAATTGGGGAAATAATTCCATTATTCTTCAACATATTGATATATATAATTTAATTATGTACTTATATTGATATATATAATTTAACTATGTACTTATATTGATGTATATAATTTAATTATGTACTTATATTGATGTATATAATTTAATTATGTACTTATATTGATGTATATAATTTAATTATGTACTTATATTGATGTATATAATTTAATTATGTACTTATATTGATATATATAATTTAATTATGTACTTATATTGATGTATATAATTTAATTATGTACTTATATTGATATATATAATTTAATTATGTACTTATATTGATATATATAATTTAATTATGTACTTATATTGATATATATGATTTAATTATGTACTTATATTGATGTATATAATTCAATTATGTACTTATATTGATATATATAATTTAATTATGTACTTATATTGATATATATATTTAATTATGTACTTATATTGATATATATAATTAATTATGTACTTATATTGATATATATAATTTAATTATGTACTTATATTGATATATATAATTTAATTATGTACTTATATTGATATATATATAATTTAATTATGTACTTATATTGATATATATATAATTTAATTATGTACTTATATTGATATATATAATTTAATTATGTACTTATATTGATATATATAATTTAATTATGTACTTGTGTATTTTTAAACAAATTGTACATGAAGTATTGTATATTTATTTTGTTGTCATGTACTTGATCGCCGGAACATAGATCTGTCCATTTGATGCACATGTAGTTTTGTATTTGTAGATGAAATGTATATTGAAGTATTGTGTATATTCGCTTTTTTTCTTCTTTTTTTTATCCAATGTATTGCCCCGTGGACTGAATGTTAGACAGGACCATGTGTATTGGGCCTAATTCTGACCCATGTTAAACAGAGTTTATTATTATTATTATTATTATGAAACTGTATATCGGCCCAATAATTACCTTGGAATAGTTTTTACCGTGTACAGAAAACCGTTGAAAGAGAAACTAATACCTTCAAGCTTGGCATCCTTATATTCTCGTTTTTCTTTCTCTGGCTTTTAACTCGGGAACAAATCGTAGTCGGTAATTACCTTTTACTCATATAGCCTTTAGAGACAAGTCACTGTAGCAATAGATTTCAGTTATGTTTTAGTGACCCTAGCTAGGTTGATCAATGAGAAGTCTGAAGAAATAGAGCTGATGTTATTATTAATGATATCGACGTCTCTTTTTCACAATATCCGTACACAGTTGTTTCTTCTTCTGATTATAGAAGTAAAACCACTTGTTGAATGCTGTGTCTCTCCAGGTGCGAATAGGTATTACAATATAATAGTCTTTAGTTTAGCTAAATCAAGGGCAATAACTCAAAAGCAAATGACACTCGTTCGATGAACTACTTTCTTCAGATAAAATAAAACAGAAAGAATCTTATAAAACACTATTTATCATTTCTATTTAATGGGAATCAATAAACATATATAATATTGTAATACAAATACAAGATAGAAATGCAAGGTACACTATAGAAATACAAGATACAATATAGAAATACAAGATACAATATAGAAATACAAGATACAATATAGAAATACAAGATACAATATAGAAATACAAGATACAATATAGAAATACAAGATACACTATAGAAATACAAGATACAATATAGAAATACAAGATACAATATAGAAATACAAGATACAATATAGAAATACAAGATGCAATATAGAAATACAAGATACAATATAGAAATACAAGATACAATATAGAAATACAAGATACAATATAGAAATACAAGATACAATATAGAAATACAAGATACACTATAGAAATACAAGATACAATATAGAAATACAAGATACAATATTGAAATACAAGATACAATATAGAAATACAAGATATAATATAGAAGTACAATTTACAATATAGAAGTACAAGGTACAATATAGAAATACAAGCTATAATATTGAAATACAAGATACAATATAGAAATACAAGATACAATATAGAAATACAAGCTACAATAATGAAATACAAGATACAATATAGGAATACAAGATACAATATAGAAATACTAGATACAATATAGAAATACAAGATACAGTATAGAAATACAAGATATAATATAGAAACATAACATATAGTGTAAAAAACAAGATACAATATTGAAATACAAGCTACGATATAGAAATACAAGATACAATATAGAAATACAAGATACAATATAGAAATACAAGATATAATATTGAAATACAAGATACAATATAGAAATACAAGATATAATATAGAAATACAAGATACAATATAGAAATACTAGATACAATATTAAAACATAATATATAGTGTAAAAAACAAGATACAATATTGAAGTACAAGATACAACATAGAAATACAAGATACAATATAGAAATACAAGATACAATATTGAAATACAAGATACAATATAGAAATACAAGATACAATATAGAAATACAAGATACAATATAGAAATACAAGATACAATATAGAAATACAAGATACAATATTGAAATACAAGATACAATATAGAAATACAAGATACAATATTGAAATACAAGCTACAATATAGAAATACAAGATACAATATTGAAATACAAGATACATTATTGAAATACAAGATACAAGAAACAATATTGAAACACAAGATTTTAACAACTAAAAATGAACATGACAGTACGCTTGTCTTATTGTTTAACGGATTATTATTTTTATAGATATAATTTATTTATTGTTCATGATTTACCATTATCAATATCTAGAATTTGAAGTATATCAAATCTTACATAAAACTGACCGTCGTTATCAATAAATCCTTCTGCTGGGTCAGTTAGTTCACGCCATGGTATTGCTATTACACGAGGCCAATAAGCAGGTGTTAAATATCCTGTCTTAGTTTCACTGATGACATTCTTAATCTTATCATTATTAATTAACGCTGCATTAAATTTTATTTTTAGATTATCTTCTGTTAATATCCAAATATCAAAATAAACATGGTTATCATACTTATCCCTCCATATCTTACAGCTCCATATTATAGTACTGCTATATGTATGTCTATCTGCACTGTAATACTCTTCATACTTCTCTTCAATGTCTTTATAGTGAAATTTAAACACATTACTCTTTCTGGGTTGATCTAGTGCTTTAGTTACAGCTGGTATAGGTCCACTACCCTCTCTAGATTGATCTAGTGGTCTAGTTACAGCTGGAATAGGTTCACTACCCTCTCTAGATTGATCTAGTGGTCTAGTTACAGCTGGTATAGGCTCATTACCCTCTCTAGATTGATCTAGTGGTCTAGTTACAGCTGGTATAGGCTCATTACCCTCTCTAGATTGATCTATTGGTCTAGTTACAGTTGCTATAGGTCCACTACCCTCTCTAGATTGATCTAGTGGTTTAGTTACAGCTGGTATAGGTCCACTACCCTCTCTAGATTGATCTAGTGGTCTAGTTACAGCTGGTATAGGTCCACTACCCTCTCTAGATTGATCTAGTCGTTTAGTTACAGGCTGGTATAGGTTCACTACACTCTCTAGATTGATCTAGTTCTTTAGTTACAGGTGGTATAGGTTCACTACCCTCTCTAGATTGGTCTAGTGGTTTAGTTACAGGTGGTATAGGTTCACTACCCTCTCTAGATTGGTCTAGTGGTTTAGTTACAGGTGGTATAGGCTCACTATCCAGTCTAGATTGAACTATTGGTCTAGTTACAGCTGGTATAGGTCCACTATCCTGTCTAGATTGGTCTAGTGGTTTAGTTACAGGCGTTATAGGTTCATTTTCCGGTCTAGATTGATTTAGTGATTTTGTTACAGCTGGTATAGGTTCACTACCCTCTCTAGATTGGTCTAGTGGTTTAGCTACAGTTGATCCTAAAATATCACAAACTTTACCACTCCCCTCTCTCCATTCTAAATACGTCACTGGAGGAATATCAATCGTAATATCTTCATAAAGTTTCTGTAAATCTCGGAGTTTAGTCAGTGAATATATAAGAGTTAAAGATGGTCTCCTCTGTTGTAGTAGGACAAGATTTATCTAAATCAGTTTTGATATTTTGTATCTCGGTCATTACTTTCTGTCTAGTTTCTGTCAGTTGAATTTCATTTTTTCTTAAATGAATTCGGATTTTCTTTCGTTTATTTTTACAGTGTTTGTTCAGTTCACTAATAATTTTCTCAGTTTTATCATTGATATCTGTACCGGCTTCATCACATAAAGATTTCAGTTTTTCAGATGTTTCTAACAATTCTATATGAGTTTTTTCTAAGTTTATTATTTTGTTTGTAATATTGTGTTTACATTTGAAAATGTCTTCGACCACCATTTCTCTTGTAGAATCACATTCCAAATCTAAAGTTTTATGATCATTATGATCTCTATAAATACATCTTGAACACAATCCTAAATTACAAGTTTGACAATAATATTCTACCTCCTTCGTACTGTGATTGGGACACTGATGTTTCGGTTTAAAACCAGTTGAGGATTGGGTTGTAAAAATGTCGGCTGGAAATTTTGTTGAGTTCTGTAAGGAGAAGTTGTTAATAAATTTGTCGACACTACCTTGTGCTATTTTGATATCACGTTTACAAAATGGACATGGAAATGTTACCTTTCTGTTACCAATATATCTAACCAAACACTTTCGACAAAATGAATGTCCACAAGATAAGAGTTTTCGAGTTTTGAAAGTTTCAAAGCAAATAAAACATCCTAGATGATTTGATGAAGCAGCCGCCATAATGTAATTCTTCAAAATCTTCTCTAGAAATATTGTAATATAGTTCTATATACCTTCCACAGACAAACAGAATGATTTCACTATGTTATGGTATATTATCCTTCTCTAGAAATATTGTAATATAGTTCTATATACCTTCCACAGACAAACAGAATGATTTCACTAGTTATGGTATATTATCCTTCTCTAGAAATATTGTAATATAGTTCTATATACCTTCCACAGACAAACAGAATGATTTCACTATGTTATGGTATATTATCCTTCTCTAGAAATATTGTAATATAGTTCTATATACCTTCCACAGACAAACAGAATGATTTCACTATGTTATGGTATATTATCCTTCTCTAGAAATATTGTAATATAGTTCTATATACCTTCCACAGACAAACAGAATGATTTCACTATGTTATGGTATATTATCCTTCTCTAGAAATATTGTAATATAGTTCTATATACCTTCCACAGACAAACAGAATGATTTCACTATGTTATGGTATATTATCCTTCTCTAGAAATATTGTAATATAGTTCTATATACCTTCCACAGACAAACAGAATGATTTCACTATGTTATGGTATATTATCCTTCTCTAGAAATATTGTAATATAGTTCTATATACCTTCCACAGACAAACAGAATGATTTCACTATGTTATGGTATATTATCCTTCTCTAGAAATATTGTAATATAGTTCTATATACCTTCCACAGACAAACAGAATGATTTCACTATGTTATGGTATATTATCCTTCCTAGAAATATTGTAATATAGTTCTATATACCTTCCACAGACAAACAGAATGATTTCACTATGTTATGGTATATTATCCTTCTCTAGAAATATTGTAATATAGTTCTATATACCTTCCACAGACAAACAGAATGATTTCACTATGTTATGGTATATTATCCTTCTCTAGAAATATTGTAATATAGTTCTATATACCTTCCACAGACAAACAGAATGATTTCACTATGTTATGGTATATTATCCTTCCTAGAAATATTGTAATATAGTTCTATATACCTTCCACAGACAAACAGAATGATTTCACTATGTTATGGTATATTATCCTTCACTAGAAATATTGTAATATAGTTCTATATACCTTCCACAGACAAACAGAATGATTTCACTATGTTATGGTATATTATCCTTCCCTAGAAATATTGTAATATAGTTCTATTTACCTTCCACAGACAAACAGAATGATTCCACTATGTTATGGTATATTATCCTACCCTAGAAATATTGTAATATAGTTCTATATACCTTCCACAGACAAACAGAATGATTTCACTATGTTATGGTATATTATCCTTCTCTAGAAATATTGTACTATAGTTGTATATATCTTCTACAGACAAACAGAATGATTTCACTATGTTATGGTATATTATCCTACTCTAGAAATGTTGTAATATAGTTCTATTTACCTTCCACAGACAAACAGAATGATTTCACTATGTTATGATATATTATCCTTCTCTAGAAATATTGTAATATAGTTCTATATACCTTCCACAGACAAACAGAATGATTTCACTATGTTATGGTATATTATCCTACCCTAGAAATATTGTAATATAGTTCTATATACCTTCCACAGACAAACAGAATGATTTCACTATCTAATGGTATATTATCCTTCTCTAGAAATACTGTAATATAGTTCTATATACCTTCCACAGACAAACAGAATGATTTCACTATCTAATGGTATATTATCCTTCTCTAGAAATATTGTAATATAGTTCTATATACCTTCCACAGACAAACAGAATGATTTCACTATGTTATGGTATATATGTTGTAACCTGCAGTCCCATGTACAATGAACACCTTTGATATTGACACACTTCCATGTAAAGCTGGACCTGTTATATCTTTTTCGCTTAATTAATTTAAGAGTTATACATCCAAATACTGAATTTTCACCAAGTTAAATGGATGACCCGACACAGACTTTGATTATATATCTACGAAGTGTCATCTTATATACTGGTTTAAATTTCTCAGAAAAGACGTGTTGTTTGTGTCAATAGAAGAGCTGAATATACAAGTTCGTTATTGAGAAAATCGTGATTTTAAATTCAAGTTAAAAAAATTATTTTGAAAGAAGTTGCACATTGAATGATATTACTGGGTGTAACTTTATGCTATTATGATTAAACTAACTTTCAATATCTATATTATTTATATTATTCTATAACTTTTATTTCGGCAGTTTATTCACCATCCATGTTGGATTTATGAGTATGATTTAACATTTCTTACAATTTGCTGTATTCTTTAAATCTTCTTTTATAAACAATTATTTAAAGATTTGAGAATCTTTTCATTATGTCTATTAAATATTTAAGTATCTTATTATTCTTATACAGCCCTCTTTATTTGTAACTCTACAGTTATCAGGGATAATGTGTCAACGTTACAAACTCACATTTATATATAAAAGACCTCTAAGTTTAACAATTTATTTTCAAATATAACAAATAACAAATAAAATAAATTGCAATAAGGGGACTACAGTAATCAAGAATATCTTTAATGGATGATCTCAATTTACAACAGAGATAATTCTACTTTCTACAAAGGAAAGATCATCCATTAATAAAAACGATAATAAATTCCAAGAAACTTGCCTAAATTCGCCAAATATAGTATAAAATACTGGTGCCCCAATTGACGAAAACTACAACCGTTGTCAGTACAGATAAATATATCTATGTTACTTAACACGATCAAATTCCAACATAATTATGTTATTATTATGAACAATTTCGAATCTTTACTACTACATGACAAGAAATTGCCTAAATTCCGCAAATATTAGTTAAAATACTTCTAATGACAAGAAATGACATGTTCTAAACCTTTACATACAGAAAATTGATCATGTTTCTTAAACTAATCTACATGACAACAAATTATGTTCAAACTTAACTACATGACAAGAATTTGACATGCTTTAACTTACTACATGACAAGAAATTGAGATGTTTCTTAAACTTAACTACATGACAAGGCGCTGTCATGTTTCTAAAACTTAACTACATGACAAGGCGCTGTCATGTTTCTAAAACTTAACTACATGACAAGCGCTGTCATGTTTCTAAAACTTAACTACATGACAAGGCGCTGTCATGTTTCTAAAACTTAACTACATGACAAGGCGCTGTCATGTTTCTAAAACTTAACTACATGACAAGGCGCTGTCATGTTTCTAAAACTTAACTACATGACAAGAGCTGTCATGTTTCTAAAACTTAACTACATGACAAGCGCTGTCATGTTCCTTAAACTTAACTACATGACAAAGCGCTGTCAGTTTCTAAAACTTACTACATGACAAGGCGCTGTATGTCCTTAAACTTAACTACATGACAAAGCGCTGTCATGTTTCTAAAAACTTAACTACATGACAAGGCGCTGTCATGTTTCCAAAAACTTAACTACATGACAAGGCGCTGTCAAGTTTCTAAAACTTAACTACATGACAGGGCACTGTCATGCTCCTTAAACATAACTACATGACAAAGCGCTGTCATGTTCTTTATACCTTAACTACATGACAAAGGAGCTGTCAAGTTTCTAAAACTTAACTACATGACAAGGCGCTGTCATGGATTTTAACATAAAATACAGAAAAGAACACCAGGAATTTCTTAATAATATCAATTACAGCTATCAAATAAAAGCTAATTATCAGCCTGAGCTATCTGAATTTCAGCCGTTTGACAAAGCGAATAATTTGAAGTTTGAATGTAGGTAATGTAACACATAGAAGACCAACGTCCTAAGGTTTGAATAAGATTAGCCCCTATATTGGCTCTCTGAGCAGAAGTTGCTGCACCTCTACGAAATGAGGACCAGGTAGAACAGTACAGCAATTTTCAATGAGACACAAGTAATTTGAAATTGCATTAGGCAAAGGTTATTTCCACTTTTAAATAACTTGATAACTGTACCAATTTGAATATAATCAGTTTTAGAATTCCTTAAAATCACTAACATAATTATACTTAAGTTTGACATCACAGAAACTTGAATTAAAGGGATAATAGGCGTTAGAACGAAAATAAAAATTTAATTTCACCTCAATTTGGACAATAACAGTATATATCCATCAGTGGACTTACCTGGTGTCATAACTATACATGAAAATCCCTCTATTATGGGATAAATCCACAAAATCAAGTAGTTAATTATAAAACGCTTAATACTTCCATCAAGCGATTTTCAAATTGTGAAATATAAAGGGAAGTAACTCTAACATGAGAGTTTTCACACGTCCTTGACCCCTACTGTTGAATTGCACAATGATGTTTTAGCGTTGATTTACCAGACGCTTTTATTCTCGAACTGAATGGAACCGTCGCTGGCTCACTTTTTTTTTAAGTTCCGAATATATACTTTTATTGTGGCTTTTTAAAATTTGGTAAAGTGTGGGATGCATACTTATTTAACTAATAGTCAATATTAAACACAAATATAAGCCGTAGGACGAGTGTATTCTAACGCCTATTATCCCTTTAAGTTGCTGTCAAAATTCTTTTTAACAGTCAATTCACTACAACGTAGAAAATCAAAGAAAGCCATACAGAAGGCAGCTTCTTACATAATGCTATTAACTTATTATTTATGATAATTTTTCTTAAAAAGGGATCATGGCCACATCTTACGATTACAATAATTGTCCTAGGAAGAAAATCCAAAATGTTTAACATTAAAAAAACTTTATACCAGCTAAATATAATTTAATAGTTGAGTATTTAAATTCAAACTATGAAACAATATGTTACGAATCTTATCAGCAACTACTCTCAAAGGGAAGGCATATTGTTAATAACAAACAATTATAAAATTTCAAATAATGATCAGAACCAAATATAACCAACTCTAAGATATTAGATATAACTACGACATAAACAAATTATTGGTTTTACAAAATTATCGAACTAACTACAAGACAAATGGTTTAATGTAGACCTACATTTGGAGCAAAACTTATGAATCTTTCCCACTGAAAAGAGATAAAGCATCTACAATATTATTATCTTTATAAGGAATATCGGAACAAAACACAGCAAAATTGTTTTGAGCAGCACACATAGTAAAGGTTATAATGAGTTACATAAGTTAAGGCTGTTTTGATCTGTCTTGTGATAATGTATACAACGGCCATATTTTACAATGGAGCATAATTCTTTTTTCCATCCAAAAATTACCCCACAATGACAGAAACTACAATAGGGTAAAGCTCCATAAAGGCCATTGATAAAGGGAGATCAACAATATTATATAAATCATTTAATGGCCGTTCTTCTGCAAACCAGTGACCATCATAATAGCCACCAAAACCTACAGTAGAAGAGGCATCAGTATAAAGCTCTAAATCAACATTTGACACAATAGACTGAATCACTCACGCCACACCATCCAGGGCCGAGTTTCACCGCCATGACATTCGTTCCGACCAGATCGTACGATTTCTCAAACCACCACCAAACCAACAGTTTTCTAAATCATCCAATTGATTCTAAATCCACTACCAACGACCACCTAAGTGCAACTACCTAGTTTGCGATATCAGCAATTGCTGGAAGCGAACGTTAACTCGCCATTTACCTACCTACCTTTGACACAATTTTTGATTCATAAAACATACTAACTCCATTCCATTGATGGAGAAATTATTTCCACATGAGCAAATCTGATTTACATACTCTATCTGAATGTACATGGTAATAACCTTCCCTTATGGAAGATAGGAAATGGTATAAGATACAAAAACTCTACCAGGAAAACATAACACACATTCAAATGACCCTAATAACCTTTCAGATCTTTCTTAAACTGGATTTGGAAGCCAAAAAGTCTCAATGAACTGAAGGATGCTCTTTACCTTATCAAAGGGTAATCTAGCTTGCATATTATTAATAGTATCAAGAATCCTAAAAATTGTAAAACACACTCTGGCCCTATACATTCTTGGTCGATAAAGGAATTAGTAAACGTAAAAAAAAAACCAATAGTGCCATAGTTCTTTCCACATGAAAGAAACTAATTTTACAGTCTAATATCATCTAAAAGACGAAAAACTGGATAGATTTTATAATTAATTGAAGCGATCAAACAGATAGAACAAGCGACATGTACAAATCCAATTCCTGACTTCTATTTGGAAATATTTCACACTGGATTTCGAAAGCTAACAAATAATCACCTAATGTCCAATCTATACTCCATCTTTCGTCCTTCCCTTTATCAGTAGGCATTAAATAATTCTGAATCAAAGCATATTCACTATCTATACCTTCTAAAAATAGTTTCTGATCTTGGAAGAAATCAAGACAACTAATGACACAGTAGTTGGATCTACTCCAAAATCTTCATTAAAATAGTTGATAACCAATTCCATTAGTGTTTTTACCAGTACCAGTATTAGCTTGGAATACCAAAATCTGTTTGAGTTTGGGCTGTGGCACAGGGAAAATTTATTCCAAGACTTCATTATAGTTTTTGCAGACACTTCTTCAATAAGATTTCTTAAATGCGAAGACAGCTGTTCTTCTAAAACATAAGGTTGATTAGGACTACTAATTCGACTCCTCTTTGAATTACTATGACTAGATAATAGTAGGCTACAATTGCCTGTGTTGTTTAACAAGAGTTAATTGTGACTGGGCACTAAAAATAGTAGTAGGCATAAACAGATTAGCAGTTGACCGCTTCAACTCTTTAACTTTATTCTTTGACTTAGACAATGTAGGACCACTCGAATTCAAACTAACAGAAACTGTAGCAGTATCACTTAAACCAGACGTAATATCGGTAAAAATTTACTAGTAGCGGTTGTTTGGAATTCTTATCGGCATCAGTCACACTTCCTTTGCTACAAAATTAAATAATACTACCTTCAATAACGTCTTAGTCTTAGAATCTTTTAGGAGTTAACCTCTTGCGTGTGATTTTCCTGTTTTCCATTGCCAGATGTCAGGTTTGAATCAAGAAAATTACAATATAATGTGGACATCAATTAAAGAAAACGTGCTTCAAACATAACAGAAGTAGTCCTAAAGAAGGTTGTCGTTAAATTTACATATTGTGAAATACATGTACGCTAGAAACGAAAGAATGGATGTCTTCACATAAACTACAATTATTTACAAAATTCTGTGTAAAACCACCACAGAACAAATGCTTCCCATTTAACCGATATAATTTACAGACAATCTAATCTGAGTAGTTTAATAATTTTATAGAAAGAGATTGAAAGTTATAATATAATACAATATTATTGTACTTAAATAATTTGAAACTTGTAAATTCCAGTATCTTCCAATCTGAATTGCGTTGTTAGACAGCTATTAATTGTTCAATATTATGTCTTATATTGATACCAACACGACAGGAAGTTGTCTTCATTTCAATACCATCAGGGACAGGTTCTTTATAATGAAAGTCTAATTCTTTAGATTGAACCAAAAACAGAGATCCATGTCACCAAATACAATTGTCAACAAGATTTTTAGCTCCTTAGTATTATGGGTATTTGGATGCGGAGTATATAGACATTAGTTTGGTAAGAGGTATGTGACCCAGTGACTTTAATGAAAGTGAAGTAAAGAATGGAGGTAGTACCAGTGACTTTAGAGTAGTAAGGATAGGAGTATATGGAGATTAGGGTGGTAAGGGGTAAGTGACCAGTGACTTTAGAGTAGTAAGGATGTGGAGTATATAGAGATTAGGGTGGTAAGGGGTATGTGACCCAGTGACTTTAGAGTAGTAAGGATGGGGAGTATATGGAGATTAGGGTGGTAAGGGTATGTGACCAGTGACTTTAGAGTAGTAAGGATGAGGAGTATATGGAGATTAGGGTGGTAAGGGTATGTGACCCAGTGACTTTAGAGTAGTAAGGATGAGGAGTATATGGACTTTAGGGTGGTAAGGGGTAAGTGACCCAGTGACTTTAGAGTAGTAAGGATGAGGAGTATATAGAGATTAGGGTGGTAAGGGGTAAGTGACCCAGTGACTTTAGAGTAGTAAGGATGTGGAGTATATAGAGTTTAGGGTGGTAAGGGGTATGTGACCCAGTGACTTTAGAGTAGTAAGGATGTGGAGTATATGGAGATTAGGGTGGTAAGGGGTAAGTGACCCAGTGACTTTAGAGTAGTAAGGATGAGGAGTATATGGAGATTAGGGTGGTAAGGGGTAAGTGACCCAGTGACTTTAGAGTAGTAAGGATGGGAGTATATGGACTTTAGGGTGGTGAGGGGTATGTGACCCAGTGACTTTAGAGTAGTAAGGATGGGAGTTATGGACTTAGAGTGGTAAGGGGTAAGTGAAGTGACTTTAGAGTAGAAAAGATGGAAATGGAGATTAGGGTGGTAAGGGGAAAGTGACCCAGTGACTTTAGAGTATAAGGATGAGGAGTATAGGGAAATTAGAGTGGTAAGGGGAGTGACCAGTGACTTTAGGGTAGTAAGGTTTAGGAGTATATGGAGATTAGGTGGTAAGGGGAAAGTGACCCAGTGACTTTAGAGTAAAAAGATGAGAAAGGGAAATTAGGGTGGTAAGGGGTAGGGACCCAGTGACTTTAGAGTATTAGGATGGGGAAATAATGGAGTTAGGGTGGTAAGGGGTATGTGACCAGTGACTTTAGAGTAGTGGTAGGATATATAGAGATTAGGGTGGTAAGGGGTATGTGACCCAGTGACTTTAGAGTAGAAAGGGGTGAGGAGTATATGAGATTAGGGTGGTAAGGGGTAGTGACCCAGTGACTTTAGAGTAGTGGGGTGAGGAGTATATGAGATTAGGGTGGTAAGGGGTATGTACCCGTGACTTTAGAGTAGTGGGGTGAGGAGTATATGAGATTAGGGTGGTAAGGGGTATGTACCCAGTGACTTTAGAGTAGTAAGAATGGGAGTATATGAGATTAGGGTGGTAAGGGAAAGTGACCCAGTGATTTTAGAGAAGTAAAGGAGAAATAAAGAAGGTGTAAGAATGTCCCTTGATTAAAATATTTTAGTGGTTTCATGGGTTGGTGAAATTTTTTTACAGTTTTTTTAAAAAAGTGAAAAGTAAAATTTAGGTTCACTTTAAATTAAAATTTATAAAGAGATGTTTTATTCCTTTAAAAAACTTTATAAAGAATAAATTTAAATAAATAAGTGTAATTTGAAAGTTTTTCGTTTTTTATCATGAAATAGGTATTGACCAAAAAATTTATTTTTCTTTTCCATTGGATATTTTATTTTTTATTAGTTTTAGGAACTTTTTTTAAGATAATTCTTTATTTAATTTACAAGATTTTCCCCTTTATTATTCATGGGAAATTTTAAAATTTAAAATTTTTTAAGTTGATCAAATGATTCAAATGAATATTAAATTATAACAGCAGATGTTTTATTTTTTTTGATGACTCTGTTTCAAAGATTAGGTGTGCCTATTTCCCCCAAAGAAAACAGAAGGTCCATCTGTAGAACTGCAGTATTTAGGGATTATACTAGATACTAGGAATATGAACTGCAGATTACCATTGGATAAGTTAGCTCGAATCAAGCAATTTATAGAATTATTTCTTTCTAAGAATTCATGTACAAAAAGAGAGTTGTTACAAATGTTTGGTCATTTCAATTTTGCCTTGGGTCATTTTACCTGGCAGACCTTACACTTCATATTTAATATAGCTCAGCACAACAGTCACTGATCTTAATCGTGTTCTCAGACTCAATAAGAATTGTAAAGAAGATCTTAAATGTGGCTTCAATTCCTTTCTAACTAGAATGGTATAGGTATATTTTATGACAGAACGTTTATTTCTATTTATGAATTTGATTTATTTACAGATGCAAGTATCAATAAGTTTTGGGTGTTATTATCAAGGTAAATGGTTTGTAGAAAATTGGCTTTCTAATCTGTCTTTGATTGATAAAAACCTTTATCTAATGGTTTTTTAGAATATGTCCCAAGATAGAACAGATAATTTGGGTGTTCTCGGCCGTGTTACAGAATCTAAATGGAAGCATGCCATATCTTTGTGTACTCGAGAAAAGTATAAACGTTTTTTTTAGTTTTGTGTACTTTGTGTACCACCTGTTTCACAAGAATTGTTAATTTGTTTTATAGCCTGTTATCAACTACGGATAAAATATGACACTATCAAAGTGTATTTAAATGGTATCAGATTTTGCCTTTTAGAAGTGGAGAGATTTCTGGCTCTCGTGATAGAAAATTGAGAATATTGACTACATTACAGGCTGTTAAAGAATATACAATATAATATCACCAAGATTAGACTGCCGATTACTTTTGATATTTTACATAGAATTTGTTGTGTCTTAGAACTGGATTTTTTAATTTCTTTCTTGACAACTTATTTTTATCTATGTTTATTATTGTATTTTATGATTTCTGAGATGTGGTGAACTCGCTGTCATAGGAAGATATGATCCAAACCAAAATTCGTTATGACTGATAATTGGGTTAAATTTGTCTTAAGAATAAAAAAAAAAATGATTCTTTTCATATAGGAGTATATAGGTATATTTTTTATAAAAAAATCTCCTGTGACAATTTGTTTCTTATTTTGCTTTACGTAATCAAACATTTCTAAGTTAGAACCACGTTTTGTTGATGGATGATGGACAAGTTGTTACCAAATCTCATTTTTAAGTAATAATTAGTTTTACGTTCTTATATTTCAAAGAACTCAATTTATGGTTAGTTTCATTTCTTAAATATATTTATTTTCACTTTGGGGATTACACAAATGTTTATACTGGCTATTTATAGTATTCTTACATTTAAATAATACTATTCAACCCCAAAGTTCAGGGGTCTTATTTATTCAGGGCTCCGCGCGCTCACATTTATTATTATACAGGACTATGCCTTTTGTGCATGTGATTTAGCTTACAATGAAAATGCCAGATGCTCGGCTGTGTTACTAGACGGGGGGAATGGATGTATTCTATTTGGACTACCATTCATCTTTATACCAATGTTTAGAATTATGCACCAAGAGAATGAATGTGTGATGTTATTTCGTTGAAGGTTTTTGTCAGTTATTTAACGTTACCCTGGACAACCTACCTTCAGATATATCGAGACAACAATTTGAAATGAGGTCAAATTTATTCGTCCAACGACAAGATTCATTTCACCGCTTCAGCTATTATTCATAGGAATTTAAATTAAATTGTTTAAATTGATCAAATGATTCAAATGAATATTAAATTATAACAGCATATGTTTTACTTCCATTTAAAATTTTAAAAGTTTAAAGTTTAAATACCTTGTTATATTCTTTCTGAATGTTTTAATACCTTTCCACTTCCGTCTTAATCCCCGTTCGCCATCCCGACTTTGCGTCAGAGGGCCTTTACAACCGCAGATATAACCTAGTAGGAGGGCCTTACAAACGTTGGTAAACCGGGCTGAAAAATCCGAAAGTTTATCTCGCCATTTGCCTGGAGTGAACCCGGAACCTTCAGGTTAGCGGGCAGGCTTCTAACTCACTGAGCTACCACGGCTCACTACCCCTTTAGAAACACTAGCACAGTTCTAATTAAGATAGGAAAAAAATTCAAACGGTTTTATAAATTGTGAATTCACAGCGATATATAAGGGGATATTTAAAATGTATGTTAAAAGAGTTAAAAAGGGTTAAAAATTACATAATCAGATTAATTTGTATGTATGGCTCACTGATATCACACCGAGGTGCGAAAAGTTCAAATCAACAGTTTTATCATCATTGTTGTTGTCACTTCTTTTAACACTTGTCGATCATCTTAACCCTAAAAATCTCTTATTTTAACAGACAAATTTAAAGTTTTGTTTATCTTTGCTGAATTGAAAAATTTAAAATTTTAAAAACTATTCATGTCACATATCGTTGAATAGAGAAAATCAAGTATATTTTATAAAGAAATTCAAGATGAATATCGAATATCAAATGTTTAGTCACTGATCACAAATACAAATTTGAGTAATGTTCTTGTCCATTGCAAAGTACACCATTTTAATTTGAAATAAATTATTAAGCCTGATTTGTACGACAACAGCTGAGATTACGTTAACATGTCTCCTACTGAGTTTTAGTTCTAAGTGCTCTGGAGCTTACGGCAAATTAATTTTACAACAGCTTTCATTTGGCCGTATTTCACAGCTTAAAAACTCTCTTCAATTTTCACTACATATAGCTAACACTAAATTTGATTTGAAGCTATTAATATTTTCTTTGCTAAAACTTAGATATATTCAAATTTTGTTGGTGGTCAGTGCGATTTTATGTCAGAAATCCTGCTGTTTTTTAAACCCAATATTTCAATAAATTGTTCTTGTCCATGAGAAAGTAGACCCCCTTCATCGCCCCTTTTAAAATCTATCAAGGCTTGTGTGAACATGCTCGATGTATGTCTCATTTCCGGCGGAAGCAGACATTTTCTTCAAACTGTATGCACACAAGCTATACAATCATGTGTAGGACATTTTGATTCTAATATTTTGATGAAATATGAAGTCAGCAACACTTTTAAAATTTTCCTTAAAAAAACTAACGTTATTAATGATATTCAGTGATCTACTGGTGTAAAATATTGATTGCCAATAATTAATTAATTAAAATTCTGTCTAGTAGGAGGCTGGATTTAGAATAAATTGCTCATGAAATCTGGCATTTAAAATAATCAAAGACTCTAAGTATCTTTTACGTTAGAATCATGAATAACCTATTATGCTCCGTACTGTTGTGTTCCGTTACAGCACTGATTCTTATAGATGCAGGTAATTATTCATACTTATTATCTTAAGGTGGTGAATTATTTAATTTATTTTGCTTTCAAACTTTTCTAAATCTATTTGAAATTCATATCAACGTTTTATTAAGTGAAGATTCGGAATGAGATATTTTGTTCTGGGGTAACTAAAACAACGTTTACTTGTTAAACTCATTTCCAACTATCTTTGGTGGTAAATAATCAATCAACAGCTATAGAGACAATAGACCTATAGTTAAAAACATAATACATCGTATAGGATTAAAAATAGTAATAACAAAATGTCATTTACAGATTGCACTAATTTTCCTAGTGTTGAAAATGCCATTTTTGATGAAGACTGTGAGAATGTAATGATAAAGTGTAAAAAGGGGTTCAGGATGGAACAAGGTATGGAGTGTATAGATGAAAATGGAGTTATCGAAAACCACAGTGTACACCTTCAGGTATGATAGCTTATATTAATACTGGAATTCAGAGCTATAAATATACTTAAAACAATATAAAAAGCAATATAAAAAAAATCATTTTCATTTTAATGTGTATTTCTGGATGGAATTATATTTATATTTGGTTATACAAAGAGGAATAAGAAAATCTACATACAAATAGTTCATTATTTTATTCAGCATCAAATGAAATAGGTGAATAAAGTGCCATGTACAGTAAAATTGTGTGTTCCATAATCCATATTTAAAATATCATTAGATATAAATTTTAATATAGAAATATTATCTATATAGGTTTGTAAAACTGACACTCAACTAGGTCTAGTGTCTTAATCTAAACTCCGGTAACTTTTAGTTGTGCTGATCACAATATCTTAGTTGGGCTATTAATTAGGTAAGAAGAAGCACTCAAACTGTCTATTTAGTCAGAGAATGTCATATTTTTATCGCTTACGTAGTCAGGTACTCCTGTTGTCACTGTGAAGCTGATTCATCAGCTCAGCCTTCCAATCATTTATATTTCTTGTTGTTTTTATACCCAGGTAATTTATGTTTCAGAATGTCATTATAAATATACAAATAATACATACTAACAAGTGTATTTTTAGACGTTTTCGGTTCTAAGAACCAGGAAGAATGTGATATAGCCTGCAATAACAACATGCTCTTTTGGGTACAAAAGTGGAGTTAATTGTGAGCTATATAAACCACCTGTCATCTTTAATAAACGACGTTTAAATATGAACCAATGTTTAGAATTATGCACCAGAAGAATGAATGTCTAATGTTAATTTTGAGGAAGATTTGCAGGAAAATTTGTGTCAGTTATTTAACGTCACCCTCGCCAACCTACCTTCAGCTATAACGAGAAAATCCTATAAAAATAGTAATGTAGTAGAAAAAATATGTCATTAAATAAAGCATATTATTTATTATGATATCACTGTATTATTACTACGGGTTCGGGCAAAATATGTCCCTGAGGCTCAGTAGACACAAGATTGGTAACCTGGTTAGTAACTGAATCCACGGTTTTTATCTGGTTTTCCTGTCAGTGATGATGTTCGGAGGGGATAAAATGGAAAGAGTGATAAAATGCTCTGTTCACTGTCTACTAACTTTGCACGGCACAATAATTGATACTTAACAATAGTGAACTCGTTTTAATCCTGTGCCAGTGACTTCTGTTGAATAGTAACTTGTTACCTTTCTACACAATGTGCATTGCTGTATTATCTGTCGTACCACTTGGCGTCCTCTACAAATCCAATACTTAGAACGTAGTTAAATGTTTCTTGGGTACCATTATGAAATACATCTTTTGAATAACTAATTGTGTAAAGTCATGATTTTCAGGAAGGAACACCGGAAATATAGTGTCATAAGCTGAACACCTAACTCTTCCTTGGTTAAAACACTATCTTTAACCTCAGTATTGTCCTCAATATGAGGTTTTATTTGACGTACACGTAACCTGTCACTCTTAATAATTTATCAACTGAACTATACTTAGAGACAGCTATTAATTGTTCAATATTATGTCTTATATTGATACCAGCAAGACAGGAATTTGTCTTCATTTCAATACCATCAGGGACAGGTTCTTTATAATGAAAGTCTAATTCTTTAGGTTGAACCAAAAACGGAGGTCCATGCCACCAAATAAATTTATCAACAAAATCTTCCACTTAAATGCCTCTGGAACAAATGTCAGCTGGATTTTGTTTAGTATTACAGTAAAACCAATTATCTACAGAAGTCAACTTTCTAATGTCTGTCACTCTATATTGAGAAAAATGTTTAAATCTTTATGAACAATCTTAAACTAACTTGATGCTACACCAAAATCAGACCAGAAATAAACTGATGCTATATCAAACATATCATTTAAACAATCGACTACACATTTAGCTAATCAAACAGATATTAAACAACCTAAGGGTTCAAGTCTAGGGATACTTGTTGTACTAAGGGGGACTACTCTGGTTTTCGATGCCATCAGATTTCTAAGATTCTTACATACACATCTTGCTTGGAAAGGAAACTTGATCTACTGCACTCAAACTATCTAAAAATTCATTCCGATTATCACAAAACTTTTCATTTATTGGATCGTCCAAATCAAGATCTTTCTTACACGTTGACTGGAAACAAATCTTAAACAAAACAACTATAGGAGCTATCAAACCAACTGAATCATTAAATTTAGAAGTTGTACTCAACATAATTCTCTTGGATAACACAACATCGGGATCAAAACTAGATTTAACTTTACCATATGACAGTCCCCTTTTTTCAGCCTAAAACACTTGAACAATCAAAAGTGTGTCTAGTGTCTTGCAGGATCATACTATAACCACGATCTTCTTCAGTTATATTTGGAACAGGAGTGCTATTACTCTGACACTTGGCACCATCTGCATTTCTGGGACAGGGAAGTGGCTGAGGAGGTATGTTTCCCCATCAGAAGCCGAAATTTAAAAACAAATGTTAAGACTGAATTCGAACCATTTGGTGGTAGTTTTTTTTTGTAAAAATGTAACTCAACTCAAATGTGTATCGTTCTTTTTTATTTTCTTAAAAGAGCTTTAACCTCACGTTCTTGTGGCGCTCTGAGAACCTGTCAACGAAATCATCTAGATCTATGGGCGCAGAGAGTTCTCGCTGAATATACAAGACTTCGAGATCGCTTAATCGAGTGTCTGTCATTGCATTCCTCAAATAAGTTTTGTCAGCTTAATAAACAGGAAACTGCGATCGCAAGCCGCCGATGATACCGGAATTGCTATTCCGATTTTGCAAAGACGAAATAATGCACTAAAAACGTCCTGATAGTGATCTAAAAATACACATGCAGATAAACTATAACAGCGTTTTGGTTGTACTCCCCCAAAACAACCAAGACACCATGTAAACAATATTAAGGGATAGTTTATATTATCACCGGTTTTAAACACACATCTATTCCATGATCTTTTAAGCCTTATTTTCTCAAGCCAACATCTTTCAACAAGTTCTAGCGAAAACGCCTACTTCTGATTTACTGAGAAAGGTCTAATTCCGAATTTCTGAGAAACGTCTTATTTTCTCATTTACTTAGAAAAGTTTGATTCCCATTTACTGAGAAACATCTCATTTCCTATATTAAGGAAAGTCGTTTTCCCTTTACTAAGACAGACCTCATTCTCATGTACTGAGATCGCCCACTTTCCTGAGAAAAAAATGAGCCTCCCTACATCGTTTGTGTGTTAACAAGGGATAATTAATAACACCTTATCACAGATAAAGTCTACATATTTATTTATATAAATAATTGTTTCAATTTTATCGAAAATATGAATTTATCCATATCGTTTACGTCGACATTCTCCATTCTCTAATTCATATCCATATTTACATTGCTGGCAGCTGTTGGCACTGGAACACCTCTTGCAATTCCTGTTTTACATGCTGAAATAAGATATACAATAATTACACATTTATATACTTTATATTTATGATACAGTTAATAATATGTACTCCTTAATCAAGAAACAAGACCGGGGTACGATGTTACAAATGATTATATCAATATATACAAAAAGGATACATGGTATATCAGATTACCAGCGTACCGAATAATTTATATCAGATCACCAGTATATCTAAAGACCCAATAATTCATGAAGCTAAGGTATTTGCCAGTTTATTTTTATATCGCAACTGAACAATGTCTAATATTAATAAACTCTTACCGGTACAGAATGGTCCAGCAGGAGAATTATAGCAATATTTCCCTTCCCCACAATGACTCGCTGGTACACAAACACCCATTCTGAAATATAATTAAAAAAACTAGTAGATACGGTGGCTCTTATATATGACAGTCCCTTTTCCAAAAGCCCCAAATAAGTTCTATATTTTAAATTTCTAGGTTTTCACCCAGTATTCAGAAAAACTGAAAACTTTAAAAAGGCAATGTCGTATATGGGCCACAGTAAGTAGAAATTATATACCGGAAGAAAATTATGTTGATAAATTTTGTTGTTTGCAAGGAAAACATACAATTTGCCATTAAGAAAAAAACTAGTTTATAAATTATCATGACAGTATTTTTTTATTCACAGATATTTTTTAGTATAAACAATGAACAGATCAAATCTGGCTTAATAGTTTCCAAAACCTCTTTTATTTAATTGAATTCGTACTACTTTCATTCGTGTTTTCCATTGAAACCTACAATTTGCGAATACGAAGAGTATTTGACCCCCACCCCACACCAATACTTAAACTTTTAAATCATTTTACAATAGCGTAAAATTGCCTGAGTGCTCTAGAGAATTGTTTTAACCGGGTTCGGCCTTATCATCAAATGTTTCCTATGAACTCTACTGGTGCTGCACTATACTACGTCCCGTTTGTATATTTCCAATTACTATTGATCAACACTCTAATCAACTGCGTACCATATTATAATCGCCCAGAGGGTGGAAATATCTCGTATACTCACCGTCTTGTATAATTATTACAATAGCCTGGTTGACATCTTATACATCCGTTACTAAAACATTGGCTATCAGCACAACCAATAGGACATGCTAAAATATTAAAACATTGGCTATCAACACAGTCAAGACTACAAGCTAAGAAATTTCAAATATGTGGCTTTAATACGTACAACATTGGACAAAAAAGTCAATGCTAATTATCAAGTCAAGTGCAATAACTCAAAAACATTTCATCGAAAAATCGTCCATTTCGAACTTGACCAAAATCTCATCAACTTCAATGATCACACCAATTTTCATTCAAATCAGATGAAAACTGTATTGTCTATTGCATTCACAAGTCTATTTCAACGCGTTTTGTCTAAGTCAAGGGCAATAACTAAAAAATCGTTATTAAACTTATCCAGCATCTTATGAATATAATTTCCATTCAAATCAAATGAGAACTGTTGTCTCTATCGCGTTCACTGTCTATTTCGACGCGTTTTGACTAAGCCAGGTGCAATAACTCCACAACAGTTCATCGGAAAATCGTCAATTTTGAACTTGACCAAGATCTTATCAACCTCAATGATCACAACAAATTTCATTCAAATCCGATTAAATTTATAAAGTGGGCCAGTTTCGGAACAGTAGATAAGGACATTTGAAATCAGCATTTTGATAACATACAAAAAACAAAATATTAGGAAAAATAAAGCGTAACTCTATTATTTTACAAACCAATAATCGAGGATTTCTACCGATTCAAAGGAGCCGTGGTGGCTCAGTGAATTAGATGTGAATTTACAATCGAGTTAGACCTGAAAGTCCAGGGTTCAATCACGTCAAAGGTCGAGATGAACTTTCGAATTTTTCAGCCCGGTTCCCCCTTGGCAGTGATGCTGGTCAGAGGGGCTGACATGGAAAAAGCGTCTAGTCGTTCGGATGAGACAATAAACCGAGGCCCCGTGTGCTACAGGCCGTAAGGTGCAGAAGGCAGAGAAGGACGTAAATCTCCATTCATTTCATTTCTATTACAAACGATCCATCTTCATTAGCCGATTAGATGTAGAAGAATAGGACGTAAATCTCCATTCATTTCATTTCTACCTACTCAAATTTAAAATATCAACTTACGAAATGAGAACGGGTTCGCTTCTGATAAAACCACCAACATCAAACAAATCGCAACGATAAATATCTTCATTTTCAAAACTGTAACTAAGTAACGTAACGCTTATTAAGATAGGGGTTTCTCGACTATATTACTGATGCTGATATAAAAGTGTTTTCAATTTATACTTGACTACATCCGGGTTTATTAACTGCGCAATGACTGATTTTTATCTGTTAGATACGATCGGATGACATAAATTAATGTACAAAATAGGTTTAGATGACATTTGTCGTGTTGGTTTACAAAATTTGTGAAATAAAGTTTTTAACAAGTTCTCAAATGTTTGGCAAAGCGTGCTGATTAGCGGTCGTTCGAACAAAGATCTGTACGTTATTTACGTGATATAGAATAACAATTATCATGCCTCATTAATCCTGTCTTTTGTTGCGATCAGAATACACCGAAAACTGTCCTTGTGAGATGTTTTGTTAATATCAAAGAGGGGGTATATTAATGATGGGCGGGGGGAATTGGTCATATTAAAGGAGGGGGGTAATATCAAAGAGGGGGGGGGATGGTAATATCAAAGGGGGGGGTAATTTCAAAGGGGGGAGCAATTTCAAAGGGGGGTAATATCCAAGGGGAGGGAGGGTATTATGAAAGGGCGGGGGGGGGGGGGTGGTAATATCAAAAGGGGGATAATATCAAAGGGGGGGGGGTAATATTAAAGGGGGGGTATCATGAAAGGGCGGGGGTGGGGTGCTAATATCAAAATGGGGATTAATAACAAAGGGGGGTAATATTAAAGGGGCAATATAGTTTGAATACCGCTGGTCTATAATATATCTGTTAGAAATTGCTTGACTTGAAGTAAAACCAGACCACATCATTTCGCAACAACGCAGGTAATATTATAATAATAATATTAACGTATTATTTCCTATATTCTATATATAAACTAATCTATAATTTATATTTCCTGTTATCTAGGTGTCTACTGTATCAATAATTCACATTTTCTAGGGAAGAAAGGAGAAAAAAAATCAAAGATTTGCCCAAAGAAAACCCGGACAATTTGAGAACCGATACAGTTTTACCGTAAACAATTTTTAAAGAAGATGAACAGTTGACCGAAAACATCATTACCGACACATGGTTTTCACCCTCTCGGTTCACCTTTTCCGACGGCTCCGTCCATTACTGTTTTGTACCAACCGATTCCGCGTTTTACCCAGAAGGGAATACGCTGCGCTCCTGGATATGTCTGCTGATTTTAAAATATTATTCACCGAGTGCAGTGCTGTATGATTATATGAATCTATGAACTACAGAAGGGAATCTGATCTACATGTCAATCGATATAAAATGACCTATTAAAGTAGGTAAAATATATTAGGTGTCAAACCCCACGAGGATGTGAAATAAAATAAATCATCGCTTTAGAATAATTTATTTAGTATTAAGTTGTTTATTTTGCATCAGGAAATTCGTAAAACAACCAGAACACTCGACGGGGAACTCTCGGTAATTATACAGTGACAGTTCATCAAGTTATTACCAGTGGATCCAGGACAAAATAAAAACAAACCAATTCTAGTTGCCTAATCGTGCACTGAAACACATTTTTTTGTTCAATTAAGTTTCCAATAGAGTCAATTTTACTTCCGATGAATTCTTGATAATGTCGTAATTTGATATCAATAAAAACAAATAATAGACATAACTCGTTGTGGTCTGAAAGACTTTTAAATTTAGTGGTTCTTTCCCTTTCTCTAATCAAACAAGAAATGACACAGGAGGACCATATGTCATTTTAATTGGGTAAACCAGTACCAGATACATCTACCAGTATAAAAAGCGATTTATTTCGCACTCATTCTTCTGCATCAAAATTTCATTTTATTTTCCAAAATCTAATTTCCCAAAACCTAATAGAAATGACAATATCAGAAAAACGTTGACCAAAATAAGGCATGTACGACTAAATGGATTTAAGAGAATGGGATGTCGAAAAATACTACGGACTACATTTGTTTAAGTGATGTTTGATCTGAAGAATACTGAATAAGAAGATATATATCTATATATATGGTGGGCGTGAATACGTAGTAGTAAGGATTTAAACTCGAGATTAATCCTAAACAATCCGACATAGTAGATTGAGAGGAAGTTCCACACTGAACTTTGGTATTTAATGATTAGAGACAATTCACATTTTCATACGAATTACTACTTAGCCATCAGATAAATCCTGTACCACAGTTTTAACTCGTTTTATAGACTGGTTAACATTTCACAATGACTACAAAATACCTCATTATCCAGCCTTATATTCCCCGACCATTTCTACCAAGTCATAACTACTTATAGTAAATAAACAGAGTACCACAAAACAACCCAGATATCCATAACAACATGTCAGCAAAGCATAGGTAGGAGCTCATGATATCAATCATACGTGAGTAGATATTTCATAATGAAAAGTGATATCGGGCCATTCCCGTCAGTGTTACTAAAAAAAATCAACAAACACGACCATGAGGATGACAAAAACAAACCAAAACAACGACTTGACAAATGAATTATAAAATTTGAAGGGAGGTAACTGATGGAAATATTCAAAACAAATATGGACTCAGACTCGTAATTTATTTGCCATTTGTTTCCATGTTAAATCACGAAATACAACCTTCTATAACGTTTTCCACAACTCTCATCGAAACTGTGGAATTTGTTTCTGGACAAATATTCAGTTTGGCCCCCTTGATATATAAACAGTTGTGTATTTTATTTTATTTAATCACTTGAGAACGTTACCTGTATGTGAAATAAAAAGTTACCTGTATGTGTTATGAAACGTTTCCTGTATGTGAAATAAAAAGTTACCTGTATGTGTGATGAAACGTTACCTGTATGTGAAATAAAAAGTTACCTGTATGTGTTATGAAACGTTTCCTGTATCTGTAATGAAACGTCACCTGTATGTGTAATGAAATGTTACCTGTACGTGTAATGAAACGTTACCTGTATGTGTAATGAAACGTTACCTGTATGTGTAATGAAACGTTACCTGTATGTGTGATGAAACGTTACCTGTATGTGTAATAAAACGTTACCTGTATGTGTAATGAAAAGTTACCTGTATGTGTAATGAAACGTTACCTGTATGTGTATTGAAACGTTACCTGTATGTGTGATGAAACTTTAGCTGTATGTGTAATGAAACGTTACCTGTATGTGTAATGAAACGTAACCTGTATGTGTAATGAAACGTTACCTGTATGTGTGATGAAACGTTACCTGTATGTGTAATGAAATGTTACCTGTATGTGTAATGAAACATTACCTGTATGTGTAATGAAACGTTACCTGTATGTGTAATGAAACGTTACCTGTATGTGTAATGAAACGTTACCTGTATGTGTAATGAAACGTTGTGTTTAAAAGAATAAATAGAAGTCTATTTCAATAAAATTGTTGTCTTTTAATGAGCAGTGATACTTCTAAATTTCGTTCAAGGATTATAAATATTCAATATTCATAACTTTAAACATCCAATTGCCTCTCACTGTTCACAAAACGATCATTGTATTAAAGTATTTAGCCTAATTGTTGTTTGTTGATTCAGGTTCGAGACCGTGAATCGGTCGATATTTAGGCAATCTTAAGAAAATACGTACGAAACACACGACCTGTCAAAAAATGGGGGGAAACTAAGGTCTGTTTGCCTCATGAAACCTTTTGGGTACCGATAAATTATTACGTTCTGCCTAAGGCTCGGTTCGGTAGAAAAAAATCGTAATGTAAAAGGGCCTAAGTGAGTCAGGCACGGTTAAATCCGTGTCGGGCCTGGCCCACCTAAAAGAGGTGGTCTCGGTCCGGACCTGGCACGCTTTGAGTATAGTGTAAACGCAAACCGTGACCGACTCACTTTGAATGCTTTGATTGCGCATGTCCGGAAGTTTGTTATCATTTCGCGCGACGCAAATACGTGAATTGGAGAATTGGCATCGAACAAGTTGATTAGATTGTTGCCTTATATGAAGTTTTCTTCGCCTTATAAGCGTATTTATCATTTTAAACAAAAACATCATAATTAGGAAGTTCACATTTCCCGCCATGTTGGATTCTGTTTCGTGTTCTCTCCGTCTAGAGAGCTCCATTACTTCCGGTGAATAAGCGAGTCCGGCTCGCTTGTTCAACGTATTATGTAAAAGGTTCAAAATATGCGAGCCTGGCACGGAGCCTGGCACGGAGCCTGGCACGGTTCACTTGTACGGTATAGTTTTTCGTTGAAAAATCAAAAAGTCAAACTCGCTGAGCTACCACTGCTTCCTGCTGACAGGGTTAAAGTATTATCTCAATCTATTGATTTGATCTATTGGATTGAACCCTGGACCGTCATGTTAGCGAGCAAGCATCTAACTCAGTGACAGCTTTGGAAGTATTATCTCGACCTAAACCGGGATTTAACCTTGGACCTTCTGGCTAGCGAGCAAGCATTAAACCCACTGAGCCACCACGGCTTCCTTTTCAACAAAGAATATCCGAACGCTGTAAAACACTTTCACTGGACAATGGATGAGAACAATTTATATCATCAAGAAGTTTGATAAACATGACAATGCCATTGTTTGAAATTGTCATTATTATAATCTTTTAGTAACCTATTGAATTGATACGATTCTCTTTTCATAATATTTCTTCTATTGGAATTAATCTTTATAACTTTTCTAAGACTGAGAATGTACAGAAATAAACAAAGTGGGTGTTTCTTTATATGATGTATTGAGCTTGATTTAATAAGAAATCTTGAGACCATATGGCAATTATTGTAATCAGAATCAATTTTGATGATAAATGTTGCTTTGTTTTAAATTGCCTATAACGAGACTGTTACCTATATTTGCTTTATAGCTAAATGGGGGCCGCTGTTATTTTATTATAGCGTGTATCTGTTAAAAGAACACTAGCGAAGCTTTCAAAGTTTATTTCAAAATATAACGAGTTATTTGGAATAGTTCCATCTTGTATTCGTGGAGTTTTATCTTGTACTCTGCAGATTAAACACATGAGGTGGATTAGAAATGGGAAGAAATGGAGATTACCGGTTTGGTTTTATTTTCATCCAATCAGATTAGATTAATCCTATTACATCATCAACTAGCTTTCGTGATTGACACTTAACTTCCATTTTTACTTTTTCCTGCTTTTCCCTAAGCCAATGACCTTTTGGTTTTTAATTAATTAAAATAAATATTAAACGGTCTACAAACTTCAAAATTCAAAAAAAAAATTAAAAGCTGAGTTGACGAATCTACAGTGTCTGACCCAACTTTCAGATTATTAACATGTAAGAGTTGGGTTAGGGTTAGGGTTAGGGTTAGGGTCGTATTTATTTTTTATACTAACACTTTTCCTTTTAAAATTGATATCGAACGCTAGGACGTAAAACCCCGCGTTATTCTGTATTTCTTAGTCACGAAACCAACAGACAGTAAAAATGATAGGAATTGTTGAACCGTCTCTATTGAAACACATCATTACAACACAACCGACATTTTCATCATCCAAACTCATTTATCTCGAACCCTAATTCAATCCAAAATGAATTCTTTCGTTTCCTAGCCGAAAAATAGTAGTATAAATGTCAAGAAATTTGTACGTTAAATTAATCAGGAAATTTCTACTTTCTTTTCGTGATCAGACATCAAATCAGAGCGGACAACACATTCATCTTTTTTCAATATAGGTATATCGTCACAGGGTCTGAACAATTCAATTACTCTCTTAGATATTTGTTACTTGACAACTTGTATATTGTGTTATACCCCCGGTCGAACCTAAAGATGCACCGCTCTAGGTCACTAGTATTAGGTGTTGGTGAAAGTATATAATCTCCTATAGAAGCACTGGTCTAGGTCACAAGTATTAGGTGTTGGTGAAAGTATATACTCTCCTATAGAAACACTGGTCTAGGTCACAAGTATAAGGTGTTGTGGAAAGTATATACTCTCCTATAGAAGCACTGGTCTAGGTCACTAGTATTAGGTGTTGGTGAAAGTATATATTCCTATAGAAACACTGGTCTAGGTCACTAGTATTAGGTGTTGGTGAAAGTATATAATCTCCTATAGAAACACTGGTCTAGGTCACTAGTATTAGGTGTTGGTGAAAGTATATAATCTCCTATAGAAACACTGTCTAGGTCACAAGTATTAGGTGTTGGTGAAAGTATATACTCTGCTATAGAAGCACTGGTCTAGGTCACTAGTATTAGGTGTTGGTGAAAGTATATAATCTCCTATAGAAACACTGGTCTAGGTCACTAGTATTAGGTGTTGGTGAAAGTATATAATCTCCTATAGAAACACTGGTCTAGGTCACAAGTATTAGGTGTTGTGGAAAGTATATACTCTCCTATAGAAACACTGGTCTAGGTCACAAGTATTAGGTGTTGGTGAAAGTATATACTCTTCTATAGAAACACTGGTCTAGGTCACAAGTATTAGGTGTTGGTGAAAGTATATACTCTCCTATAGAAACACTGGTCTTTGTCACAAGTATTAGGTGTTATAAGAGATATATTCCGATAGAAACACTGGTCTAGGTCACAAGTATTAGGTGTTGGTGAAAGTATATACTCTTCTATCGAGGCACTGGTCTTTGTCACAAGTATTAGGTGTTATAAGAGATACTCTCCTATATAAGCACTGGCCTAGGTCGCAAGTATTAGGTGTTGTGGAAAGTATATACTCTCCTATAGAATCACTGGTCTAGGTCACAAGTATTAGATGTTATAAGAGATACTCTCCTTTTGAAGCACTGACCTAGGTCACAAGTTTTAGGTGTTATAAAAGATACTCTCCTATAAAAGCACTGGTCTAGGTCACAAGTATTAGGTGTTGGTGAAAGTATATACTCACCTATAGAAACACTGGTCTAGGTCACAGGAATTAGGTGTTGGTGAAAGTATATACTCTCCTATATAAGCACTGGTCTTTGTCACAAGTATTGTGTGTTATAAGAGATATTCTCCTATAGAAAAACTGGTCTAGGTAACAAGTATTAGGTGTTGGTGAAAGTATATACTCTGCTATAGAAGCACTGGTCTAGGTCACAAGTATAAGGTGCTGTGGAAAGTATATACTCTCCTATAGAATCACTGATCTAGGTCACAAGTATTAGGTGTTGTAGAAAGTATATAGTCTCTTATAGAAGTACTGGACTAGGTCACAGGTATATCGTGTTGTGGAAAGTATATACTCTCCTATAGAATCTCTGGTCTAGGTCACAAGTATTAGGTTTTGTGGAAAGTATATACTCTCCTATAGCAGCACTGGTCTAGGTCACAAGTATTAGGTGTTGGTGAAAGTATATACTCTCCTATAGAAACACTGCCTAGGTCACAAGTATTAGGTGTTTTAGAAGATACTCTACCATATATGCACTGGTCTCAAGTCACAAGTATTAGGTGTTGTGGAAAGTATTTACTCTCCTATATAAGCACTGGTTTAGGGCACAAAAGGGAGGTAACTTTAATTGTAAAAGCGTGAATAAATTATTAATCTAAATATAAACTGAAATACCCGCTTTCTCAAGAAAGACAATATTGAATTCAGAAGGAGGTTTATAACCAAAGGCGTAACTGTATGTTTCTGCAGCCACCTTAACCCCTTGTACGCCCCTCCTCCGATCCTATTCAATTGATTAACATGTTTGTAAACAATGGAGTTTTACGTGGTTAGTGTTCACAGCATTGTGGGGCAATCCAGGTATCTGTCTATGACGAAAAAGAAGTGCAAAAGATACACTTTTAAATATATTAATATGATACCCGCTATATAACAAATATTGCTTATTTGAATCTAGTATTAGGCAACAATAAATCCTATGGCCTCTTTACACTCTTGATTGTTACTCATTTATTACGTATTTCGACTTTGGCGAAAACGTATTGAAATCGTTCGGATTATTTTATTTTATTTTTTTTTTTTTTGCGATTCTTGGATAAGTTTGCAGACAAACTGGTAAAAGGTGCAGAAATTCTAAATCTACAGTTGATCTTAGAATGATTTCTATTATCAAATAAAACAAAACAGGAAGTTCTATCTCTGACCGGAAGTTGAGGTTTTTTTGCTTTAGCAAGTTTATTTTCAGTTCGATTTTGACCGGATTTTCAGATTTGAAAACTTCAATGTATTTGTCAACTAACAATTATAGGTTTTAATCAATTAGGTTAAATATTTTACCCAGGATTTGCAATTCAATATCCAAGGGTCATCGGCAAAAATTTCAGAGCGTGATTTCTCGTTTAATATAAATGGTAAAATTTTGAAACTTCACCAGTTGATAGGCGATATGATTATAATTTTTGAAAAAATGTGAAAAAAAAAATTCCACTTCCGGTTTAGCCTCAAATGATGTAATTACGTAACTTCCAGTCTATAACTGCTAGGTAAAAAGTGAAAACTGTTTTATAAATAACTTGTCAATAGTAATTGATTTGACCTAAATAATTAGGTCAAGCTGCCATATCGGCCGCCAATTTGAATTTTCGTTACAATTCTTAAATCCGAAATTCAGACACTACTGATAGACCGATTTTGATGAAATTTAGCACATAGATGCAATGGATCATTATCTACCTTTTCTTGGAGACCGATTTTCAAATTTCGTATTTTCTTTCGAATTATTTAAATTTCATTTTTTCACTTTAACGGCTACGGAAGGTGTGACCCACTTAATCTATGACCTTGAAAATTAGGTAAAATAATATTCAATATATTGTCTACGAGTAGATATTTTTAAATTTGGCTTAATTAAAAAAATTCATAGAGATAAGTGTACTTAAATACGGCAAAAATTGATAATTTTCATATTTTCGCCATCATTAACCATTACGGAAGGTGTGACCTAATTATTTTATGACTTTTAAAACTAGGTCAAATGATATTCAATATATTGTCTAGATGTAGGTCATTGCAAATTTAGCCTACATAATATTTTAAGGCTCTCGAAATACGTTCATAATTGTAAGCAATTCTAGTTTACTGTTTATATTGTTTAGTCTTGTTATATTATTCGTGTCCCTTGATAACACTGTCTGTACGAGCAAGTGAAAAAATAAGTTAATAAATGTCAGAAATAGTATATCCATATATCTTGTGCTTCTTAACCTACGCCTAGTTCTATTTGTCTTATAAGCAATTCTAAAGCTTCACGTGACCTAGAAGAAACAAGAGGTGTGCCTCATAGAAAAATGGTCGTTGTCACGGTTGTACGTTCTACTGATGTATTGATAACTTGTTGAAATTATTGGTAGGTAATATAATAGTCACCTATAGAATAAACGTCACTGTAAAGTGTCTTCCGTATTGATTAACAGGGGATATATTAATCCCCCGCTCAAACAACGGATTAACTTTAATAAAAACACAGCCCGGGGGACGTGAGATAGTGAACTAGAAGTTGGACTGGAGCATTCTACAATTAACGTGATATCTTGAAATAGTACTTGGTCTGTAGTAAAATCTTCTCTATTGATGCGAGTAAACTAGGGATTAGGAAGTGGGGATAATGAATGAAATTTCCCGAATGGTGGACGGCAAGCTTAATTCAGTAAAGGAAATAAGACTTTATATAACAAGGTTGCCAAGTCGGTCATGAGTTTTCATTTGATTAAGCTACGTTGACCTAATACTATATGATATACCCTATTGGGATTGTGAAATAAAACCCTCAAGAAACGAGAAAGACAATACTTTGTTTTCGTTAATGCACTTTGTCTATAAGTGGGATTAGATCGATTGGTGTTTTAATGCATCTTATCAGATCTGTGAGCCAGTAACAGTCAGCATATTAAAAGATCGACAGTAGTCCACCAAATGAACTGATGGTCACGATGAAAATTGTTGAAGCGTTGTGTACAATAAACCCCGGGGGGTAGTAGCATATCATACAAACTGATGATGGCAATGTTGAAACGTCGTTTATAAAACACCCAGTAATGTAAAATATAAACTAATGATGACAATGTAAATTGTTAAAACGTTGTTTATATAAAACCCAGTAATGTAAAATATAAACTGATGATGACAATGTAAATTGTAGAAACATTGTGTACAATAAAACTCAGGAGTAGTATACCGTATAAACTGATGATGACAATGTAAATTGTAGAAATGCTGTGTATAACAATACCCAGGAATAGTCTACGATATAAAATGATGGTGAAATGTAAATTGTAGAAACGTTGTGTACAATAAAACTTCTGAATAGTTTACGATGTAAACTAATGATGACAATGTAAATTGTTGAAACGTTTTGTACAATAAAACTCAGGAGTAGTATACTATATAAACTAGTGATGACAATGTAAATTGTTGAAACGTTTTGTACAATAAACCCCAGGAGTAGTATACTATATAAACTGATGATGACAATGTAAATTGTTGAAACGTCGTGTACAATACAACCCAGGAGTTGTACACCATATGAACTAATGATGACAATGTAAATTTTAGAAACGTTGTGTACAATAAAACTTAGGAGTAGTATACTATATAAACTAGTGATGACAATGTAAATTGTTGAAACGTCGTGTACAATGAACCCCAGGAGTAGTATACAATATAAACTGATGATGACAATGTAAATTGTTGAAACGTCGTGTACAATACAACCCAGGAGTTGTACACCATATGAAACAAAGATGGCAATGTAAATTTTTGAAACGTTGTGAATAATAAAACCCAGGAGTTGTACACCATATGAACTAATGATGACAATGTAAATTGTTGAAACGTTGTGTACAATAAACCCCAGGAGTAGTATACAATATAAACTGATGATGACAATGTAAATTGTTGAAACGTCGTGTACAATAAACCCCAGGAGTAGTACACCATATGAACTAATGATGACAATGTAAATTTTAGAAACGTTGTGAACAATAAAACCCAGGATTAGTACACTATATAAACCAATGATGACAATGTAAATTGTTGAAACGTTGTGAATGATAAAACCCAGGAGTAGTACACCATATAAACTAATGATGACAATGTAAATTGTAGAAACGTTGTGAACAATAAAACCAAGGAGTAGTACACCATATAAACCAATGATGACAATGTAAATTGTTGAAACGTTGTGAACAATAAAACCCAGGAGTAGTACACCATATAAACCAATGATGACAATGTAAATTGTTGAAACGTTGTGAATAATAAAACCCAGGAGTTGTACACCATATAAACCAATGATGACAATGTAAATTGTTGAAACGTTGTGAACAATAAAACCCGTAGTACACCATATAAACCAATGATGACAATGTAAATTGTTGAAACGTTGTGAACAATAAAACCCGTAGTACACCATATAAACCAATGATGACAATGTAAATTGTTGAAACGTTGTGAATAATAAAACCCAGGAGTAGTACACCATATAAACCAATGATGACAATGTAAATTGTTGAAACGTTGTGAACAATAAAACCCAGGAGTAGTACACCATATAAATAAACTAATGATGACAATGTAAATTGTTGAAACGTTGTGTTCAATAAAATCCGTTACTTGTTATTGTGGTAGGTGTAGATCACAACCATGATTGATTAGATATTGGATAGTCCCTGAACGTTTTACCCTCATGCTGTCATGCCTATATAAACAGTATATCACCATTCTCGATATAGCACCATTCATACAGACATAGAGATGGTGAATCACGGTGGAATTAAAATTCGATGATCGTTAATTATTTATATCGGATATCGCATCGTTTTACTCCCATTTATTATTTTCATTCATATAGTTCAATTCATTTTATAACTGAATCATATTTTTAAATCATCGTTTTTATATGTTAAGTTTTACTATTGTTATTTACATAGTGGAATTATTATTTTTTTCTTTACATGCCGTTTTTGTGTCAGAAAAAGCATTACAAGTTGTTTATTTTTGTGATATTTTACTGTGATATTTTACTGTGATATTTACCGACTGTGATATTTTACTGACTGTGATATTTTACTGACTGTGATATTTTACTGACTGTGATATTTTACTGTGATATTTTTATTGCAATTTTATTTTGTGACACTTAGTAATAAAGTAAATCATAATTATTATAAATATATTAAAATTCGGTGATCGTTAATTATTTATTGTCTGCTCAATATAGATAATCGGTGATTAGTTAAAAGGTCTGATCGCAGTTTATAATACTCAAGATAATACTTTCGTGTTTTTCCAACCCGTTTTCTAGTAAAGCTTTCAGACATTCGTTACATTCAAAAACGCCAGTCTACCTTGTTCTAATCAACAATAAACGGTCGACTGTTGCTAATCAGTAAATTAACAGACCGACCCTCGAAGACGTGTGACATGTGACAACGGAAGACCAAGGTGTGTCCATCCCTCGACTGTGTACGACCGTAGAGACAAAGCCACGCCATGAGTTCTAAGCTCAGTATACCGGTACAATTTCTAGATGAAAGAACATTTACTTTCAACTGTTGCTAATGAGTAACCAGATTAGATACCAACCCAAACGTTTGTTAGTTACTTAGAGAGCTCAATATCTGTAGGAATGCATCAGGTCACCTTCCTACTAATGGTCATTCACTATTTCTTAATTATCTTCTAATAGTTAATTACAGCTGTTTGTAGAAATAATGGACTAAAATAAGATGAAGTCGTGATTAATATATTCATTAACCACAAGTATGTCGTCTTAGAGGATAAGTAAATTTCTTTTTATGTAAACAATATTTCATTCACAGCTATATAGTAAAATATACATGATGGAAAGGGTCATTATCATTCCTCGTATGTGTACCAACGCGACTTCCTTTCAGAGAGTCCACATAGCTAATAATATTTATTTGGTATTTAGGTTTGTCAACTAGGCATCCCTTTCATAGAGTCCACATAGCTAATAATATTTATTTGGTATTTAGGTTTGTCAACTAGGCATCCCTTTCATAGAGTCCACATAGCTAATAATATTTATTTGGTATTTAGGTTTGTAAACTCAGCATTCCTTTCAGAGAGTCCACATAGCTAATAATAGTTATTTGGTATTTAGGTTTGTCAACTAGGCATCCCTTTCATAGAGTCCACATAGCTAATAATAGTTATTTGGTATTTAGGTTTGTCAACTAGGCATCCCTTTCATAGAGTCCACATAGCTAATAATATTTATTTGGTATTTAGGCTTGTGAACTCAGCATTCCTTTCAGAGATTCCACATAGCTAATAATGTTTATTTGATATTTAGGCGTGTCAACTTGACATCCCTTTCATAGAGTCCACATAGCTAATAATATTTATTTGGTATTTAGGTTTGTAAACTCAGCATTCCTTTCAGAGAGTCCACATAGCTAATAATATTTATTTGGTATTTAGGTTTGTCAACTAGGCATCCCTTTCATAGAGTCCACATAGCTAATAATAGTTATTTGGTATTTAGGTTTGTCAACTAGGCATCCCTTTCATAGAGTCCACATAGCTAATAATATTTATTTGGTATTTAGGTTTGTCAACTAGGCATCCCTTTCATAGAGTCCACATAGCTAATAATATTTATTTGGTATTTAGGTTTGTCAACTAGGCATCCCTTTCAGAGAGTCCACATAGCTAATAATGTTTATTTGATATTTAGGCGTGTCAACTTGACATCCCTTTCATAGAGTCCACAAAGCTAATAATGTTTATTCGGTATTTAGGTTTGTCAACTCTACATCCCTTTCAGAGAGTCCACATAGCTAATAATATGTATTTGATATTTGGCTTGTCAACTTGACATCCCTATCATAGAGTCCACAAAGCTAATAATGTTTATTTGGTATTTAGTCTTATCAACTCGACATTCCTTTCAGAGAGTCCACATAGGTAATAATATTTATTTGATATTTAGGCTTGTCAACTTGACATCCCTTTCATAGAGTCCACAAAGCTAATAATGTTTATTCGGTATTTAGGTTTGTCAACTCTACATCCCTTTCAGAGAGTCCACATAGCTAATAATATTTATTTGGTATTTAGGTTTGTAAACTCAGCATTCCTTTCAGAGAGTCCACATAGCTAATAATGTTTATTTGATATTTAGGTTTGTCATATCGGCATTCCTTTCAGAGAGTCCACATAGCTAAAAATGTTTATTCGGCTAATATAGCTTGATTTATCTAGTATAATGTTTGGATAGTTTGTTTGTTAGAAAATAATATTAACTTTATTCCTCCTTCCTTTTTATAGCTTCAATATCAGCTCAAGTACTTGTCATTTTGTTAATCAGTTTACCTGCTTAGTGACTCTCTCAAAGTAGCGTTGTCGCAAGGATGCAAATAACTCGACCTTATTTTATGTTTTATGTGGACTCTCGTTCTATTACCATTTAACATCCTTGTCGTTTTCTATAATAACTTTTATTAACATTAAACTAACATGTCAATCAATACAGACCGAGATGGCATTTCAATAACTATTTTATCTCTAGGTTTAGTATTTAATGCTTCAGTCATTGCTAGCAACGTTTACCATTTGAAATCTCTACAAAGGGTGGTGAATTGACAAACAATTTCTTTGGGTAGCATCAAACCTTGTGACGATCTGAGCATACTATACTCAAACACCTTCGGTATGTAGCGTTATACTTATAGACCTTGCCAGAGCTTTCTCTTTTCTAAAAGTTGTCGAATTGCCAAAAACCGATTGTATAGCAGCATCATAAATTCAAATGGGTTCAGCATGCATCAAATGTTGTCAAATTCTGTCTTCTTTCTGATCCTGTAAAAATACACACACAGTGAGAAACTTAAATAAATTTCATAGTCCCTTATCCGTTTTAGATACACCAGTCCCCTTCTGCCTGTTCCAATCTCTAAACGGCGACAAATGTCGGGACATTTTGTTAACGAACTTGGTGAAGTCGAAGAAAAAAACATTTTTTTTTTGTCATTTCACGATCATTCAACATGGCTTCTTACTCCTTTATTGTCATGTTCATTTTCAGCCGCCATGAGTGTTTCTTGTTTCCTGTGAAGCCCTGAATTCTTGAAATGATACTGAGAAAATAGATAGAATAGTGCATTTATTTAGAGTAAAGTAACACTTCGTAATAGTTTGATATTAAACATGTACTAAATTCCCAGGAAGAAACATCATGCTGAAGTCTTTCAAGCTTTTTCCTTGGCGACAATAACCGGAAACCTAAACAATGAGGAAAGTTACATCCGTTCACAATAATTTATAGTAATTTATCTGACTAAAAAAGAAGGAAGAAGAAGATAAAAATACACACCTAAATAAGATTTAAATATTAAAATTAACGTCAGAGATACGGTTCATAATAATCGTGAATACAATGCATGTCAGCAGTTAGTTGTCGTCTTTCACTAGAGGGATTTGAGTTCAGCCAACAAGCTCCATATCTTACTTTAACTCGTTATTTTTCCCCTCAAAAGCATCTTGGTTAAACTTTATTATCTGTTTTAGGTGAGGTGTTGTTGTCAGTTGTTGAACATCCAATTGTTATCAGATTCTGCTAGTTAATGGTTTGACCTGTATTTGATGAGAAGATGAATGGTTAACGACGTTGTATGGTTAGTTACAGTTGGCTAGAAATGAATAAGTTTTACAACTGTTGCTGGGAAGGTGAATAAATAGTTCTAAGTGATGTTAAATTAACCACCAGCTTCCAAGATCAAGTTATTCCTGTATAAATCTTAACCTAAATACTAAGCTAACATTTTAAGGAGATCGCTTTTACTTGTCTTAAAATGGCAGAGAATTTGTCAACTTTAACTTGATCAATAGAAACCCAATTTACTGAGGTGATTGATGAGAGTGAGTGAGAAGGTGAAACCGCAGTTGGATTTCATTTAATTCCCTGCATCTGATTTAATGAATATACTTTTTTTTAAATTTGATTTCAGCTGAATGAAAAATAATGTCACAAAATGCATGTATTGTACACAGCATTAGAAATCAAGAGATGTCTCCCAGTTGACTTTCTGCACTCATCAGCATCTGTAAATATAATATCCCTGGAGATGTGGAAAGTTCCCATGTATCAGAGCCTATTTTTACACCAGCTTTCTTCTAACAGCTGACAAAGGCTGAAATAGAGTCAGGTATGTCGATCTATTATCAGTTGCCCCGGGACATGTACTGCCTTTTTAATGACACCCAGCATACTGCTTATAGAAGTTGATCTAATAACCATGTTCATCAGCCCCTTCGATACAGAAGAGTCAGACGTGAACTTCATTCTTTCCATTTAATTTTCACGTCATTAAAAAGTTCTAGTTAAGAGCACAAGCAGCATGAAGAAATAAGATAGATATCGTTAAAGCAGCAGTATACAAAATATTCATTATTAAAAACGTTATATATGCTTAAATTTTTTAGAATAATTAATATAAATATAAGTATAGTTCGCATGTTTCTGAGCCTATTTTAAACACCAGTTTCTTAACAGCTGATAACACCAAAATGTATCTCTCCGAGATCTATTAACATTGCCCGGAAACATTTTTGCTTTTTATGTTATTTACTTATTGCTTATATAAGTTATCTAATACCTTTTACAGCCCCTTCGATATTTAAGAGTCAGATGAATTTCATTTTTTCCTTTTAATTTTCACGTCATTGTGATGTTGTAGTTAAATTATAAGAGCATTACAACCACGTTAGGGATCGCGGAAAGCAGCAGTATAAGACTTTCTTTAACAAGTTCCAGGGTTCAATTTTTAGAATGTAATATAACTATAAGTATTTTTGGCTCGTTTCTGTCCCAGTAGTATGAAGTCGAGGGACAAACAAAATAATCGTTTTCGTGCCAATAAACCGAACCCCGTGGAGCTAAGTTTTTGAGTTTTTAGTCCTTGACTTGATTTATAGATAAGATAGGTAATCCACCTGCAAACTTAATATTTTAGAAATTGTACTGATCATCATTAGTCCTTGTAACCGAATGCTTGCCAGCCTTGGTTTATAATTTAAATTATATGATGCTATTACAACCACGTTCAACTAAAAAATAATTGTTAACTTCCTGTTAAATAGAACTTTCTGTATCTTTAAAGGGATAATAGGTCTTAGAATTAATATTTGATTTAAAAATTTTAAATTTAGTCAATAAGAGCACTATTCACCAGTAAATATACCTGCTACCATAAGTAACGTAACAAAATAAATAAATATCCAAAAAAACTAAGTAATTATCCATAAAGATGCATTTGATTATTGAAAACGCTTAATAAATTGATTACTTGTAAGCGTTTTTCAAAAATGACTTAGTTTTTTTTAAGTTTTACAGATTTTAAGTGATTCCGTTACTTTATGACACCAGGTAAGTTCACTGATGA
The DNA here is from genome assembly GCA_030562195.1 of Nipponacmea schrenckii. Lineage (NCBI taxonomy): Eukaryota > Metazoa > Mollusca > Gastropoda > Lottiidae > Nipponacmea > Nipponacmea schrenckii. The sequence continues at coordinate 1,496,293 of JAUJPP010000006.1, forward strand.
ATATATACTTATATTGACCATTCTTGAGAACTAAAATGTTATGTTCATGCTAAGAGGCAGTATCACTTCAATAAGATGTGAGTTTACTCATGGATGCGTTCAGTTGGTCGTTCCTGTAATTAATCGATTGGTCAAACTTGATAATCATAATCATAGGCGAATATTGATGAAATCAGTAATAATGATTGTCTAGTGACCACGACGAAGTAAATACAAGTGGTTGGTTAAATTGAGAAAAACAGCTGTTGTTTATGATTATTCCTATTAACATAAAACAAAACTCAATGGTAAAAACCGTTAATTAGCATAGTTAAGAATGCTAATTATTGTACATCACTTCTAATTAATTGATCACTCAAGGTTTCTGGAATATTGCTTTATCGTGTTAATGAATCGTTTGATAATTAAACCATCACGTACAGCATTTGTCATATCGTGTAGTACGGATAACATACATGTATCTTTATCAATAGGTGAAGGTGAACAGATCGAATCGTAGTTATTACCCGATAATTTAAATATCAGTTGTTCTTCTCAGTTTGTTGTATTCAATATCATTATTGAGAACAGTATTTCGATTGATTTTGTTTAAACAATATTTCTTTACGGAAATATAGTCATAACATTTTATTAAGAATAACTTAATTTTCTGATTGTAAGACGAAATAGAGAAGTATAGTGTCAAACCAGTTTGATGCACATTCTGCACCCAATGGGCGAATGTAGACGTAGACGAGCAAAGCCATACACGGTGCAATGAGGGAATTTTGCCACAACAGCGGTATTAGCCTACGATTTCCAACTGTCCAAGTATCTTAAAGGTGCACAGCCGGTAGCTTTTTATTATCCCATCCGAACGACTAGACATCAGTAGCCCTAGACAACGGTAGCCCTAGACTACGATAGGTTGAATAGATCGTAACAATAACTAGAAGACCTGTACAGTAGCCCCTAGACAACAGTAGAATAGCCCCTAGACAACAGTAGCCCCTAGACAACAGTAGCCTTAGACTACGATAGGTTGAATAGATCGTAACAATAACTAGATGACCTGTACAGTAGCCCCTAGACAACAGTAGAGTAGCCCCTGGACAACAGTAGCCCCTAGTCAACAGTAGCCCTGGACAACAGGTCATCTAGTTATTGTCACGATATAGTCAACAGAAGCCCCTAGTCAACAGTAGTTTTAGACAACACTACAAAACGAGATAGCCAGATAATTAGAGTGGATGTAAAACTTCATCTTGTTTCTTGTTTCGGTGAAAAATTGGAAACTTTGCTAGAATGACAGATTAGAACATTGATTTGATTTAACAAGAAACTGTTTGATTAATTATCTCCCCTGGAAACTGATAAATGACCATTTAACGATAACTTGATAACCCTCGTCAATTTAATATTCAGTCATTGTTTCTGAATCGTGTCGACCGTCTACGGTATTTTGATGATAATGAGATACCATTCTATGGTCGGTGGTCATTGGTTAGGAAAGTCTACACAGCAGTAAATGTTTACTTCAAACGTTTTTACCATAGGGTTCTATAAAGTCAAGTCTTTGAGCTAGGTTTTAAGTAGGACCCCCGTGAAGAAACGATAACGGTAATAGACCGTACTAGAGGTCGGAGGTAAATGATTTGCAGGTGAACAACAGGTAAATCAAATTAAAGAAAAATAATATCTCTGTAAAGTTTGCTTAAACATAATTTTACACCAGCCCAGAAGCAGATATTATGTTCTTATCAAAATGATATATACTGAAATTCCTTGCTTTATATTTTAAATATCTCCACAAGTAGATAATTTCTTATCAAAATTCTATAGGAAAGTATCTATTATAACACGTAATACTTGTGACCTAGTCTAGTGCTTCAATAGGATAGTATCTCTTATAACACCTAATACTTGTGACCTAGACCAGTGCTTCAATAGGAGAGTATCTCTTATAACAACTAATACTTGTAACTTAGGCCAGTGCTTCTATAGGAGAGTAACTCTTATAACACCTAATACTTGTGACCTAGTCCAGTAGTTCTATAGAAGAGTACATGTATCTCTTATAACAAACCCAATACTTGTAACCTAGGCCAGTGCTTCTATAGGAGAGTATCTCTTATAACACCCAATACTTGTGACCTAGACCAGTGCTTCTATAGGAGAGTATCTCTTATAACACCTAATACTTGTAACCTAGGCCAGTGCTTCTATAGGAGAGTATCTCTTATAACAACTAATACTTGTAACCTAGGCCAGTGCTTCTATAGGAGAGTATCTCTTATAACACCTAATACTTGTGACCTAGGCCAGTGCTTCTATAGGAGAGTATCTCTTATAACACCTAATACTTGTAACCTAGGCCAGTGCTTCTATAGGAGAGTATCTCTTATAATAACTAATACTTGTGACCTAGGCCAGTGCTTCTATAGGAGAGTATCTCTTATAACACCTAATACTTGTGACCTAGGCCAGTGCTTCTATAGGAGAGTATCTCTTATAACACCTAATACTTGTGACCTAGGCCAGTGCTTCTATAGGAGAGTATCTCTTATAACAACTAATACTTGTGACCTAGCCAGTGCTTCTATAGGAGAGTATCTCTTATAATACCTAATACTTGTGACCTGGGCCAGTGCTTCTATAGGAAAAGTATCTCTTATAATAACTAATACTTGTGACCTAGGCCAGTGCTTCTATAGGAGAGTATCTCTTATAACAACTAATACTTGTGACCTGGGCCAGTGCTTCTATAGGAGAATATGTCTTATAATACCTAATACTTGTGACCTGGGCCAGTGCTTCTATAGGGAAATATCACCCTTAACCAGTTATTCTTCTTACAAAAGATATTGGTTAATTTTGGAATATCAATGTTATTTAATAGTAAAAAAAACCAAAAAACAAAAAAACACCAATTTTGTAAAATGTGAAATCAAAATCTAATTGAATAGAATTATACAGTAATAAATGTGTGTAGGAAGGTGAACATTGCTATTAAAATATCGTCTTACATATAATTTTCATCAGTCAATAAAACATTAGCAGGGAGATTGGATATTTTCTATCCAATGGTTGCGTCTAGTTTAAATCATAAATATTCTTCATATCAATTTCATTATTTCCCCACGTAATGTCATCTGTTAAGGCAGACTGAGATGTTTCTCCTGGCCGCTACGTCGAGGGAGTTGAAATATAATAAACCGATGTCGCACAACTTTATAAAATGCCTCATGGCGAGGTCGTCGTATTTAACTTAAAGGGATAATAGGTCTTAGAATGAACATAAAATTTGAAAACTTGGCCAATATGAGTATATATTCATCAGTAAATATACATAAAAAAATAAATAAATTTTAAAAAATTTTAGTAATTATCCATAAAGATGCATTTGATTATTGAAAAAAGCTTAATAAACTGATTAAACGTTTTTCAATAATGATTTAGTTCTGTTACATTTCCAGATTTTAAGAGATTCTGTTACTTTATGACACCAGGTAAGATTACTGATGAATATATACTCATATTGACCATTCTTGAGAATTGACATCATTTAAAACGAAATTCTGATGTAGCCCCTCCCCTGTGTATTAGACAGAAACCTTTACGATTGAATCAAAATTCAGTAATTATTTCCTGGCATCAATGAGTGTAGTATAATATTTCAATATCAGAATTAAGATAAGTTGTAAAAAATAATCTGGAAGTGTAAATTGAAAGTAGATTTCGATCTTCGTTTTGTGTTAAAGAGAAAATTGGACTTGTTAATTGACAGGTCGATATAAGAATTGTACGGGGGAATCTGATATCCGGTATTGACTGTAATTAGTCTGTTAATTAATTAATTATAATGATATTGTCAAACGATATCGCTCTATTATCTTGAGTAAATACTGCAGGCTTTATAGCTGAGTCGGTCAGAGCGGTGTTTCCTTACATCTTGATTCGCATTTGAACATACGGTGACCTTCCTTGTATTAATAAATATTTTAAAAATGTAAAAAAAAAATGTTAGTCTGCCCAAAAATATTGTAATGTTAGGAGCCAAGCTTGTGATATTGACTAGTAGAGTGCTACTGATGCCTTGAACGGACTTGAGTGTACAAAAAAAACCAAAAAAAAAAACCTTCAATAAGCCATTTTCACTCATAATTCCAGTTCACACAACTGTAAATGGGCGCGGATAATCTGAAAAAGATCATTTCAGCTCTTGTTTGTGTTTATAATCGTACCTGGATACACATAAATGTATTGTATCCAATTATAAAAGTATAGAGGCCATACATCCTTATACAACTGCTGTATAGTGTTTGGAGATGTTGGACAACGTGGACAGAAATTCGCAACAAGCTTAGACATGGTCAGACTAATAAGTCACCATATATTTCAACAATGTTTTGTATAAGTATATTATCACAAAGACGGATCTTTTCTTAATGTACCCCGACGAGTGCCTGGTGTCTTATCCACAATCTTGGACTTGGTCAGATAAATATGACTGTTTTGAGTAAATGTATTATAATGTAGGCGTCGCTACTAATTGTTTTATATCAATACAAGGTCGAGAATAATATAGGTAATAAAAGGGGCTCTAGTTATTGATATATTACTGTATTATATTTATACCTGATTATTAGTCGTATTATTATTTCTATAACTTCTTCCATACATCGAATTATCTTAACATATTATTTTCCATAATGGCCTATCTATGACGTCATAGGAATGTATTTGCAGTTATATCTAAATATAACACCATTTTATTTCGTGTATTCTATTCCAATTCTGTAATATTCAAAATTGTTTTTAAATTTATTCCGTGTTTTCCTCAATTCATGGATTCTGATTTGGACTTGTAGGTTTTTAAGTTTTTAACATTGTTAATTCAAACATCATTGCTATTAAAATGGCGAGATAACACGCCACACTTAACTAAGTCATATGGAATGTTCTCAATTTTAAGGCCTTAAGGAATTGTAAAAAAAAATTGAATTGTTTCTTATACAAATTAACTGGCTTGAAAAAAGTACTGGTTGACGCTGCCTATGCTGGTTGACGCTGCCTATGCTGGTTGACGCTGCCTATGCTGGTTGACGCTGCCTATGATTGTTGAGAATATTACATATGAAGTATTAATTATAACATGTTCAAGATTTCAATATATTGTGTGAAATAAATGACATATTATATCGTTTAACTCATTGTTGGTAAGTGGTGAAGTCATGTAATAAACCGATCCAATTACAAACTGTAATTGAGACAAAAAACTTCAAGTTACAGCATGCAAGAAACTGAGCTTCTGGGTCGGTGAATTGAATGTGACCAGAAAAAAGTTTTATCTCTTCTGACCAACCCAGACACAAAAAGGAAATGAAAATTTCTAGATTGAGCAAATAGATGGAGCAAATAAATTCTGAAGATTCATTTCATTTTTTCCCTATTGACCCAAGTCTCTGCTTCTACGTTGGTAAAATGAATTGGAGGATAAGAATATCACCTGTGATTACAAAAAGTGTTATCTGTTCTGACCACCGACTCATCGGGTCAACACGACAAGCCGATTGACCAGTGTGAGCCACATACAATGAAAATGTTATTTGAATACAAACTGACGATGAGAAGCCAATCACTGCACGTCATGAAATTGACATTTTTGTTTTTCGCAATTCCACATAAACCTACTTTTTTACTTTTAGTCACTGTTAATAAAGCTTTTAATGATTTATTAGAAACTTTGGGAAGTTTGACGTCATAAGCAATACAGCAGCACTTCCGGTCCTATGATCAAATTGAACGTTGTAATAACTGAAACATTCGAGGTACTAATATAAACTGATATTTAGAAAGCCCAGGCCATTGTTTTATATATAAAGCTTAATAGAGATATCCAGGCCCTTCAGCAACAAAAACATGTACTTGGTGTTGTTCAACATAAGTGTTGGTCTTGTAACTTCCTTAAGCGACAAGCAATACAAGTTATTTATTAAAGTAATTGTTTTCCACAAAATTGTGTCCAATTAACATAATTCTTACTGAATTTCCCTGTCTAGCCTACTCGGGTTGGTTAAGATATCCGTTACGGTGCCAATTACACACTTATGAAATACAAAGAAAGTTCTTTGTTTACGATGATGTCTTTGACAAGTCACATAAACTGGTAATTGACTTCATATGAAAAACATCTAAGGTGTTATTTTGAAAATCAGCAATTTAATACGTTCTTCCTATTCACAATATTACCTCCCAACCACCTCCTCATTCTAAATAGCATCCCCCCCCCCCTCAATTCCAGAGGATTTCGAATTCTTACCCGAATGCTGCAAAGTATAAGCCACAGAATCGGAAGGAAACAATGCAATTATATATACACATAGACAATCTAGAATCTGTTTTCGGTAGACTATTTTGGTAGACGTAGTAAATTTCTTGACTATTCTGAACCTGGCTAGGGAATTAACTAAGCCGAGTTTATTTTCTGGATTTATTTCAAGTCAATATCAGACCTTGTAATTAGTCCGACTTGAATTCCCTTTCTTAATATAAGTATCGGAATGGAAAATTGACGCCATGTTTGTGAACAATTAAAGACAAATGGTATCTTGAGCATAATTAAACTTCTTCTAATTCATGTTACTCTGAGATTGCTGTTCTTGTGCTGGAAATTTGAAAATCCCTAAGAGAGGATTTTTGTTCATTAGTTAGATATTTTCTTCCCTTTTAACACACTAACCAACCGATTGCGATAGGCTGATAAAAGATTTAATTTAATTCTGGTAACATAACTATAAATTGAATTATTTAAGCCAAGAATAATTTCATTTCGTTAAACAGAGAGCTTAATTATTTAAAGACATAAAGAGGGGGGGGGGGAAATTGGCAAGTACAAAATGTGTAATAATCTGTAACAGTGGCTAATGTTGACCTAGGTGCATCCAGAAAGAAAGAGAAATCCTGTCTTACCGGTCCGTTAACATTGATATACGACCCGCATACCTTCAATACCCGCCCCACCCCCTCTTGTTACAAAAACAGAGACACTATCAAGCATAAATGCCTGAAAATGTCCACTGTGTATCGAGTGTGAGCGGTAAGGAATTATTAAATTTACTAGAAATTGGTTAGAGTGTGATAGTTGACTAAATTGGTAAAAAAACACAAGTTGTGAACTTGATAAAAGAGTGATGTATGGATTCAACAAGATGGCGTGTCGGCTTTGACTGACGAGCTTCTAAAAAAAAACACACAAATTGTAATCTTGTACGGAATCTTTTCAAATTGTTGAATGTGAAAAAACCCTGAGATTGCTCAAGTAAATAAAATCAAATTAAACCGAGTTTTTTTTAATGCTGAGAGAAGATTCTCTGTGATGCACTTATATTAAACTGGAGCACGTTTAAATCTGTCTTTCTCCTGCAGATTGAAAACATAACCGCGAAATCAGATCTTTCCTTCTTCTCAGTGCATTTCATTTCCTCTGCGAATAGAGAATAATTCCATCCGATAATCTTCTCTTCAATAATTTCTATGATCACCAAACATTTCCTTTATAGAATTTTCATGCCGGGCCTTTTTCTATTCATCAATACAGGAACTTTACTTTACTTCTGATAAAAAACGTGATTTGACAATCTTGGGTATAATAAGGCATGTCTGAAGCATTTGATGTTTTTGATTATTGACCACCACATGTTCAGTGAGACAAAATACCTGACCAGGTTTGAGGGTTGGAAAGCGATGAGGTTAATAATATAACATGACTTGAAGGCTACCTGACAGAGTATTTGGTTTTTGGCATTACGTCATTTCCTTTGTCACAAATTAATATTGTTCGATGAATCTAAGTTCGAGTATTGTGTCGAGAGACCTTCGTTTTTCTTCCATCATTATCATTATTACAGACAACTCAACATTAAAACAGTACGTACAATCCACAATAGTTCAATGAAGAAAGGTTTTGACCAAGGACCAGATGGAAGACAGGTTATTCATCAACTTCTGTTGTAATCCATGTTAACTATAGTAAAGTTGTGTCTTTCATTATTTGTCCTCTGGTCAATCAACACCACATTAACATTCTTGAATTATTAAAATTCCATATTAGTATCTTGAACCGTTTAACGGAAATGAAAATAATTGGGTTTTACTGCAGCTCTCAAATTTTCAAATGTCATATTTTACACGTCTGACCAAACTTCTCGACTTCACTTTTAATTGACTGGCTCTTCATTCCATTCGATTGCAACATTGTCAGCAATCACATGACTCTGAAGGGTTTTTTTTTGACGAGTTAATCGATCAATCACAAAGCGCATTCTGAACAGATCAGTCGATCCTCAGAACAAGTTAAGTTTAAATGTCACTATATTGGTTAGATTATGACCGAAAGGTAATTAGAATATTTTACGACCTTTTACCCGGGGTCTTATTCTCCTGATTTTAGGAAATACGGTAATCTGATTGGATAGCAGATCTAAATTATAAATATATTTTAGTGATTGACCAATCAGATTACTGGAACACTAAAATCATCTTAAGTTAAGTTTTAGAGAATAAGGTCCCAGATGACTGGAACACTAAAATTTCTGAAGTTAAGTTTTAGAGAATAAGGTCCCAGATGAATGGAACACTAAAATTTCTGAAGTTAAGTTTTAGAGAATAAGGTCCCAGATGAACTGGAACACTAAAATATCTTAAGTTAAGTTTTAGAGAATAAGGTCCCAGATGACTGGAACACTAAAATATCTTAAGTTAAGTTTTAGAGAATAAGGTCCCAGATGACTGGAACACTAAAATTTCTGAAGTTAAGTTTTAGAGAATAAGGTCCCAGATGACTGGAACACTAAAATTTCTGAAGTTAAGTTTTAGAGAATAAGGTCCCAGATGAATGGAACACTAAAATTTCTGAAGTAAAGTTTTAGAGAATAAGGTCCCAGATGACTGGAACACTAAAATATCTTAAGTTAAGTTTTAGAGAATAAGGTCCCAGATGACTGGAACACTAAAATATCTGAAGTTTTCTGGAATAAGGCCGCTTATAACAAAACTTTGCTTGGCACATGTTCATCGGTTCATGAGTTTGACTCAAAACTTCATTGAATTCATTACATTTCAAAACAAGAGTTTTTGATATAACGTTCAATGTACATCATATAAGTGTTTTACTCTGAGTATGTAAATTGAGGTTGTTTGAAGAAAGTAGGCTGCGAAGGTTGTAAAGACATGTGATGTCTGTTAACCGACATGAAGGATTATTCACTTCACTCAGTCTGGTTTTATAGGCCATTTCTACTCCTATTAATTTTATTTTAACTCTTCATATGAAATTTCATAGTTAGACATTAAATTGAAGTCTGGGTATTAGATTTCCATCCAATAGCTTCCAGTCCACTCATTCAATTAACTCGAGATATACGGTATATCATATGGGATAATATATTGTATTGTTAAAGTTATAATATAGTATATCTTAGTGTTGTACACTGTATCTTAGTTGAAACGTTGTGTTTTATAAACCCAGGAGTAGTACACCATAAGATGTTGTTCCGTTATTAATGCGATCTCTGTCCCTAAATGTCGCTATAAAATTATATATATCTTAGTGAGAAATAATGGTTTAGAGAATATTATACAGTACCTTGTCAAGATAGTTTGGGACATTTATATAGTTCTACAATTCCATATCACTTTCAATCAAATGGAATGAAATGAAATGAAGTTTTACGTCTTAATCTTCTACAACTTATGGACTAATGAAGACGGGCAACGCTATGCACCTGCAATCAAACCTACTCCAGTATACGGTTATCATCTGTGCGATCAATATTACAAAAGTGCTAAAATTTGTTATTGAGCCATCGTGTTTAAGTTCATGCATACAATTTTATATACATATTGTTATTTATTTATTTTTATTTATGCTAACACCTTAGTCAACCACTCAAGGCAATATTCAAAAAAGGTCGCTGAATAAAGGTCTCTTATGAGAAAGAACTGCAAGACCATATCGTTTTATATCTAAAAAATCTGACCGAATCTGGACTCAAATACATTTTATGCCCATTTTTGACTAATTTTTGGTCTACATTTGGAATTTGATGTCTGAAATTGTATTTTCTTTCAGAATTTCTGAGATAATGAGAAATTTAATTGGCGGAAGGATATTTCTAAAAATACTGGTTTTGTGTGCAGTGACAGTCAAGCGGATGTTGATAAAATGTAGTGGTTTACTTCCAATTAAACTTTCTTGGTCATGCTATATTGAAATTTTGTACAGAAACCAAGTATTGGCCAGGCTTTCATGTGGTATATTTCAACGAGATTTCTCGAAAAAGTTATGGAAGGTGGAATTTCGTGATTTATCATTGAAACAGATGGCAAATGAATTGGTGGACTGAGTCCATCTTCTCGACTGTTAACATACAATTAACTTGCTCTTCGTTCCATTTCGATTGAAGCCCAGGAGAATATTGTCAGCAATCAAACGACTCTAAGCCTTTTAGGTTTAAGTACTTACATACATACCATTTTGATATTTTTGTCAAAATTGGATAATATTTTTAGATACTATAGGATTTTCAAGTTGCTAAAATAAGATACGTTTTAATAACTAGGGAGGTTCTGAAATGCGTTTTATGTACATTACTGTTATTAATGTATTTAGTGTAACACTGGAAATATACATAATTTATAATATTATTACAACAATTTACATTGTCACTATCAGTTAATATGGTATACTATACTCCTGAGTTTTATTGTACACAAGTTTCAACAATTTACATTTCATATAGTTTATATGGTACTACTCTGAGTTTATTGTCACAAGTTTCAACAATTTACATTGATCATCAGTTAATATGGTATACTATACTCCTGAGTTTTATTGTACACAATGTTTCAACAATTTACATTGTCATTATCAGTTAATATGGTACACTACATCTGAGTTTTATTGTACACAACGTTTCAACAATTTACATTGTTATCATCAGTTTATATGGTATACTACTCCTGAGTTTTATTGTACACAATGTTTCAACAATTTACATTGTCATCATCAGTTAATATAGTATACTACTCCTGAGTTTTATTGTACACAATGTTTCTATAATTTACATTGTCATCATTAGTTTATATAGTATACTACTCCTGAGTTTTATTGTACACAACGTTTCTACAATTTACATTATCATCATTAGTTTATATGGTATACTACTCCTGAGTTTTATTGTACACAATGTTTCTACAATTTACATTGTCATCATCAGTTTATATAGTATACTACTCCTGAGTTTTATTGTACACAATGTTTCAACAATTTACATTGTCATCATCAGTTTATATAGTATACTACTCCTGAGTTTTATTGTACACAACGTTTCAACAATTTACATTGTCATCATCAGTTTATATAGTATACTACTCCTGAGTTTTATTGTACACAATGTTTCAACAATTTACATTGTCATCATCAGTTTATATGGTATACTACTCCTGAGTTTTATTGTACACAATGTTTCAACAATTTACATTGTCATCATTAGTTTATATAGTATACTACTCCTGAGTTTTATTGTACACAATGTTTCAACAATTTACATTGTCATCATCAGTTTATATAGTATACTACTCCTGAGTTTTATTGTACACAATGTTTCAACAATTTACATTGTAATCATCAGTTTATATAGTATACTACTCCTGAGTTTTATTGTACACAATGTTTCAACAATTTACATTGTAATCATCAGTTTATATGGTATACTACTCCTGGGTTTTATTGTACACAACGTTTATACAGTAAACAGTGTCGTAATCAGGTGAAATGAGGAAATATAATACAAGAAGGTATATAATATATACAGAAATAAACGATATCAACATTTCGGGGTGATATTCTTATGTATAATTACTAATTTTAAGAGAATGGCGTCGTTTCCGTCCCAGCCGACACAATAAATCGTTTCATCATGTTTTATTAAAAACATCTATTTGTCTTATATGGTGTATAATGTTAAACACGATATACCTAGCGGATTATTGAACGATAACCAAGTCTAATGAGCTCGGCAAGAGTGTAGTGGCAGAAACAAGCCGAGAAGTGTATTTCCGATATCTACTGTATATATAGTTAAAGGAAATCGCGTCACCGGAGTCAGTCAAGTCAAGAAGCACTCGAGAACGACGAGAGAAACCACAGCGGTAGTGAGATTCCAGTTGTCTGTGGAATAGTAACAGATCTATCAGGTCTGCCTAGCCAATCGCTGTTTCTTCAAGTACAAGTTTACTGTTACTTTCATTAGGATATACTTTCTACATTGTTTGACCTGTGAATGGTGTTCAGAATTTAAATATTGTTAATGGATTAAAATTTCTAAAACAATTTCTAATCACTTTTGGCGTATAATTTGTTTAAGGCAACACGATGCGGTGCCTGCTTTATTCGTGTGAGGTGATTACAGCCTTGTTCTCTCGAATCAATCACAATCACAGTTGGTGCTTCCAAAATTGTCATACAATGTATTCTATTTGACGTCTCTGGGTCATGTAGGGACTATCTAACGGGAATGGAAACGACGGTAGAGAATACAACCCACATTTTGGTGCGAAATCTGTTTAATCGGACTGCTATATACTTACCCTCGGCCATCCCCGTGGGTATTATACTCGGTTCGATTGTGTTTATGACAGTAGGGGGGAATGTGTTGGTTTTATTGGCAGTGTTTGTGAATTCTCATCTAAGGAGTACGACTAATTATTTTATTGTGAATTTAGCGATCGCAGACTTGTTATTAGGAACTTGTGTCTTGCCGTTTTCGGCTAGTTTAGAAGTGCTTAATTTTTGGGCGTTTGGTCAGATCTTCTGTGATATATGGGCAGCGATTGACGTTTTGTGCTGTACAGCTTCTATTATGAGCCTATGTGTAATAAGTATCGACAGGTATATTGGAGTAACTCGACCGTTACAGCATTCCTCCATTCTAACAGAAAAAAGAGCATTTTACATCATCATTCTTATTTGGCTCTTATCTATTTCTATTTCTGTGGCACCATTAGTCGGCTGGAAGGAACCGCCTGATCCTGACCCTTTAATCTGTAGCGTAACCACCAATCTAGGGTACGTTTTATTCAGTGTAGCCGGTTCGTTTTACATCCCCTTGTTAATAATCATTGTTGTTTATATTCGTATTTATCGCGAAGCTGTGAAAAATTCCCGGTTTTTATCCACGGGGGTACGGACGTCAAAAATCGACGAATGTGAAGGGGTTCAGTTAAGGATACATATGGGTCGTACTTGTTCCCAACCGGGTACCCCCAACCCAACCCAATATCAAAGTAGTTCTTCTAGTGAACATTCGGAAAGTTCAAGTCGTAAAGTGACCAATAGAATGACCTTGGCAGGAAAAGTCGCCAAATTTAAACGTGAAAAAAAAGCTGCTAAAACTTTGGGAATTGTAGTTGGTGTTTTTATATTGTGCTGGTTTCCATTCTTTTTCATTCTCCCTTTAGGTAAGTACGGTATTTTCCTTTCTAGCTACTTTTTATTTTTGATTCTCAAATTGTACAAGGTATTTTAATGCCATATGTCAGTTCTAAGGATGAAATAAAACACACGAACCTAGTCCACAACCATTTAACTACAAACCGTGCTGGGATAATTTTATGTTTTATATTTTTGTAAATGTTGTATTTTATGACACTTTAATGACCAAATCAATAAACTTAACAAGTAGAAGTTTTTAAAAGGCATAAAAAATATGTAGGAGCCACTAGAATTGAATTTTAAGCTAATTTCCGTACACACAGAAAATGGTATAGATATAAATATACCATAATATACAATAAAAGGTGTCTCAATTATTGTATTTAAATAGGAGTATTCTGTATAAATATTACATCTAAATGTAATACAAACACTACACTACTTTCAGACCCAACTATATAGCATACTCTAAAGAACTATATACAAAACATTTTAATTCATTTAAGTTCTTGCGTTTCTTCGGAAGCTACGAATAAGAAAGGCACGGTGCCCGATCCTATGACCGCGATTATCGAAGCAGTAGTTAATTATAGCAGAAGAGAACATCGTATCCGTCCGTGTATTTGCTCTTCTATTTCTACTGTACCGATAATCAAACATCCTTTTTCGGATCGGACAATGTGCAGGTCCGGACATGATGCGGATATATTTGCTACTGTATCGTTGATAGTAGAAGAGAACTGTGTACGCATCGTATCAGTGTATTCGCTCTTCTATTTCTACTGTACCGATAATCAAACATCCTATTTCGGATCGGATAATGTGCGGATAAGATTCAATCTACTGTTTCGTTAATAACACACCGCACTGGATACGGACAGAGTATATTCACGGCTCCAGGCAGGTAGACAACACAATCTTATCTTATTTATCAATAATTCTGTAATACAATTGTTCAGCTTCGTAGGAACTTCTGTATTAAAGGACAAGTATGTATAGATTGTATAATTCTCCTGTATAATAAGTATTGTTCAAATCATATTGACAACGTACAATTATTATTCCAAGATTAATGGAATCTGTTGGCGCCTTACGTTCGTTTTGTTTTTTCATTATTCAGAATAGTAGCTTCAAATCTCGTGTAATGAAGGAAAGATTATAAAAACAACCCAACAACCAAGTTGTTGTTGGATGTTTAACAGTGCCACCCATGCCAATACTACAAACATACAAGAGTTAACTGAAATCTGATACTGAAGTTTTACAATAAAACTTTAACTTTAACACTTAAATTTCAGTTCACAGTTCTGTGATTCACTAAGTGTGGTTGTTGGTGGCTAAAGTTTGTTTCATTTCTGTTCATTCGACTTTAATACGGTTTTATATTATAACGGACACTGTGGATGAAAAATTATACTTGAGGTTTAAGATTATTATTACTAGTTGAGAAACAGAAGGATGTTACTATAGTCTACTATCTGTCACGCCTAATTATACCATGTCTTATACATTCTCGTCCTTGTGTCTAAACCAGATGACCTCGAATATATCTATTATACTGCTAGCGTTTATAATTATTTAATTAAATATTTTTTGAAGTGAGTTATACTATTCCAGTTGATTATATAACGCCTTTGTTTTTTTCATATATTTGCTCACCGCTTTTAAATGTCGTGCAAATTGTTACTCAGAACGTCTTAAAATTTGTAACCAGCACCATAACCATGGCATCGACCTGAAGCTTTAAGAGGATGAGTAGGAGACCATAGAATGAAGTGGGGTGTAATCCTTCCAGAGGAAGTTTGATAATTGCTCTCCTGCATTCAGGGGCCCCACTGTAAGTCAGTTTAATACCTATTAATGGAAGGTTTATCATATCTATAGTCTAAAATATCTAAAGTACACAGCATTATCGTTGGTAAGACCCCAGCGTAAGTTGTAAACCACTGTATATTGTGTATTTACCTTTTCGATACTGACTCAAACAGTCCCTACGGTAGTAATGTTGAGCCGTTACCATCTTCATTTTTTATTTGCTCCACTCTGTTAAGATATTCAATGTGGAACATGGGGATTCCATTTATTAACTCGATTGACTAGCATATTGTTGAGTTTACATTTCTTAAAAGGCTTAATCATTAATATCTGACGGTGACAGTGTGTGTTACTAAAAATATTAAAATAACACGAATACAATATTTTATACGGGAATCACCAGTCCATTTCAGATTTTTTTGTTTAAAACTAGCATATAATATTCTGTTTAAATCTAGCATATAATATTCTGTTTAAATCTAGCATATAATATTCTGTTTAAATCTAGCATATAATATTCTGTTTAAATCTAGCATATAATATTCTGTTTAAATCTAGCATATAATATTCTGTTTAAACTAGCATATAATATTCTGTTTTAAACTAGCATTTAATATTCTTTTAAACTAGCATTTAATATTCTATTTAAAACTAGCATATAATATTCTGTTTAAATCTAGCATATAATATTCTGTTTAAAACTAGCATATAATATTCTGTTTTAAACTAGCATATAATATTCTATTTAAATCTAGCATATAATATTCTATTTAAAACTAGCATATAATATTCTGTTTAAATCT
This sequence comes from Nipponacmea schrenckii, assembly GCA_030562195.1. Taxonomy (NCBI): domain Eukaryota; kingdom Metazoa; phylum Mollusca; class Gastropoda; family Lottiidae; genus Nipponacmea; species Nipponacmea schrenckii. Next base: position 1,512,385 of record JAUJPP010000006.1, read on the forward strand.
AGCATATGATATTCTATTTAAATCTAGCATATAATATTCTATTTAAAACTAGCATATAATATTCTGTTTAAATCTAGCATATAATATTCTATTTAAAACTAGCATATAATATTCTGTTTAAAACTAGCATATAATATTCTGTTTAAATTTTCTAGCATATAATATTCTGTTTAAAACTAGCATATAATATTCTGTTCTAAAACTAGCATATAATATTCTGTTTAAAACTAGCATATAATATTCTGTTTAAAACTAGCATATAATATTCTGTTTAAAACTAGCATATAGACATTCTATTTAAAACTAGCATATAATATTCTGTTTAAAACTAGCATATAATATTCTGTTTAAAACTAGCATATAATATTCTGTTTAAAACTAGCATATAATATTCTGTTTAAATCTAGCATATAATATTCTGTTTAAAACTAGCATATAATATTCTGTTTAAATCTAGCATATAATATTCTGTTTAAAACTAGCATATAATATTCTGTTTAAAACTAGCATATAATATTCTGTTTAAAACTAGCATATAATATTCTGTTTAAAACTAGCATATAATATTCTGTTTAAAACTAGCATATAATATTCTGTTTAAAACTAGCATATAATATTCTGTTTAAAACTAGCATATAATATTCTGTTTAAAACTAGCATATAATATTCTGTTTAAACTAGCATATAATATTCTGTTTAAAACTAGCATATAATATTCTGTTTAAACTAGCATATAATATTCTGTTTAAATCTAGCATATAATATTCTGTTTAAAACTAGCATATAATATTCTGTTTAAACTAGCATATAATATTCTGTTTAAAACTAGCATATAATATTCTGTTTAAAACTAGCATATAATATTCTGTTTAAAATTCTAGCAATAATATTCTGTTTAAAACTAGCATATAATATTCTGTTTAAAACTAGCATATAATATTCTGTTTAAAACTAGCATATAATATTCTGTTTAAAACTAGCATATAATATTCTGTTTAAAACTAGCATATAATATTCTGTTTAAAACTAGCATATAAATTCTGTTTAAAACTAGCATATAATATTCTGTTTAAAACTAGCATATAATATTCTGTTTAAATCTAGCATATAATATTCTGTTTAAAACTAGCATATAATATTCTGTTTGAAACTAGAATATACTATTCTGTTTAAATCTAGCATGAAGTATAACATATTTTGATTGCCGAAGGAAAAAATGTTAGATTATATATTTCTTAAGTTGGTATTTTTTAATTATATTGATTCAATTTCTTTCTAATCATTGAACACTGAGGGTATTATTAAATTTCTAAACGTTCGTTGAGTCGACTGGTCATATTGGTATGCTTGTATTATAATATCTGTTTGTATTTACCAGCGAGTCGCATATAATTGGATGCATGACTTCTGCTATCTTTCGTTAGTAATCAATTTCAAATGTTAAGGAGTTACCGAGTGTTTTTTTTTTTTTGCTTTTTTCAAGTTGAATTAAGAGGTTGTCTACTGTTTTTATATATTTACCGATTCCTACTTTTACTTTCTTAAGTTAATCTCTTTAGGATTTTGAATTCCTCGTTTTGGATAGTCTTAATTATCTTGACTTAAACTTTCTTCATCTTCATCAATCTTCCTCGTTTTCTCCTCAACATTTTCAAATGAAGACGTAAAACTCCTCCGTGTTTTATTTCTCTGGAGATGATACCATGATACATGTATAGTTCAAGATAAATTAATCCCACGCGGTTATTTTAAAACATTTCTTCGCCTTTACATTAGGATTCATTACAAATTTTTGTGTGGTAATATTTCTGGTAATGCTTTTGGTAATATTTGTGGTAATGCTACTGGTAATATTTGTGGTAATGTTTCTGGAAATGTTTCTAGTAATGTTTTTGGTAATATTTCTAGTAATGTTTGTGGAAGTGTTTGTGGTAGTGTTTGTGGTAATGTTTGTGGTAATATTTGTGGTAATGTTTGTGATAATGTTTGTGGTAATATTTCTGGTAATATTTCTGGTAATGCTTCTGGTAATGTTTGTGGTAATGTTTGTGGTAATGGTAAGATACAAGTAAAGATCAAGGCATACAAATAAAAATCACAAGATACAAGTAAAAACCATACGATAAAAGTAAAAAGTAAGAGATACAAGAAAACATTGTAAGATAAAGTAAAATCATGAAATGTAAGTCAGATCACGAGATACACGTTAAAATCATGAGATACAAGTAAAGATTTTGAGATAGACGTAAAAACCGTGAGATACAACGTATAATTATGAGATTCTGCCAGTAAGGCTGATGTGAAGCCAAATAACATATCGTGTATAGTAAGTATAATTCGCTAACAAATGGGAGAAGCAATCGTCATCGGAAATCATTCTTATTTCATCCGGATATTGTGACATGATCTCGATCTGAATGACGCGAAAGTAATTATGGTTAGTATGTGATTAGGTTGATGGAATTGTTCTATTTCTAGTTTTATTAGGTAGTTTGTAGCTTACATAATCCGTTATACTAATATTACTTAATAATTATCATTCCATCGATATCAGCTGTTGTGGTGTAGAACCGGAAGTAACTTATATTGTCTAATATCTAATAACTAAAACATTTACAAACACTTTAGAAAATACACTTTTATTAGCGTTGACTTATATTAACAGATGTCTGACAATTTCCGGGGGCTAATTCAAAACAAAACGCCACCCACTTTAAAAATATAAATTCTTCCGCTACGACCTGATGTAGTTGTAGCGGTTAAGAACATTATTCATATTTTCTACTGGGTTTGTCAAATTATCACCTTTAAGAGAGCTCTAGTATTTGAAAATGTTTATTTGGTATATTAAACAACAGGAATTTGAAGACATTCAGATATTTGGATAACACCAGTGTTGTCATGGTAAATGAGAAGCTAGTTTTTATTTGATTAGTGTTTATATTAATATCGCATAAACATTATAGTTACTGCCATTACATTGTCATCAGTATATACTTTATGGGTTATTAATATTAGATATTATAGATATTTATCTAATCATTTATTGTTTTAACTGATTCTTAAAATCTAAGATATTCATGGACTTTCGACACATTGCTCTTGTCTGTTCTTCTCTATTGTATAGTGACTCTTGTCTATCACACTTTTATATCACACATGTCTATCACACCGTCTTGTTTATCACACGTGTCTATCACACGTGTTAATCGCACATGTCTATCACACTTGTCTATCATACACGCCTATCACACTTGTCTATCACAAATGTCTACCACTTATGTCTGTCACACTTACCTATCACACATGTCTCTCACAGTTGTCTATCGCACATGTCTATCATACTTGTCAATCACACTTTTCAATCACACTTGTTTCTCTCTCATACTTGCCGATCACACTTGTCAATCACACTGTCTTGTTAATCACACGTGTCTATCGCACGTGTCTATCACACTTGTCTATCATACTTCCCTATCGCACATGCCTATCACGAATGTCTATGACACTTGTCTATCACACTCGTCTTGCATACTTGTCTATCAAACTTGTCAATAACACATGTTTATCACGAATGTCTATTACACTTGTCTATGACACATGTCTATCGCACGTGACTATTGGATATATTTATCGCATTTATCTATCGCACTTTTCTATCGCACGTGTCTGAATCGATTGTTTATCCCTCTTATCACACTTGGCGTCTTTAGTACATCACTTTCAAACTTATGTTATTTGTGTATGGCTATTGTCCGTGGCACGTGTACTCTGTGATGTTTGTTATACAACAGCTAAACTGTGATTTCCCTGCTTCCGTGTTCTTGAATTAATCCTGGAATGGCCAGAGTCGTTATAAACATCTGCTTATAGAATTTTAATGACAGACCAGATATCGATTAAACAGTCGTTCAAACTAACCTTGGGCGTATTTAAGGTTGGGTGAGAAACATGCATGCATCAATAATTTACATAACCTAACTGTTTTTAACATTTGGACTAGGTCGATTGAACCTTTATATGTTTAAATCTAACTTTTGTACACGATTATAAACATTGCCGAAATCAGAACTGAAAACCTGTCTATGATAAATGATTGTATAGAACAGTATTATAGTTGAGTTGTTACCTCCCTAGGACGAAAATGGTAAAATATTACAACACATACAGCTAAATATACTCTCAGAAATCGGTGCTGAACTGTCAACAATAAGCTCATTCAAGGTTGAATATTCTCTGTCTAGCGATACTGTAATTTAGATATTGATTTTTATTAATCTTGATTGATTAATTAATAATTAGGCTAATAAGTAAAAAGCGACCTTGTGCGCTATCGTATTCACCATCAGTTTTAATCTGATTTGTAAATTGCGGTATGGATGATAAATGACATAGTCAGATTCTACAAGAGAAACAATTGCAGTGTCCGGGCCATTCATGATATAACGTGGAGGGTCAAAACACAATGAGTTGGATCCACGATGAAATGTAGGGTGGTATTATTGAGATAAAACTTGGCTTTAGAGTTGGTTTGTATGAGAAAGTGATGTATTATTTAATCAATCTTATATAAGATATATATACTAATATAGATAATTAGCACGTCTTCATTACCCCGTACATTATTAACTGCTCTCTAGTTAACCTAGGTAATTTTATTCAGGGCTTTCTCCCCAGTCAGTAATAGCACCAAAGAACTGACTGATGGGTTTACATAACCCACTACTCGCCAATATCCGTGGGTTATGGTGGATCATTAATGCCAATTTACCTGATAATTGTTGAAATGAAGTAAGAAATATCTATTTTGTACAAGGATAACAATAAAGGTTCAGTATTATGGATCCTTTCTACCTGTTGGTAGCTGACGACCCCTTGGCCTTGACTTCTCCCGGATTATTCGTATCCATTTTATAGCTGGGTCGACTGATGATTATCGTCATCGGACGGCTACCCGTCGCTTGCGATCGGGTCCAAAGTCATAATTTGCTCTATAGAACCCCTAACCGACATTAACAGTGAATGAAAATGAATCGAAGAAATCAATGCACAAAGAAAAAAAATCACATGCACTCTAAAGTGGATCGATATGAACACTTGAATAAAACAGAATATAGTTTGTATTGTAAATATGTGTTGTTTTTTCTTGTCCTATTCTTTAATTAGATTTCTTCTGGCATAGAGTAAAACCACAATCTAAATATGAAGCTATACCGAACTTCGCCTCATACCTTAACAAACGCCACTATATGCGTACATGTATATATAAATACAGCAAGGTTACGTGAATAATTAATTATTCATGTGCTTCCTACCCCTAAATGGTGCTTTAGGATTAACACTATAACTGGATTGTACGCAAGCTACAGAAAGTATGTAAATAATAAGACGTGAAAAGTTGCATTTACTGTTTTCTTTCAAATGGGTGGATTCCGTGATAATCGAATAGTGGCTGATGCAGTCCCGGTATTAGTACGAATGTATCAGATGAAGTTTGTAATAACTTGATATTGTGAAGATGTATAAGATGAAGTTTGTAATAGCTTGGCATTGTGAAGATGTATAAGATGAAGTTTGTAATAACTTGATATTGGAAAGATATAAGATGAAGTTTGTAATAGCTTGGCATTGTGAAGATGTATAAGATGAAGTTTGTAATAACTTGATATTGAAAAGATGTATAAGATGAAGTTTGTAATAGCTTGACATTGTGAAGATGTATAAGATGAAGTTTGTAATAACTTGATATTGAAAAGATATAAGATGAAGTTTGTAATAGCTTGACATTGTGAAGATGTATAAGATGAAGTTTGTAATTGCTTGACATTGTGAAGATGTATAAGATGAAGTTTGTAATAGCTTGAGATTGTGAAGATGTATAAGATGAAGTTTGTAATAGCTTGACATTGTGAAGATGTATAAGATGAAGTTTGTAATAGCTTGAGATTGTGAAGATATCAGATGAAGTTTGTAATAGCTTGACATTGCGGAAATGTATTAGACGAAGATTGTAATAACTTGACATTGTGAAGTTGTATAAGATAAAGTTAGTAATAGCTTGACATTGTGAAGATGTATAAGATGGTAATAGTATATCTTGACATAACTTTGACATTTAATTTCAATGTGAAGATGCAGGTACACCACAGAGATCACCAGTTGCGTATGGTTGTGAATTATGAAAGTCGTCATGATTTCCGAAAGTTCACAAACGCTATACCCATTCGCAATCATGGCCGTAAAACTCTAAGCAATAAGACTAACTTAACAGTGTGAGTGGGGGAAATAAGCGAGAAGTTTCGACTGTGTGATCTGTTTCTAGGGAGTTCACAGTAAATATTTTATCCGACTTATTTCTGGTCTGTGACATTCCGGGAATTGTTATTAACAACCGTTTGTTGTACATTATTTATTACCCCTATAGTATTAACATGTCCACTGTGAACAGATTATTAATGTCATTTCGGCTTTCACCACTGGACCAACACATTTTTATTATTTTGGAACAATATCTGCTCAGTTATTGATATACGCTGGTTATATTATTTATGCATTCTCTATTTACCACCTGTACTGTGATCTACTCTCAAATCAATTGGTTGTTAACATTCTGAGTATACCGACGAAAATAAAAAGTGTGACGTCTTGCATTATTTACCTGATAATGAAGATGATCAGCACGTGGACATATTGGTAAACTAATACCATGACAAGGTGGCTGGCAGTGTTATAATCAATCGACAATGTTATTCGGGAAGATAAAACAAATAAACGGGGATAATTAACGATAATCGTTGTTTTTTGTTATTTGACATAATAGAAGCAATTGTCAGCCAACCTTACTACGTTCAATAGAATCGAAGTCATTGTTCTGAATTGAGACACGTTTGACCAACATAGAATAATTGAGTTCATCATTCTACGAGGTCATAGTGACCGATTAGGGCTTTTGATGTATTGCAGGTGATTGAACAGTTTAAGAGAGCATGGTAACTAGTCCGCAACAATTGTTGTCACTCGGTGGCCACATTATATTTATAAGTATATCAATTTATCGGTATATTTATTGGAATATTGTCCATTGGTATATATTCTTATTGGAATATGTATAAGAAGTTTGTAATAGCTTGGCATTGTCAAGATGTATAATATGAAGTTTGTAATAGTTTGACATTGTAAAGATGTATGAGACGAAGTTTGTAATTGGTTGATATTGTGAAGATGTATAAGACAAAGTTTGTAATTGATTAATATTGTAAAGATGTATAAGACGAAGTTTGTTATAGCTTGACATTGTGAAGATGTAAAAGATGAAGTTTGTAATAGCTTGACATTGTGAAGATGTATAAGATGAAGTTTGGTATAGCTTGACATAGTGAAGATGTATAAGTGAAGTTTGTAATAGATTGACATTGTGAAGATGTATAAGATGAAGTTTGTAATACTTGAATTGTAGATTATAAGTGAGTTGTAATAGCTTGACATTGTGAAGATGTATAAGATGAAGTTTGTAATAGCTTGACATAGTGAAGATGTATAAGATGAAGTTTGTAATAGCTTGACATTGTGAAGATGTATAAGATGAAGTTTGTAATAGCTTGACATTGTGAAGATGTATAAGATGAAGTTTATAATAGCTTGACATTGTGAAGATGTATAAGATGAAGTTTGTAATAGCTTGACATTGTGAAGATGTATAAGATGAAGTTTGTAATAGCTTGACATTGTGAAGATATATAAGATGAAGTTTGTAATAACTTGATATCGTGATGATGTATAAGATGAAGTTTGTAATAGCTTGATATTGTGAAGATGTATAAGATGAAGTTTGTAATAACTTGATATCGTGATGATGTATAAGATGAAGTTTATAATAGCTTGATATCGTGAAGATGTATAAGATGAAGTTTGTAATAACTTGATATCGTGAAGATGTATAAGATGAAGTTTATAATAGCTTGATATCGTGAAGATGTATAAGATGAAGTTTGTAATAGCTTGATATCGTGAAGATGCATAAGATATATATGATACATATATAAGATGTATTTTAAAAAAAACAGTCCATGATTTGATCATATTTGTTTGTTAATTCTTCTTCAGTAAATATAGAAATATTCTAGATTTGCCGCATCATTTGATATAGCGTCAGTGATTTGAAATACAAGATTACAGATGTTTTTTAAACTACATGAACAAATTTAGAAAACTTTCATTAATTTTCAGATATTATTTAGACCCCAGTTTATTTTTAAATGACGCAGGTCGGAGGGGCTGACATGGGAAAAGGTCGAATTGTCTGGGTTGGACAATAAACCGGAAAACCACGTGCTAAAGGCAAACGTTAAAGATTTCTCAACCTAAAAGAGAATAGGCCAATACCACAGTCTGTAAAACAATTTATTTTAGTTTCCAATTGGTAGACGTATTGTAAAACTGAAATCGACTTGACCGAGAACTTGTACGGTCTTCAAGTGGATCTAACCTATTTTATTGAGGAATATAAGTCGTCGGAAGCCAGAAAATGACTACCTACAGGCTTTATGTCTGGCATGTTTTTCCTATCCAAATTAAATGTAGAGCTAGAAACTAATTAGGGGTAATTGACATTAAGTTTTTTTGAATCTCTCGAGCGGGAAGTGGTCTAGATGTAAGGGTATCATCTGCCGGTCAGACCCGCCTTGATTTCCATCCATTGACAGTATATCATCTAGCAGTCAATATTAAACATGTATTGTATACACTGGGTCTTTTTTACACACCACCATCAACTTTCTTTTTCACGATGTTTTTCCTGCCAAGATTATTCCATTTCATTTCGTTCGGAATAGATTTGAACTGTTTAGGAAAAAAATTAATGAAAGTGTTACTATAAGCATATAGTTATGACAGCTGTCGTAGGAGAGCTGACATGGAATTGGACAATAAACCGAGTTCCCGTGTGTTACAGGCTATGTATGTTAAAGACCACTCGAGAGTAGAAATCTAAAAAAAGTACGCTAATGCAGCTGTGCTGGAAAAATGCCCCTCTTTGCACGCTGTATGGTCTTGCCCGCCTTCATTAGTCCTTAGGTGCAGAGGAGTAGTACGTAAAACTCCACCCATAGCATTGTTTTCAATCCTAAATGTCAACATCGTATACTCGTATCGTTAATGGTGAACTGCCCACCTAATACTACTAATAACTCGTAGTTGACAATCAATATTAATGTGAGATTATGGGAAAACAGTGACTATAATAATACTAGTATATAACCAGTGACTATATCTCGTCCAAACTACCGTCACTGTACGTTAGTACCAAATCGACCATTAACTGGACACTGATTAATGTGGACTAAAAATACTGGTAAATTAGTAACTGTCAAATATAGTCAGTAACTAATAATGAAAACATCCAGCGTCTAATCAAACAGGTCATTTACATTCTATTATAGCCATTATTTACCACCACTTTCCAGTTGGACCAATCTGTCTTTTATATCCAGTAGATTGGTCAGCATATTGATGAACTGTAACGAGGATGTTATTCAGCCCTGTCATGATATTATTACTATAATTAAACCATGGTATTTATTTGGCTGTATCTTGATATATTAAGTACCATTGTTTCGCAATGGTCATTTATAATGACTAAACTCTGCCCATTAACCACTAAAAGAGAGCTGTTATCCATCTTTAAAAGCATTCCAAATGTCCAATCCAATTTAATACACAATGATGATGTGATTCTGTAGAAGAGTTTAAGATTTATATTAATTAGTCAATACCTTATGGTACAATTCTAGGATTAATCGTGTAATTGACCCACAAGTAATAAACACGATTACCTCAATACCGGGTAAATTAATCTATCTCTAAGATTTTGAAATAAATTGAAATATCAGTATTGACAAATTATAACCTTTGACCTATGGAAAACATATTTATTACTAATTATAATTATAAGGCTGTATCCCCGAAAGCATTTCTGTGTACTAACCGATAAAGCTTTCTATGAGACCACTGACAAATATTAAATATTAGAAAAGAGTTAAAACCGTCAGTTTATGAAGTTAGTTCAGTAAAAAGAGATTTTGTTCTGTCATTTCCGCTTGCACAGCGTCATAACCTCCATGAAAATAATGATACAAATGCTGTTGAAACATTGATAGAAAAATATATTTATAAGAAATGTAATCGACCACATAATGAAATATTTTCCCCAGATTAAACTTAACTTCATGGTGTATAGCGATCGTTAATTCTTAATAAATTACTAATGAATGAATGAATAATAGATTTACCTCAGACGCAAGTTAGTCATTTGCTCTAACAGATATGGTCAGTCGATTAACAGGTTTCAAAGGTACCATGGAATATAGATTAGAATTTATAGACTTATGTAAACTTAAACATAATATTATTCTGTATCATTTCGTATGAACGTTTTAAAGGGAATAAGAAAGCTTACCACTAGAATAATTATTCTCCAGAGAAAGAAATAAATTGATATCTTTCAAATGCGAAGATCTTTATCTAGATCTACCGACCTGGAGCTTGAAACACGCCGCATAATACATAGCAGATATAATGGAAAAATTACGAACACGTTTCAAATCATTTGACATCTTGCAAATTAAGAATTAATTTAAGGATCATAAGACGATTATAAATACTAATGCCCACTATAGTGTTAAAATAATGTCGAAATTATTAACAAAACCCAAAAGGAGCAAGGCGAGTTTAAAAGTACGTATTATTCACTTCCAATAACCTATACCGTTGAGGTTGACATTTCCAAACCAATTTAGCAAATTAATAGAAAATTATTTCAGTCCACTAGCAGTTTATGGAAATTTGTTAGAGGAGACAAAAAGATTATTCCAAGGCGTTATGAGTTGAATAAATATCTCGACACGGCTTCAAGTCTTGTATGTTATAATGAGTGTGACGCTGCTGTTATCCAGCATTACATTTCTAAAATCGTCCTTTCAGCTTATGAAATAAATTTACTACTTTCCAGATGTGCTTCACCTAGCCTTTCTCTAATTCGAGTAAAAACAGAAGACCGCCATGAAGGTTGATTGATTGGTAGATGACAAGTTAACGTTCGCTTCCAGTAAATGCTGATATCGCAAACTATGTAGTTGTTGGAAGATGACAAGTTAACGTTCGCTTCCATTGTATGTTGATATCACAAACTAGGTAGTTGTTGGTAGATGACAAGTTAACGTTCGCTTCCAGCAAATGCTGATGTCACAAACTAGGTAGTTGTTAGTAGATGACAAGTTAACGTCCAGTGGATGCTGATGTCACAAACTAGTAGTTGTATAGATGCAAGTTAACGCCTCCAGCAAATGCTGATGTCACAAACTAGGTAGTTGTTGGTAGATGACTAGTTAATAGCAAATGCTGATATCGCATTCTATGTAGTTGTATTCGAAGTGGTTAGAAGTTGGATTGGTTCAATGAAGGCATGGTGTCTATACAGTTGTACGGTAGTAGATTAACCATCACGATGGTATAAAGCGAGAAAGTGGAATCATTTATTTGACTTATGGAAATAATTTGCAATTGTATGTCTTGTTATTCCCACATGTTGAATGATTCTCGTCCAATATCGCGAGGAATGAATGAAATGAGAATAACTGCTAATTAACCTGATATGTCCCCTCAGATTGTAGTTGGTGACAATAGAAACTCAATGAAACATTTCAAGGAATATCCGGTGCAAAGTGAGACCGAAACATCCAGATGTATGCATGGTTGGTCTCTACTCTCTACCAGTGTCATTGATAGACTAGATGTTCCGATCTAGTACGAGACGAACTTTGTCTAATCCTCAAATAGACACAAAGTAGGCGTTATTGAACCAATATCTTTACCACTTCCATCACAATGAAACAAGTACACGACTTCTCTTGGTTCATTATACTAGGAAAGTGACTCTTTGATTATTTCAAAATGTTGCCTTTTATAGCTGCATTAAGAAAATCTTACTTATGAGACTGAAAAAAGTAGATAAATCCATTGTTCAATTTCTAATTAAAAATCCTCTTAATGTTCATTAATGTCTGGGCTGCGTGAATTTAGCTCTTAATTCGCCTTTCACAATCTATATCAAAGAAGACTAAATCAAAGCCGTTTGATGTTTGAACTCAACTGGACAGAAATGGAAAGAGATTATTGTAGATATCTTAAAAGTGATTGGAAATGTCTTTACCTGTAGAATATCGATGTCATAATGGAGTCTTTTACCATTGATATATCATTACATGTACTTCCTCCCTGTATTACATTAGATCTTATATATTGGCACGTCAACTACTGTATAACTCTGGGTTATATTCTAGAGAGTGGTCCACTGTTGTAGTATTGTCTGTTTATAGAAACACCAGACATCACCTAACTCTAGGTTATATTCTAGACAGTGGTCCACTGTTGTAGTATTGTCTGTTTATAGAAACACTAGACATCACCTAACTCTGGGTTATATTCTAGACAGTGGTCCACTGTTGTACTATTGTCTGTTTATAGAAACACTAGACATCACCTAACTCTGGGTTATATTCTAGAGAGTGGTCCACTGTTGTACTATTGTCTGTTTATAGAAACACCAGACATCACCTAACTCTGGGTTATATTCTAGAGAATAGTCCACTGTTGTACTATTGTCTGTTTATAGAAACACCAGACATCACCTAACTCTGGGTTATATTCTAGAGAGTGGTTAACTGTTGTAGTATTGTCTGTTTATAGAAACACGAGACGTCACATAACTCTGGGTTATATTCTAGAGAGCGGTCCACTGTTGTACTTTTGTCTGTTTATAGAAACATCAGACATCACCTAACACTGGGTTATATTCTAGAGAGTGGTCCACTGTTGTACTTTTGTCTGTTTATAGAAACATCAGACATCACCTAACACTGGGTAATATTCTAGAGAGTAGTCCACTGTTGTAGTATTGTCTGTTTATAGAAACACCAGACATCATCTAACACTGGGTTATATTCTAGACAGTGGTCCACTGTTGTAGTATTGTCTGTTTATAGAAACATCAGACATCACCTAACACTGGGTTATATTCTAGAGAGTAGTCCACTGTTGTACTATTGTCTGTTTATAGAAACATCAGACATCACCTAACACTGGGTTATATTCTAGAGAGTAGTCCACTGTTGTAGTATTGTCTGTTTATAGAAACACCAGACATCATCTAACACTGGGTTATATTCTAGAGAGTGGTTTACTGTTATACTATTGTCTGTTTATAGAAACACTGGACATCATCTAACACTGGGTTATATTCTAGAGAATAGTCCACTGTTGTACTATTGTCTGTTTATAGAAACACCAGACATCACCTAACTCTGGGTTATATTCTAGAGAGTGATCCACTGTTGTACTATTGTCTGTTTATAGAAACACCAGACATCACCTAACTCTGGGTTATATTCTAGAGAGTGGTTAACTGTTGTACTATTGTCTGTTTATAGAAACACCAGACATCACCTAACTCTGGGTTATATTCTAGAGAGTGGTTAACTGTTGTACTATTATCTGTTAATAGAAACACCAGACATCACCTAACTCTGGGTTATATTCTAGAGGGTGGTTCACTGTTGTACTATTGTCTGTTTATAGAAACACCATACATCATCTTACTCTGTTTTATATTCTAGAGAGTGGTCCACTGTTGTACTATTGTCTGTTTATAGAAACATCAGACATCACCTAACTCTGGGTTATATTCTAGAGAGTGGTTAACTGTTGTACTATTGTCTGTTTATAGAAACATCAGACATCACCTAACTCTGGGTTATATTCTAGAGAGTGGTTAACTGTTGTACTATTGTCTGTTTATAGAAACACCAGACATCACCTAACTCTGGGTTATATTCTAGAGAGTGGTCCACTGTTGTAGTATTGTCTGTTTATAGAAACACCAGACATCACCTAACTCTGGGTTATATTCTAGAGAGTGGTCCACTGTTGTAGTATTGTCTGTTTATAGAAACACCAGACATCACCTAACTCTGGGTTATATTCTAGAGAGTGGTCCACTGTTGTAGTATTGTCTGTTTATAGAAACACCAGACATCACCTAACCCTGGGTTATATTCTAGAGAGTGGTCCACTGTTGTACTATTGTCTGTTTATAGAAACACCAGACATCACCTAACTCTGGGTTATATTCTAGAGAGTGGTCCACTGTTGTACTATTGTCTGTTTATAGAAACACCAGACATCACCTAACTCTGGGTTATATTCTAGAGAGTGGTTCACTGTTGTACTATTGTCTGTTTATAGAAACACCAGACATCACCTAACTCTGGGTTATATTCTAGAGAGTGGTCCACTGTTGTACTATTGTCTGTTTATAGAAACACCAGACATCACCTAACTCTGGGTTATATTCTAGAGAGTGGTACAATGTTGCACTATTGTCTGTTTATAGAAACACCAGACATCACCTAACTCTGGGTTATATTCTAGAGAGTGGTACAATGTTGCACTATTGTCTGTTTATAGAAACACCAGATATCACCTAACTCTGGGTTATATTCTAGAGAGTGGTACAATGTTGCACTATTGTCTGTTTATAGAAACATCAAACATCACCTAACTCTGGGTTATATTCTAGAGAGTGGTCCACTGTTGTACTATTGTCTGTTTATAGAAACATCAAACATCACCTAACTCTGGGTTATATTCTAGAGAGTGGTCCACTGTTGTACTATTGTCTGTTTATAGAAACACTAGACATCACCTAACTCTGGGTTATATTCTAGAGAGTGGTACACTGTTGTACTATTGTCTGTTTATAGAAACACTAGACATCACCTAACTCTGGGTTATATTCTAGAGAGTGGTACACTGTTGTACTATTGTCTGTTTATAGAAACACTAGACATCATCTAACTCTGGGTTATATTCTAGAGAGTGGTCCACTGTTATACTATTGTCTGTTTATAGAAACACCAGACATCACCTAACACTGGGTTATATTCCAGAGAGTGGTCCACTGTTGTACTATTGTCTGTTTATAGAAACACCAGACATCATCTAACTCTGGGTTATATTTATGACGTTTTTTTTCGTTATAACAATTTGATGAGATACGTATTATTATCGAGTTAAAATTATGAACCGAAATTACCAATACCAAATAAAACCCTTGTTAAAAACTAGAGGACTATAGTCAAGTATAACAAGAGAGCAGTATATATTTGTACGATGCTGTATTTAAATGAACATGGTTGCTCTAGTCAGTGGTAACCTATTCGTTTAATACAGATACCATTAATAGTCTACATGGACACAAGTAAATACAGGCAGATAATAATGTTTCTCTAATAGATCAGATAAATATAATATTGAAATATAATTGCAAACAAATCTTGTTGATAAAAAGGATAACAGGTTGTCGACCTATCAACATATTGATTGCCATTTCTCTGTATATACTTTCCCATCTCGGGGTATATTTTGGTGACTGCTAGAAATCAGTCCAGTAAAAAGCTCATCTTTGACAAGTTCATAGTTGTAGTTATTATGACGTACTTCTTTGTGTTATGTATTCAAAAGTGTCTATTTTATCATAACAAAAACACAAAAACCATATATTTAATTTTTTAGTATAAATTATTTCGCTACTGACAGTTGTCGGAGATAACAAATAGATGATGTTATATACCAGCTTCGAGACAAAATCTCAGTGTTCAATAACATTGTGAAATCCTTTTGTATTTACCAATAATGTTAAAGGAGGGAATATGGAATAATCCTTGTTTTATAAACTTCATTAAATTATAACTAACCCCCCCTTCCCCAAATTAATTATATCCCCACCCTCAATTTAATTATACCCCCTCCCAGATTAATTATATCCCCACCCTCAATTAATTATACCCCCCTCCCAAATTAATATATCCCCACCCTAAATTTAATTATACCCCCTCCCAAATTAATTATATCCCCACCCTCAATTTAATTATACCCCCCTCCCCAAATTAATTATATCCCCACCCTCAATTTAATTATACCCCTTCCCAAATTAATTATATCCCCACCCTCAATTTAATTATACCCCCTCCCAAATTAATTATACCCCCACCCCCAATTAATTATAACCCCCAGTTTTAAGTAGTTCTAAGTAAGTCCTGTTGTCTGTTGTTTGAATTGTAGATGTGAGTAACTTGAATGATAGTAATTATGATGAAAGAGTTTAAATTAGTCCATCATGGCATGCGTATAAACATCTCGACAGATAAATACAGTATACACACTGTTATTCCAATTCCTTACAGTTAGTAAAATGGCCGTATTTCATGCTCTATCCCATGGGATTTAGGATTTAGATCACTAATTGTTGCCGTCACAATCCTTACCGAGTCTTCTCTTCCGAGAATTGTTCATAACATGTTGAAGGTTACGAGATAAGGTTATACCGTACACTGCCTATATATGGAAGCTGTCCAGTACATTATCCGTCTAAATGAAGTCCTTGGTTATTCATTCGCTGCTCATTGTCCACAATTGGTGACAGAAGTGACCATTGATTTAAAATTTTTAATTGAAATTGGGGTGGGGTGGGGAGATATAGCGACTCAATTTCACAATTACTAGAACACGTAAATTACATAACCTTATTCACTATAAACTGATTTTATTTCACTTCTGCATTCTTATTACTGATAACTAGTGTTATTGCATTTATTGACTGATCACTGATAATTCATTAATCATCATTCCATCCATTTCCTTTCCTATTAATTCAGATTATTTTATCAACAACACGCTTTTAGCCTTCTTTCTCTTTCAAGATCAATCAAAGCATTGGTTATTACCAACGTGAAGATACAGAAATAAAAAAAAAAAAGAATTCCGATTAATTCACTTACTATAAGTGTCACCTTACTGTTTCATATGTATTGGCAGGAACTGTCTATTCTTATATCAATGCAATCTGCAATCTGCGACCTCATCTAATGATTTTCAAGGTTTATGCACCAACGAGCACCGGACACCAAACTTGCTCCAACTTTGATTTTCCAACAAAGGCTAGACCTCACGTATTGGGATTAATCTGTTAGAAATGGATTTGAAAGATGTTACTGACTGAAAATTCGACGGAAATACTTGTCGGCAATATTGAGATTACAAAACAGTAAAAGGTAACCTTTTTCATATTGAATTTTGATGATTTTTTTTACTAATTTGGTGCCACATAGCAGCCCAAGACGATACGATTAATTTAACTTAAACAGTGCTGAATACCGGTTAAAGTCATAAAGTGAAATTTGTAGATCCGTGTTTGAAAGACCCGATTTGTATTTCATTCATTTCTGTATCCATCTATCGACGTTGAAGTGTGTTCGATTTACCGTTCTATTCGTTCCACTAGGAACATTCGGTAATAAATTATTACAGTTTTTATAAGTTTTATATGTTAGTCAGTTACTTCATATTGCCCGCTTGGTTCAGGTCGCTAGGTTTCGAGTAGTAAAATAAATAAATTGTAAAAGCGTGAAATTAACAAGTGTTTGTAGTCTATATTTCTCGTATCACAGTCATTCTATTGGCTGAATTGTATTGATATCAACCTAATTTTATCTGGAATTAGATCTGTTTTGGGTCAAACTCAAGCAACGTGGATTTATTGCTAGCTCCTTATTAATGACGTTTTGATATAACAATTTAGGTTTGTCAATTCAACATTCCTTTCAGTATGTCCATAAAGCTAATAATATTCATATGATATTTTGGTTTGTCAACTCGACATCCTTTCAGAGAGTCCACATAGTTAATATTGTTTGTGTAGCATTTAGGTTTGTAAGACTGATTATCCCTTTCAGAATGCCAACATAGCTAACAATGTATATGTGGTATGTTTTTGTTACCTAGAAAAGTTGTTGTTAGAATATTAAGAAAGACGTCCCTGATACAAATATTTAAATTATTTTCGCTTGACCAATTTAGATCGCAATTGTCATATTCAGCGTATTATATTTATTGATTCTTATATCGGAACTGATTAGTTATTGAGTCTTGTTTTCACATGAAGTCATTTTGATATTTCTCCATAGATCCTTACCATTCACTCATAAAATTCTGATAACTCACACGGAATATTGATAAGCAATGTTCGAGCATCCTCGATTAAAAATATTATCAAGGTCCGAATCTAATTCTGGCTTCTGATAGTTATTATTGATAACAGGTAAGTTCGATTTCAGACTGACTTCTATCAATAATAACTATTAGAGACCAGATATAGAGTCAGTAAGTTTCAGACTGACCTCTTTCAATTGCAATATATTTGGGTTTTATTTTTTATTTGCATCTTGTCCGAATAGTTTTGACTTTTATAGTAATGATGGGTGTCGCGCGAAGCAGACCTTGCTTACTTTTTTCGAAATACCTGATGGTACTTCTTTTTGAAGAGTCCACTACAATAGGACTTTTAGTTTCTTTTGTCGAGATTTTGATGAACGGAAAAGTCTTGCTGGTACGGATTGTTTTATATTATCTGTTGAAACACAGTGAAACAACTAAAGAGAGAATGATAAACGAATTATTCCAAATAAACAACCGTTGATAACAGTCAATGTTCGTGATCAAATCTCGACTAATTTTTTATTTAATACAATTACGATGTATAATCAGTCTAAAGTGTGATTATTAAATCGGTTGAAAGTGATAAAGTAAGTCTAAAGATGGAGAGTTTTTAAATTCATTCTAACTATTGATTTATTTCAGATTTCACTCTGATTTTATTTTTGTCGTCTTGAAATATTGAAATAAAAATTAAAAAATATCTCGAGGAAAGAAAATACAATTTTTGCTTCAATACAAAATAGAAAAGTACCTAGACATAGGTGAAGAACTTTGGCATGATAAGAAAATGAGTGAAGTAGTGTTCTATGCATTTCTTGTCTTAATTCGGATATAAAGAGGACTAACGTGGTTAGATATAATAGTGTATGATTTAAAACAGAAATTGACCGATTTAGTAATTTAGATTTTATGGAATTTTGAGAAATCTCAGTATATTGAAACTAAGACATAGAAACTCAAGTTAATCCCGGTATTCTATCGATCTCTATACATACATAAACTCTAAAATGGCTTAAAACAAAGTCATAAAATCGGAGTAAAATGTCTATAAGATTAATAAATCATGGAGGTTTTATTGATGTTACATTGTTTAGGTTTTATTATCAGCCTTGATTCATTTCCTAATTACTTCTATTTATATTTTATTACCTCCCTTGTCTCTTAAACAATACAGAACCTAATATGTTCATTGGTTTTGATGCCTCAGTCTGACTGGTAGACAATGTACATTCATTTTTATTTAACGAATAAAACCAATATTCAAATATTAACCGGTATTAAACAATCAAAGACGGATTTCGGAGAGCAAGGGTAGAAAAAGGGGTAAGCTTGATACTGACCAGAAAAAATTTACTTTTTTTCCAGTCACTTGGATATCCAAAGAACACATTTCATGGCTACCCTATAGCTTCGAACTGTGGTTAGATAATTTTTATGTCTTCTTCCACCTTCTTATTTGAGCCTAATCCGGTTTAGAAAAGTAGGGCGTAAAACTACATTCATTACAGAATAATAAAAGTTTTATTTAGATTTTAATCCAGGATGAAATCTTCCTACGTTATATGAACACGGATCTTCCGAAGAACAGAGGAGATTTCCCCTTAATCTGATAATTAATCCCATACTATTTAATCGGCTATTGTTTATAATCCGGATTGTCGCTCAATGATATAAGGAGTATAATCTAGTCTCGATGGATTTGGTTTAATAAACTAGGATATTTCTATTAACACTGACACTATATTTATTTAGCAAAGTAAAAACTTTCTATAGCCCAGGAATTGTCATACAAAGACACAGAAGAGTAAATATATCAATCTATGTACAATTTATATTCAATAATTAAAATAAAATATACGAGTAAACCAGGAATAAGACCAAACTGACTGTGATACCAGATAAGTTATTTCAACACACATGTTAAGTGTATTTTATTCAGTTGATGTTTCTGAGCCCGCATTACCTACCGTTAAACAATCGCAATTTGATGAGCTGGTCCATCCAGTTTTACAATCAATCTTTCAATCTTCCTGCTTTTTAGATTCCCTCATACATATCAACCTGAATAATTGTACATAAAGCATTAGAAACCCTTTCATAACCTCCCTGCAGCAATCAAGTAGCATTTTTTCTCATACTTGTTACCTAGGCCAGTGCATCTATAGGAGAGTATCTCTTATAACACCTAATACTTGTGACCTAGGCCAGTGAATGAAAATAAAAATATGTAAATTTATTAAACGTCGTAAGACATTTTTTAAGAGACGAGACTTTTCTGAATACTGCTAATTTAACACCGGAGGGCTGACAGGCTTAAATACGCTAATAAATATATTCCTGAAAAAATCCTTTTATATGATCATTTCCAGTTACACCTTCTGTAAAACAATTCCCATAACTGCTACAAACATGTTATAGTGTATTGATTTCACCGCCTTAAGTAGATGTTATTAAAGATGGTAAAGTTCTGGTTTCCATATCAAAGGTTTGAGATAATACCACGGTGACAGATTGTCGATTTATTACACATTGAAACATTGCTTCTGGTTGCATCCATTAAATTGGAATTTAATTTGCTCGCGTTACTTACATCGTAGAATTTGAAATTATCTGTATTTTCAATCTAAAACAATGGCGGCTTCAGAATTTTGAAAGGACAGCGGAAGGGGGGGGGGGGGAGACAGTTTCAAATATTTTAAGGAGCCGACTGGAATAGTTTTGAGAATGCGAGACATTTATGCAATTTAACAAAGTATTATTCAGACATTTTTATCGACAAAAGAATATATTAAACAAGATAATAATTATGGGATAAATACACACTTCTTTCATACAATATGACGACACTTATACCCATGTATTCAACAATGTTTATATTTATCACATAACTATTGTCTTGTGTAATAATCATATTATAGTTTTACAATGAAATAAATCATTGTTCTTCAACAAAATGTATTTTTGAGTCTTTAGCATCAGTCTAGCTTATCGGACACGTAAGGAATACTAGGTCTGAGAATGAACATGAAAATATACCTGCTGCCATAAATAACATAAAAAAGAAATAAACATCCAAAAAACTAAGTAATTATCCATAAAGATGCATTTGATTATTGAAAAACGCTTAATAAATTGATTAAAAATGACTTAGTTTTGTGAGTTTTCCAGATTTAAGGAATTATGTTACTTTATGACACCAGGTAAGTTCACTGATGAATATATACTCATATTGACCATTCTTGAGAACTTAAATTGTATGTTCATACTAAGATGCAGTATAACTTGTGGTTTGGAATTTAAATTACACTAGAAAATTACATCGAAAGTTTTTTTAAACACATGACCTACATCAGTGTACAATTATGTGCAATTTATTTTCTATTATGGGCATACAATTTGGTGAATCAATCGGTTTGAATTTGTGTATTGTGCAACCTAAATATCTTATTTCAACTCGTATTATGAGGTCATGACGATACAATGCCTGGTTCGAAAGGGAGTGAAGGGTGTTAGACAGATTAGACCGACCCTGTTATTGGTAGAATAAGAGGGAAACTAGATACTAAAAAAACAACCAATAGATCTCCCTTCATCGACAACTGAAATAGATTTTACCTGACTGTTGAAATTCACCGAACTTCAGTTGTTCGCAGTTTATGGTGAGATTTCGCTCGTTTTACTGAATCATTGATGTCGCTTAATGAATTCAGATAATCTAGAAGGCAGTTTTCTTCTTTAACCTAAGATAATCTAGAAGGTAGTGGTTTTCTTTAACCTCAGATCATCCAGAAGGTAGTGGTTTTCCTTAACCTCAGATAATCCAGAAGGTAGTGGTTTTCTTTAACCTCAGATCATCCAGAAGGTAGTGGTTTTCTTTAACCTCAGACCATCCAGAAGGTAGTGGTTTACTGTAACCTCAGGTCATCCAGAAGGTAGTGGTTTTCTTTAACCTCAGATAATCCAGAAGGTAGTGGTTTTCCTTAAATCTGAGACAATAAATCAATAAATTAATTATATCGTGACGTAATTGCCATCTTGTCAACTTATAATCATCTCACTATTGTTTTTTAACAGAAGAAAAACGGACATTCCTTCAATCAAATTCTTTAAATATTTCATTGTAGTCTTCGTTACACACGAATCTTAAAATCACGATATTTTCAATCATGCCCAACCTACGAAATGTGCTGGAATTTGACTTTGATATGAACATTGACAAGACATGCCTTTGATTAAAGAAAAACTCATTTTAGTTATTTCATTAATGGTTATTTTTATATTAACATGAGCAATGACGAATTTTGCACGAAGCTTCTTCTTCCGTTTAATTTTTTTATTTGTGAACGTTAACATGCGATTTGTTTCATGCTTTGTGGCCGCGATCCACGACCTTTCAGGTTTTGTTCATTAACACAAAGCGTGATACGATATATAAGGACATGGTTTGTGTCTCGCTTAATGTATTACCAATTGATTATAAATGGAAATAAACCCATTATTGACATAAAACAAGTAAATCTTACCTATCTGTTAATCTGAAATCAAGATGACCTCCAAAAAATTTTCAGCCATTTAACATTTCTGCCACTTTCTATGATATCATATAATAGAACTGCGGGAACCTGACTTTAATCTATTATATATCAGTGGCGTATATAGAGGGTCCCTTTCGGGTGGGAGATAATTGAGAACATAGTTTCTATCCACTAACATATATAATGTTTGTGGTATCAGTATCCACTGGAAACGAACGTTAACTTGTTATCTACCAACAACTACATAGTTTGTGATATCAACATACAATGGAAGCGAACGTTAACTTGTCATCTACCAACAACTACCTAGTTTGTGATATCAACATACAATGGAAGCGAACGTTAACTTGTCATCTACCAACAACTACCTAGTTTGTGATATCAGCATCCACTGGAAGCGAACGTTAACTTGTCATCTACCAACAACTACCTAGTTTGTGATATTTTGAATAACTGTATTACATACTGGAAGCGAACGTTAACTTGTCATCTACCAACCACTACCTAGTTTGTGATATCAGTATTTGCTGGAAGCGAAAGTTAACTTGTCATCTACCAACAACTACCTAGTTTGTGATATCAACATACAATGGAAGCGAACGTTAACTTGTCATCTACCAACAACTACCTAGTTTGTGATATCAGCATCCACTGGAAGCGAACGTTAACTTGTCATCTACCAACCACTACCTAGTTTGTGATATGTGATATCAGTATTTACTGGAAGCGAACGTTAACTTGTCATCTACCAACCACTACCTAGTTTGTGATTCTATTATACTGGAACGAAAGTTACTTGTCATCTACCAACACAACCTATTGGTTGTGATATCAGTATTACTGGAACGAAGTTAACTTGTCTAAACATACCAGTTAATTTCTGGAAGAAAGTTATTGTCATCTACCAGCGACTACCTAGTTTGTAATATCAGCATACACTGGACGTTAACTTCAACCAACATATCATTTCCAAGCCAACCCTTCCAAATTTCAATGGAAAATTGGAACATATGCTAAGCTAGACTAAATTCGGCGGTCTTATTCTTACAGATACCACATCGGTTTATGAAGAAAACATGTTGGCCCCAAAGTCGGTCTATTATTTGGTCGAGCTTAGCGTTCCGATATACATGTTCCTAGATCGCTATCAAGGTTTGAAAGTATATGAGAAACAAGGACTTCCAAACCATTGTCTAAAGATACAGTTAAATTTCTCGACTGGTGTACAGTTTTCTCTCTTTAAGTGATGTTCATTCAAGTAAAATAACGCCGACCTGTATTCTGTGAAGCTATTATTATAATTCAATTCATCGCGCCTGACTCAATTAAGGCCGTCTAGAATATCTAACGGCGCGTGATCAAATAAAAAACCAGAAGGAATTAATAAAGGTTTAATCACAACTGACTTTTAAAATAATTTGAATTAGTTAGACGATCATTATTCGGTGTATCGGTTCAAAACTTCAAAAGAATTTTTACAGATATATCAGGCCAATCGCTTTAAAATTTTCTATAGAATCGTATTAACTTGGAACATGTATTAATTTTATTCGATTTAAAAATATCCTTACTTTCCAGTTTCTTACAATGCTCTTTCCATCCCTCTTGTTTATGAACCCGTCTGTTTAGAAATACTCTTTCTTTGACTTTAACCATGTGGGCTGTATTAATAATTCCATTGTACTTTTTGGGGTTCGTTCCGTAGCCTTTGGTAGGCTAAAATTCGAGTGAAGTTCGTTGTTCTCTAAATGGTACATTTTAACATATTTCTATATTCCATATTCAGGGTTTTAGTTGTAGATATTTTGTAATTGTATTCTGTTTTTCGTTTAAATAGCTTATAATTATCTTACTCTTATTCTAGTCCAATTTTCAGAAGTCGTTCTCCTAAATTGTAAGCCGGAGAATCTTGAAAATACACAACATAAACAACTATATTTTACAAGGATAACAACTTAGGTTCACAAGTCCGCCATGACAGGGATCTTTCTACCAGCTGGTACTTGGCCAAATCGCTTGACATTGATCTTTCCCGGATTATCAATACCCATTTACAGCTGGGTGGACTGGAATTATGAGTGAAGATGACTTATTCAAGGTCATCGAACTTTCACACACCGATCGAGATTAGAACTCACGTCCGACATTTTCATTGTATCCAAGCAAATGACGTCATGATGTTAAGAACCAACGCTCTAACCACTGTGCTATAAAACCCCACAAAACTATAATTCTGTAATGAACGAAATCCCGAATAATAACCAGTGAAGTTGATTCGTTATTCTTTATTCAAGAATAACTTCACACTGCCGGATGAGAAGCAAATGACAATAAGAGCAATTATACGAGAAATCGAAACGGTTAGAAAGATACAAATATAGAAGGTTTTACCAACATAATGTAAACATGATCAAAGGTTGGAAAGAAATAGAGCCTTTTAATTAAAGAGATTGTAAAGAGTTTGTCTAGCCTTTTAATGTGTATCGAGGAAACTTTTAACTTTTACTGCGGGCATTCTAATTATATCATTTTAGTCTGCGGTTGGGTACGAATATGTCTGTAGAAGCTACATCATTTCCGGTCTACTCTTTCTCGATTTCCAGGAACCATTTGGTGGAAAAATTACAATGACCAAGTAGAAATTAAAAGTTCCACGATATACACCAAAAGGCTAGTTATTCTCTGTACATCCCCTTTAATAATTTAATCCAATTTCGAGAATTTGCCGTAATATCCTTTTTAATTCCAAGAGTAATGTAAGTCGTTATAATTGTATGTTTCCATGTACATGTATTCTCACTTACAATATTATATTTCTATTTAATCCTTTGAATCTTTTGATCCAATGTTGATAATCAGTTAACTAACACGCATAATAAACATTTCCGTTAAAAGGTTTCAATAATATCAAATTACTATAGTGTGAATCATGCTGTATTCATACAGGCGGTACAATAACCTTTAGATAACTGAGAGAAAATATAAACAACACATGACATAAAATCGTATGTATGCAAGTAAATTAAATAAATAAGAAAGCTAGGAAGCTGTGATTAGAAGGACAACCTTAACGTAATTATCAGCTTATCTCAGCGATCCTTTAGATCGTATATAGTAAGAAAAAGCCAGTGTTCTAACAAGAGTAAGCGTTAACCGCACTTTCTTGCCACACAGTCATCATTTGCTAACCACACCATTCTCTCCATCCAATCATCAACTGTTAACTGCACCATCTCGCCACCCAATCATCAACTGTTAACCGCACCACCTTGCAACCCAATCATCAACTGTAAACCGCATCATCTCGCCACCCAATCCTCAACTGTTAACCGCACCACCTTGCAACCCAAACCTCAACCGTAACCGCACTATCTCGCCACCCAATCCTCATCTGCTAACACAACCATCCCGCCTCCCAATCTTCATCTGCTAACCCAACCATCCCGCCACCCAATCCTTAACTGCTAACACAACCATCCCGCCACCCAATCCTTAACTGCTAACACAACCATCCCACCACCCAATCCTTAACTGCTAACACAACCATCCCGCTACCCAATCCTTAACTGCTAACACAACCATCCCGCCACCCAATCCTTAACTGCTAACACAACCATCCCGCCACCCAATCCTTAACTGCTAACACAACCATCCCGCTACCCAATCCTTAACTGCTAACACAACCATCCCGCCACCCAATCCTCAACTGCTAACACAACCATCCCGCCACCCAATCCTTAACTGCTAACACAACCATCCCGCTACCTAATCCTTAACTGCTAACACAACCATCCCGCCACCCAATCCTCAACTGCTAACACAACCATCCCACCACCCAATCCCCAACTGCTAACACAACCATCCCGCTACCCAATCCTTAACTGCTTACCACATCATTTCGCCACACAGTCCTCAACTGCTAACACAACCATCCCGCCACCCAATCCCTAACTGCTAACACAACCATCCCGCCACCCAATCCTTAACTGCTAACACAACCATCCCACCACCCAATCCTCAACTGCTAACACAACCATCCCACCACCCAATCCTTAACTGCTTACCACATCATTTCGCCACACAATCCTCAACTGCTAACACAACCATCCCGCCACCCAATCCCTAACTGCTAACACAACCATCCCGCCACCCAATCCTTAACTGCTAACACAACCATCCCGCCACCCAATCCTCAACTGGTAACCGCACCATCCCGCCACCCAATCCTCAACAGCTAACCCCACCATCTCGCCACCCAATCCTCTACTGCTAACCCCATCATCCCTCCATCCACTCCTCAACTGGTAACCGCACCATCCCGCCACCCAATCCTCAACAGCTAACCCCACCATCTCGTCACCCAATCCTCTACTGCTAACCGCACCATCCCGCTACCCAATCCTCAACGGCTAACCACACCGAACACTAATCAGGAACTTGTGTTAGGTTGTAATGAGAACATGGCCTAGGTCACACTTTGTGTGAGAATATGAACATGGTAAATTTCCTCGTTTGAGAGAACATTGATGTATTTCATCGAAACTTTTCAAATTATAATCCACGTTACAAATAATAATCTGATAACAATTATAAAAGAAACAGGAAGTTGAGAGTTTAATGGGAGTTTTTAATCCAAACATAAAAACTGTCAACTCTGACAAGGTTGTTGATTATTTCTCTGAAAGAAGTTTATTCGGGATTGGTTTTATAATGGAACATTAATAAGCGTAAGATTTAGGGAGTTCGCCGGCTTCTTCAGAAGAAATGAAATGAAATGGATAAAGTCCATCTTTTATGCACCTAATGAATCAATGAAGACGGAAAACGTCCCGCTGTATGCCATAAGGGAAATTTATCTTTGTCAAGAAACGTGTATTCGACAAATCCGTTTCTTGCATCTTTACTGATTTGTTTATCTGGTATACATTGATCTGGTCGTATCTCATTATTAAGACCTTCATTATTAGTGGCGAATGTCACGAGCTCTTTTCACCCAACGCCAAATGGTACTTCTCTTTCAGGAAGTACTTCTATACAACTTTTACTTCCGATATCGCCATTCTTTGGACGTGATTTATCTATTCGTATTTTTATTATACAAACGGGGTAAATCTAAAACTTTTAGATGCAAATTGGTTAATAAGCAAGATTCAGATGGCAGAGATAAACGTCTGTTTACTGAATGCTAATTTAATTGTTGGGGAATTTACATTTATAATTGTATAATTTTCAAATAACGGATATAAAATAAGGAATCGGTCCAGTTGTTCGAGTACAATTTCAGGCTTAAATGTTGAGGAGTTAATTCTTTAATCGTATTGAATGTGCGTTTTCATGATTTCTACATTTAAATCCCAAGATAACTAATTTCCTAATTTCTTTCTCTTTTCTAATTTCAGGTTCTCTGTGTCCGGTCTGTGAAATTCCGGAAGATTTATTTAAAGTGATATTCTGGCTTGGCTATTGTAATTCTCTAATGAATCCAGTTATCTACGCATGCTCCAGTCGGGAATTTAAACGCGCGTTTAAACGGATATTGTCTTGTAAATTTCGTAGACGACCTCGTGGATTTTTAATTGATACAACGGAGCGTTCGTCTTCTACATTGGACATGAGTCGTGTCGGCTGTCAACTGACTGAGATAGGAGTAACTGACTTCAAGAAACAATACACGTCATTACGACAGAAACACCCGAGTAGCCCCATGGCTCGCTATCAAACTATTAACAAGACTAGTGCCTCCACCGACAACTCGCCTCAAGCATCGCCAGAATCGCCCATTCACAGTCTTCGAATGTTTCAATTAAAACGTAGACTGAATAATGAGAACATAACCGGAAGTCAAAGCATGTATGACACCCTAACCGGAAATGGATGTGTGAAATCTAAGGAGGGTGAAAATGACCGAGTGAACGGACTAACATTGTGTAACACAAACAGTCGGCTCTATGCTGATCAGACATACCATTCTCAAATAACATTAGACGGAAGTTTCGCTGACGACGAGGATTACGTCAACTCCGTCATTGTTAATAGTAGAAACCATAGTAACGGTAACGGTAACGGTAACGGAACTCCGTTACGTGTTATGAATATTGCGGAATGTTAACAGCATTTGAATTTTGTGACGTCATATTATTGTGTGAATGCCAGAATCTATTGGTTAACGGAAGTGGTTCATACGGAAATAAGTGTTTGATCTTGGGTTTGTTTTTCTGGAAAAGAACCGACGACAGAAGTTGAATCTATTGCATTTATTTCACATTATAAAAGAAACACCGGGACATTGAGTTTGATGATATTTGTTCGAAAAAGTTATTTATTTTAGGGCTTTAAAACAAAGTCTTCAAGTGATACGCACAAAATCTTTTAAAAATCTTTGAAGTGGGCTTATTTAGTATCATGGGACGGAACTAAGTGAGCAATTATAAAAAAAATTAAGTTTTGTTGGCTTTTTAAATTTATTCAAGAAATTTCATTGATTTGAGGCAAACACTTATTACAGAAGACCGAAAGTTTGAGTGGCCGAGGAAGTGTCTGTATACGTCGTGAGGAGCAACACAACCTGTGACGAGGCAATGATACAAGGTATATTCCGGAAAAACTGATTTCAGACAGAAACCACACATACCAGAATCTTGACCGGCTATTCATATCTCTCCTCACACGGTTCATAGTGATATCCCATCTTATTGAAATAGTCAGCTCTCGGTGATCTTCTTATGTATTGTTTATAACATCAGTGTGCTTTAACTATAAATCCACAAACAACGAACAAGTCTTTTTTATTTCAAGTTTTCGGGGATGTTCTGTTGGAATTGAGAACCATAATATAACAATATAATAATATTCTGAATGAGAATCATCAAGGAATTCAGTTATTTTATATTAATTGGGTGAAGACGTTTAAGACGAACTCATTTATTGACTAGTTGAAATATATCATCTACAACGTTTAAGACCCCCCCCCTCCCCCATGTAAAATCCCAATACATCCACTACAGCAGCAACCAAAAAGAAAATAACATAATAGCACACAAACAGTAATAAATCAAGGCATCTAAACCCATAAGTAAGAAGGAATGTATCAAAGTCATCTACGTCCAATGCAAAATATAATTATCTCTTCTTGAAAATTGAAATTAATGGAGTTTTACGTCCTAATCGCCTGAACTTTATGGACGAATGAAGACGGGTTACGTCATGCATAATGCTATAAGGGAAATCTTTCCACGACAGCGGTATTAGCATACTCTCTATGCAATTTTCAACTGTCGAAGGATCTTCGTACAGCTTGTAGTACATGGGGCCTCGAATTATTGTTCCATCATAACGACTAGACGCTTTTTTCATGTCAATCCCTCCGACCTGCATCACTGATAAGGGGAAACCGGGCTGAAAAATCCGAAAGTCCATCTCACCCTAGCCGGGATTGCACCCTGGACCTTCAGATTAGCGAGCAAGTGTCTAACTCACTAAGGGACAATACACTTTTGCTGGACCTTTGTATTGCCGGCATTCTAAAGCTTACCAACTCTTTTACACCAGTGGCCTTATTCTAGAAAACCTAATTGAGATAACTAGGAAATATATTAATCTTATTGGTTAATACAATGAGTTAATTATGTTATCTAGAATAAGACACCTGTAGTAGAAGCAGTTGGTAGAAATACCGACCACGTCCGATTCACAAAATATATTCTTGCTGGCGAAACAGCAATGCATGAATTTGGTTAAACACGTCTTTGGTTCAAACGAGATATGGATTAGGCACAGAATTGTGACTATAACATCAATAACAAATGGAAATAATACATATGAAACTACGTATGGTTTTTATATTTGGAAATAATACATATGAAACTACGGTTGGTTCGTACATAGAAATAACACACGAAACTACATATGGTTCTTACACGGAAATAACACACACGAAACTATGTATGGTTCTTATATGGGCATAACACACATGAAACTACGTAATATGGTTCTTACATAGATATAACATACATGAAACTACGTATGGTTCTTACATAGAAATATGAGCACACAAAACAGAAGCACAACAAAACAATATGAGACTCTTTGGAGAAACAATTTACAGCGAAATGTCCGACATTTTATGTTTATCGTCAATTTGTCATAAATAACAAGATGTAGAAAAACATTTCTGTATTGGTCAGTGTATCGAAAACTAACAACTGTTACGTCTCTTTATACGATGTATGATAGTATACGTTTTGTAGGTGGATTGTTTGGTTCTATATGATAATACAGTGACGTACAGAATATTGTTTGTGATAATGGTGAAAATCAGTATTGATATATTTTATATTAAACTAGTCATTTAACTTGATAGTTAATTTTCCTCGTTAAATGGACTCATACAGCTCTCTAATACCATCGTTTCATTAGGACTATTACTGAAAGCTCCCTATTAAATGGCACTAATAGGTGATAATTGTCCTTTTGTTCTGGTAAAATATACCATTAACTAAATACGCTCGTACTAATTTATACTCAATTTGCTGACTAGCGTGTACGTATGTCCGTTACAAAAGCAATTTTTTTTCTTTACATGATGCACCTTTTTCTCTAGGATAAATGACTGAGTGCGGTAGACAATGAGAACCCGGGACATCCTAGAAGTAGTGTTTGAAGTTAAGATCCAAAGACAATGTTAGAATTTGAGACCCTGGGATATCCTAGAAACAATGTTAGAAGTAAAGACCCTATAGAAACAGGGTCAAAAGTTAAGACCCTAAACTAAAACGTGTCTAATTTAAGCCCTCAATATCCTGAAAGCGTGTAAATTTAAGCCCCCGGATACCAAAAAGGGCAAAATTCTTTTTCCTAGAATGATGCAATTTAAGCCCTCTAGGAAAAATGACTGAAGCGGTAGACAATTAAACCCGGGGATATCCTAGAAACAGTGTTAGAAGTTAAGATCCAAAAAAACAATGTTAGAAGTTAAGACTCCTGGGATATCCTAGAAAAAAGTGTTAGAAGTTAAGACCCTAAAAGAAACTGTGTCAAAAGGTTAATACCCAAAGGATATCCTAAAATACATTGTTAGAAGTTAAGACCCCTTGGATATCCTAGAAACAGTAAAAGTTAATATCCAAAGGATATCCTAGAAACAGTGTAAAAAAGGTTAAGATCCTAGGATATCCTAGAAACGGGTGTAAAAAAGGTTAAGATCCTAGGATGTCCTAGAAACAGTGTAAAGAAGTTAAACCCAAAGGATATCCAAAGAAACAGTTTTAAAAAAACGTTAAAAAGGACCCAAAGGATTTTCGATAATACGCTTTCCCCCATCTATCTTAACTACTAAATATTGTCTAACAGCACCAAGTCAAAACATCAAGCAAATTGAGAAATAAACTACTCAAAATATGGAAAAATAGCCAATCCTGCTTGGATAAAAAGGTAGGTTAGCTGTTCAATATGTCTGATATTAATTCCGTCTACATTTGTACTTGGCATTGAAATTTGGAAAGTAAACACCTGCAGCTGACAGATATGTCGAGGACTTTATTTCATGTATCGGTCTTCAGACTACACTGGTGCCTCATATCTTCAATATGATCTGATCAGTATACGTGCTAACTAACATGTAAGTATGTTCCCGATTTATGTTTTTTGATCAGTGATGAAATTTTATTCGAACGGGTCGCCGTGTATAAAGAGTTAAGATTAGGTGTTTTACCACTAAGTTTGGTTTTATAATACAACCTATATAAGATTACGCTTGTTAACACCAACTTGGCTGTAAAAATAAATAAATATGGATAAGGAGACGCTGTTAATAATGTTCTTTATCACTCATCGATACAAAAAATTTAAAAAAAATTTTTAAAAAGTTTAATTTTATATATGATCTGTCGTGTAATAATTGATACGTTGATTGTTCTATTGAGATCCTGTTGTACGAATATATCATTGACGTCACTGCTATTAGCACTATATTATTCCTATATATATATATATATACGGTTTATTAACAAGAAGGGGCGATAATCACCAACACGTGGAGGTTATAACTATACAAATACTCAAATAGATGATAACAACGTTTTATTTCATGGACAAGTTCACATCTCGAAATTCACCCATTTCACCTCAACGTCTTGTACGTAAATAAAAAACTAGATGAAATAAAAGTTTAGAAATATATAAAATCACTTGTTTACATTGATAAATAGTCACATCTGAAGATCTCTACACTTTTTCCATTTCCAGCTTATGAAGGTACTAAACATAACACACTAGGCTTCAGTTTATTGTCTCATTAATTTAGTTTTTCTATATATATATATATATTCCTGAAAAGAAAACTAGGCTTTACCTTTAGCGGAGACTGAATCCTGGACAAGCAGGTTAATAAGCAAGAGTCTTAACTCACAGAACTATAGAGGTACCACAACCACGCTACATAATATAACCCTTATTTTAAGATATTTTAACAATTTATATACTTCTAGAAGAAGTCTAGTTTATAGTGGGTTTTGTTAACGAAGAAAAACACAAAGAGTCCTTGCTCATTAAACCATTTCTCGTTGAGTAGAGTATTTTCTCTATTTATTGAGCGTATCGACATGCGTCTGTAAACGACATACGTCAGTAGTATTTGCTGTTAGAGTTAAAACAACATTTGCTTAAACAATGTTTGAAATCAGTTTCAATAGCGACATTCTTTGAACTATTGTTGTATTGGGTCCTATCTATTTTATTTCACCGCCGATCGATGTCATTTTTTCTCGGTCAGGCTGAGGAAATACATTGGAATTGAGGAAAGAAAACAAACCATTTTAACCCAGATCAGGTCTCAGGAAATGGATATTAACGTTCCACTCCTGTAGTCTCGTTTTGATTTGTGAAGTAATGTTCAAAGAAAAATAAACTGCATAAGTACATTTCTGTTTTTTGTAATTTACATTTACGTACCGTTTTTCGGCTTCTGCCTTGAGAAATGAAAACACACGCAATATGGACGTTTCTATCAGTGAAAATAAATGAAATGTAGTTTTATGTCCTACTCTTCTGCTCTGCACCTAATGAAGACGGGTAACACCATGCAGTGTGCAATGAGGGAAATTTTACCAGGACAGTGGCGTTATCCCACTCTGTTTGAGATTTCTATCCGTCGAGGGATCTTTATGTGTTCATTGTACCATTTGAACGACAATACGCTTTTTCCACGCCCGCCTCTCATATGTCAGAAGTAAATGAAATGAAATGGAGTTTTACGTTCTACTATTCTGCACCGTATGGGATATTGATAACGGTTGCCAATAGTAAAGACAAACTGTTGTACGTTGAGCGATAGAATGGATTGGAATAGTCGTCATGGGTTCTTCGCCTGGATCGGTGTGTGAAAGTTTGATGACCTTAAACAAGTCTTTGCTCATAATTCCAGTCGACCAAGCTGTAAATGGGTACGGATAATCTGGGAAAGATCAATACAAAGAAGGTTTGAACTTGGACCAGCCGGTTGGAAAGAATAATTGTGAAATTAAGTTGTGAATTTGTAAACATTATTTATCCCTACCTTATTCTTTAATATAAGATTTGAATGGAATTTAGAAGAAGCACAAATACAAGACAATACTATGGAATATGCACACTTATTTAATAAGGTTACAAAATACACCTTGTGCCTATTCCATAGTATTGTCTTGTATTTGTGGTATTATATGAACCTATCATCCCTACCTGGAATCTAGCGACATTAGAGTAAATATCAAGATTAATAATACGGCATGACTGAAAATATGATGTACATAACAAAATAATCTTCTATCATTCTCGCGTTAAACACCGGGGCTGGAATCTCCACTCTTTATAAATCATTACAATCTAAAAAAACACACGTCTTCCTTGTGAACAATAGTTGATAAAAAACCATAAACAATAGTCTTTCTATAGGATACACAAAACTTTCATTCTTATTGTGACGAATAAATTGACACAAATAAAACAGTTTATGACATATAGAAATCAAATTAACGTGGGCGACCAGAATACATAGTTGATACTTCAGGCCCCAGTCAGAAAGATAAACAAACAAGTAACAGCGTACACACCTTGTGAAATACATGTACAACAATTCGACGTTACCAGGTTAATGACGTCAAGTTATCAACTCTCAAACCCACGTTAAAACTGTCCGTCCTCTGTGGTTTGCCAGCTGTATTATAATCATTTGCATTTATTTGCTTATTTGTGGATTGTTTTAATTAATATATCCTTAATAATACATGAAAGTACCAGAACTATAGATCCGGGCTGTGTTTCAATGGAAGATACATAATACTAGTACTACATGGGAAGTACCAGTTTCAATGGTCAGATACCCTCATACAATGAAAGTACCCTGAACTACATGAACGTACCATGTTTCAATGGTAGATACATCATACTACATGAAAGTACCAGAACCCCAGACCCGGTACCATGTTTCAATGGAAGATACATAATACTACATCAAAGTACCAGAACCCCAGACCCGGTTCCATGTTTCAATGGAAGATATATAATACTACATCAAAGTACCAGAACCCCAGACCCGGTTCCATGTTTCAATGGAAGATATATAATACTACATCAAAGTACCAGAACCCCAGACCCGGTTCCATGTTTCAATGGAAGATATATAATACTACATCAAAGTACCAGAACCCCAGACCCGGTTCCATGTTTCAATGGAAGATATATAATACTACATCAAAGTACCAGAACCCCAGACCCGGTTCCATGTTTCAATGGAAGATATATAATACTACATCAAAGTACCAGAACCCCAGACCCGGTTCCATGTTTCAATGGAAGATATATAATACTACATCAAAGTACCAGAACCCCAGACCCGGTTCCATGTTTCAATGGAAGATATATAATACTACATCAAAGTACCAGAACCCCAGACCCGGTTCCATGTTTCAATGGAAGATATATAATACTACATCAAAGTACCAGAACCCCAGACCCGGTTCCATGTTTCAATGGAAGATATATAATACTACATCAAAGTACCAGAACCCCAGACCCTGTTCCATGTTTCAATGGAAGATATATAATACTACATGAAAGTACCAGAACCCCAGACCCTGTTCCATGTTTCAATGGAAGATATATAATACTACATCAAAGTACCAGAACCCCAGACCCGGTTCCATGTTTCAATGGAAGATATATAATACTACATCAAAGTACCAGAACCCCAGACCCGGTTCCATGTTTCAATTGAAGATATATAATACTACATCAAAGTACGTTTTAGGCCAAATAAGTACAGGAAGGTAACAATAATAAACCAGCATGGCAGCCGTAGAATAAGATATTCATACGCCGTGACTGTCAGGCTGTGTACATATTTTGATACCTGAACAAGAAACGTTAATACATTACATATCAGAATCACAGAATCATGACCACTTAATGTCATATTTTTAACAATCTGTTGTATGTGTCTCACGTAAATCTATAATGACTCTGTCAATTTTCTTACCGCAGTCACGATCGAGATTTTAATTTGAAAGAGTTCACCACATGATCAATCAAATGATATTTAACTGTCAGAACTTTCCAAATGGCAAATCAATGGCATTTAACTCACTGTTAAATCATCACAAAAGTGTTTTATACACCCACATGAAATGTGAGGTGTGCCGTCACCCATCTCGGTCCGTTCGTGCGGAGCGACATCGAAAAATATTTAGTATGAGTTATTTCCCTTGTTTTTGAAATGCTCCTAAACACTCTACGATGATGTGAGAGTGTGTAAAAACCCAATGATAAACCCTTTTGAAAATCAGCGAAATCGGAAAATATTAAGTATGAGTTATTGCCCTTGTTCAATTTTATCTCATTTTAGCTACCATTTGAATACCAATCAAGAAAAAAAAAAACATGATCAGTACGAGTTTTGAAGAATGAAGAATATCGAGCAACTCACGCCACACCATTCAGGCCCGAGTTTCACCGCCCGGATCTCAAGGATTATCAACAACCAAACCAACAAGATAGAAACTTGTCATCTACCAACAACTATCTAGTTTTTGATATCAGCATCCACTGGAAGCGAACATTTACTTGTCATCTACCAACAACTACCTAGTCTGTGATATCAGTATCCACTGTAAGCGGTCGTAAACTTGACATCTGCCAACAACTACCTAGTTTGTGATATCAGTATCCACTGGAAGCGGTCGTAAACTTGACATCTGCCAACAACTACCTAGTTTGTGATATCAGCATCAACTAGAAGTGAACTTTACTTTTCATCTAAATCTGATAATCAACATGTTTGCTTTTCCCAGTTTTACTTTTTGTAAATACAAAGAAACCAACGAAGCCATTAGATAAAATAAATCCTAGTTCCGTCTATTTGCTTTATCATATTGGTTAAGATTCTTTAACATTCGGCATTTCGAAAATATTCCCACATGCAACTAAAAAAGTCTGACATTATTTCCAAAATAAAAAAAAAGATATTGACCAGGGAAGATTTATTTGATGTTGTCGCTTTATAAATAACAGTGAAATATATTTCAGGACGAAGCCAGGATGTGTCTGTCTGTCGTACCGAAATGGAATTAAAAACAGTTTTGCGTCCTACTTTTCTGCATTCGATTTGACCTGAAGATGATGTTAGAAATCTTAGACTGTGAATCTGAGAAGTAAAATATAGAGATATAAGAATATCTTGTCATACACATATTGAATTTGTTTACGGAATTTAATCCTAATGAAATTACAGCGTGGGAGAGATTACAAAATTTATTAATATCTACTTCAAATACAGAGTTTGGCCTAATCTAATGATAGATGAATAAAACCCATGTTAAGTTGTTTCAAGATGTTCTAGGAAATGACTGAGCTGTCTAATAAACAGAATAATTACTCCAGAGGTATCAGTTCTCAACATTCACTCATAACAACACGGCGATTCTCTTCATGCAGTACACAAACCACAAACCAAGAAATAATTTTCAGTTCACGTAAGGTATTGAATCTCATATATTAAGGCCAAACAGTCTGAAATAAGATACCTGTTCTCTGTATTCCATTCAAACTAGCTACTAATGGGTACAGATAATTCAGATAGCCCATTGACAAAATCTGATGACCTCGAATAAGTCATCTGTCCAGATTATTTCAGTCGACTAAATAAATCATCTTTCTTCAATATCATATTCGACTTTCTGTGAGTCGGCATTGAATAACCTGGCTGTAATTTAGATAAAGGACAATAGGTCTTAGAATGAACATAAAATTTGAAAATCTTAAATTTTGCCAGAAAAGACCTCTATTCATCAGTAAATATGCTTGCTGTCATAAATAACATAAAGATTATCCCAAAAATAATTAATTATCCACAAAGATTCATTTGATTATTGATAAACAAGGTTTTGTGACTTTTTTTTGTGAGTTTTCCAGATTCTTTATGACACCAGGTAATTTCACTGATGAATATACACTCATAATGACCATTTGTAAGTACTTACAAATTTTAAAAACCGTCAGGTTTTTATACAATTTATGGAATAAAATACTGCTTTAGTTTCTATTGTTCTGAATCTGAGCATTAGCTTTAGCTTTTAAGATCTTACAAATGGTCAATTGACTCCATGTAGTGTACAATGCGGGAGAAATTACTAGCTCATGGGCACCAATCCACGATTACCATTTGCCCTAGCAACTAGACATCTTTTCCACGTAATGCGTGAAACGACGTAAAACTCATCATAGTGCAGGCTTAGCGTACGGATGTTGTTTATCAACAGAGCGAGGGGAGTTTGATATGATTGACAGATGCCTGACCTCAGCCATCATTAGTAGTCATCACTAGATGATCTTGTCTACAACTAGACTAGGATATTCGAGAAAATAGCGATATCATTAATACTTGTAGACAGGATTAAAGGTTAATGAAATAACAGAATCACTGTCACATGATATCCATCAAACTTATCTCGGTTATATCACAATCAATTATTATTATCATTATTATTATTATTATTATTATTATTATTATTTATTATTATTATTATTTTTTTTATTGTTGATTTTATTTGTTGTTATTTTTTATTAGTTAAATGAAATATTTATTAAACTAATCAGTAATAGTGTTCACAGCTCTCTGTCAATATTTAAGCTTCAAAATGTGCTTTAGAACAAGCTTTTATTAAAATGACTCAATATTTTTTAAGACTCTGCGATAAATATAGAAATGGATAGTTAAATCATAGTTTAAGGTATTTTAAACGAATAATGAGAATTTCGTGCATTCTGTACTTCTAAAAGGGAAATATATTCTAACAGACAAGATTAACTCTTGAAAATCTGAGAAGTTCAGGCCTGTATTTTAATAAATCGAAAATTGAATCGCAAACGAACAAACAAAAGTATTATGCTTGGTAGGCAAAACTGCGAAACTGTTTTTCGTTGCTACGTAAAACTATCAAATTGTTACGGCTGATAGGTAAAACTGTGAAACTGTTTATGGTTGGTAAACTGTGAATCTGTGACACTGTTTATGGTTGGTAGGTAAAACTGTAAAACTGTGAAACTGTTTATGGTTGGTAGGTAAAACTGTGAAACTGTTTATGGTCGGTAGATAAACTATGAATCTGTGAAACTGTTTATGGTTGGTAGGTAAAACTGTAAAACTGTGAAACTGTTTATGGTTGGTAGGTAAAACTGTAAAACTGTGAAACTGTTTATGGTTGGTAGGTAAAACTGTGGAACTGTTTATGGTTGGTAGGTAAAACTGTAAAACTGTGAAACTGTTTATGGTTGGTAGGTAAAACTGTAAAACTGTGAAACTGTTTATAGTTGGTAGGTAAAACTGTGGAACTGTTTATGGTTGGTAGGTAAAACTGTGAAACTATTAATGGTTGGTAGGTAAAACTGTTGAAATGTTTATGGTTGGTAGGTAAAACTGTGGAAGTGCTTATGGTTGGTAAGTAAATTGTGAAACTGTTTATGGTTGGAAGGTAAACTGTGAATCTGTGAAACTGTTTATGGTTGGTAGGTAAAGCTGTAAAACTGTGAAACTGTTTATGGTTGGTAGGTAAAACTGTGAAACTGTTTATGGTTTGTAGGTAAACTGTGAATCTGTGAAACTGTTTATGGTTGGTAGATGAAATTGTAAATCTGTAAAACTGTTCATTGATGGAAGGTAAAACTGTGGAACTGTTTATGGTTGGTAGGTAAAAGTGCGAAACTGTTTATGGTTAGTAGGTAAAACTGTGAAACTGCTGATTGTTGGTAGGTGAAACTGTAAAACTATTTATGGTTGGTAGGTAAAACTGTAAAACTGTTTATTGTTGGTAGGTAAAACTTTCAATCTGTTTATGGTTGTTGGGTAAAACTGTTTATGGTTAGTAGGTAAAACTGTAAAACTGTTTATTGTTCGTAGGTAAAACTGTGGAACTGTTGGAAGGCAAAATCTGTTTATGGTTTCTAGGTGAAACTGTGAAGCTGCTTATGGATGGTAGATAAACTGTGCATCTGAGAAACTGTTTATGCTTGGTAGGTAAAACTGTAAATCTTTCAAACTTTTTATGGTTGCTAGGTAGAACTGTTAATCTGTTTATGGTTGCTAGGTAAAACTGTTACGGTTGGTAGGTAATTATTGGAATCCGTCGAGAAACTATGGTCACTGAAATGATTGGTACTCGGCCTTTTTCTGACAGTTCTTGTAGATACAGGAAGCTGCTATAAGGATGAGTACTATTGATATTATTACTGATAATATTACTATACATGCTTTTATTGTAGTAAACAACCAATCCCAGTTACCTGTAGAATCATCATCACCTGAAACAAACAGAGTTATCTTTCTTAAATATACCACTATATAATATATTCTATAGTTAAACAACCAATCCCAGTTACCTGTAGAATCATCATCACCTGAAACAGAGTTATCTTTCTTAAATATACCACTATATAATATATTCTATAGTTAAACAACCAATCCCAGTTACCTGTAGAATCATCATCACCTGAAACAAACAGACTTATCTTTCTTAAATATACCACTATATAATATATTCTATAGTTAAACAACCAATCCCAGTTACCTGTAGAATTCATCATCACCTGAAACAAACAGACTTATCTTTCTTAAATATACCGCTATATAATATATTCTATAGTTAAACAACCAATCCCAGTTACCTGTAGAATCATCATCACCTGAAACAAACAGACTTATCTTTCTTAAATATACCACTATATAATATATTCTATAGTTAAACAACCAATCCCAGTTACCTGTAGAATCATCATCACCTGAAACAAACAGAGTTATCTTTCTTAAATATACGCTATATAATATATTCTATAGTTAAACAACCAATCCAACTGTTTGGTACCAGTTGGGTAGAATCATCATCACCTGAAACAAACAGAGTTATCTTTCTTAAATATCCGCTATATAATATATTCTATAGTTAAACAACCAATCCCAGTTACCTGTAGAATCATCATCACCTGAAACAAACAGACTTATCTTTCTTAAACATTCCGCTATATAATATATTCTATAGTTAAACAACCAATCCCAGTTACCTGTAGAATTCATCATCACCTGAAACAAACAGAGCTTATCTTTCTTAAATATACCGCTATATAATATATTCTATAGTTAAACAACCAATCCCAGTTACCTGTAGAATCATCATCACCTGAAACAAACAGAGTTATCTTTCTTAAATATTCCACTATATAATATATTCTATAGTTAAACAACCAATCCCAGTTACCTGTAGAATCATCATCACCTGAAACAAACAGAGTTATCTTTCTTAAATATACCGCTATATAATATATTCTATAGTTAAACAACCAATCCCAGTTACCTGTAGAATCATCATCACCTGAAACAAACAGAGTTATCTTTCTTAAATATATCCACTATATAATATATTCTATAGTTAAACAACCAATCCCAGTTACCTGTAGAATCATCATCACCTGAAACAAACAGAGTTATCTTTCTTAAAATATCCACTATATAATATATTCTATAGTTAAACAACCAATCCCAGTTACCTGTAGAATCATCATCACCTGAAACAAACAGAGTTATCTTTCTTAAAATCACATATAATATATTCTATAGTTAAACAACCAATCCCAGTTACCTGTAGAATCATCATCACCTGAAACAAACAGAGTTATCTTTCTTAAACATATCACTATATAATATATTCTATAGTTAAACAACCAATCCCAGTTACCTGTAGAATCATCATCACCTGAAACAAACAGAGTTATCTTTCTTAAAATATCACTATATAATATATTCTATAGTTAAACAACCAATCCCAGTTACCTGTAGAATCATCATCACCTGAAACAAACAGAGTTATCTTTCTTAAATATACCACTATATAATATATTCTATAGTTAAACAACCAATCCCAGTTACCTGTAGAATCATCATCACCTGAAACAAACAGAGTTATCTTTCTTAAATATACCACTATATAATATATTCTATAGTTAAACAACCAATCCCAGTTACCTGTAGAATCATCATCACCTGAAACAAACAGAGTTATCTTTCTTAAATATACCACTATATAATATATTCTATAGTTAAACAACCAATCCCAGTTACCTGTAGAATCATCATCACCTGAAACAAACAGAGTTATCTTTCTTAAATATACCACTATATAATATATTCTATAGTTAAACAACCAATCCCAGTTACCTGTAGAATCATCATCACCTGAAACAAACAGAGTTATCTTTCTTAAATATACCACTATATAATATATTCTATAGTTAAACAACCAATCCCAGTTACCTGTAGAATCATCATCACCTGAAACAAACAGAGTTATCTTTCTTAAATATACCACTATATAATATATTCTATAGTTAAACAACCAATCCCAGTTACCTGTAGAATCATCATCACCTGAAACAAACAGAGTTATCTTTCTTAAATACACCACTATATAATATATTCTATAGTTAAACAACCAATCCCAGTTACCTGTAGATTCATCATCACCTGAAACAAACAGAGTTATCTTTCTTAAATATACCACTATATAATATATTCTATAGTTAAACAACCAATCCCAGTTACCTGTAGAATCATCATCACCTGAAACAAACAGAGTTATCTTTCTTAAATATACCACTATATAATATATTCTATAGTTAAACAACCAATCCCAGTTACCTGTAGAATCATCATCACCTGAAACAAACAGAGTTATCTTTCTTAAATATACCACTATATAATATATTCTATAGTTAAACAACCAATCCCAGTTACCTGTAGAATCATCATCACCTGAAACAAACAGAGTTATCTTTCTTAAATACACCACTATATAATATATTCTATAGTTAAACAAGCCAGATTACTTTTATACTTGCTAAAATTGGCATGGGATCAGTGCATGGGCAGATAGTTGTACTTGATCATGAAATTAAACATGTTTACTCACTAGAATCGGATTTGGGTTTGATTTTCTTGTTTCCGCAAATACGCCCCAATTCATTATAAATAAATCCAGGACCATCGGTGTAGTGTGTAATATTAGTGTCCAATCGTGTATCGTATAAAAGACACTGGTTTGAAATTGTGTTGAATCGGATTGATTTACATCTCGGTGTTTGAGCGCAAAACCGATTACATTGCAGAAGATGAAATGCAGTTTTCTCTTTGGCCATTGGTATGGCAGGGTTTTCGGTATTTTCTTTTCCACTCAAATCAATATTCTGCACAAGCCCTGTATAGCAACTCCTTTTGCCAATTGGTGTAGCTGAATCGGATTCGGGTTTGATATCAATCGAGTTAGGGATGTCGATTTCTTCCTTTTCTGGGCAAATAAAATCCATTTCACTATAATAGAATCCAGGACCATCAGTGTAGTGAGTAATATCAGTGTCCACTGGTGTCATGTATAAAAGGCACTGGTGTGTTAAGAAGTTATATCGGGTTGAGATGCAACTCGGTGTTTTAGTGCAGAACTGAATACAAAGCATAATATCATCTAAAATCCACTCTTCGGTCATTGGTATGGCAGGATTTTGGGTATTTTCTATTTCGCTTAAATTAGGTATCGTTTCATAAATCCTAGTGCAACCCACTTCGCCAGTTGGTGTAGTTGAATCGGATTCTGGTTTGATATCAATAGAGTTAGCAATGTCGATGTCTTCTTTTTCTGGGCAAATAATATCTATTTCATAATACTGAAATCCAAGACCATTATGACCATCAGTGTAGTGTGTAAGATTAGTGTCCAGTCGTGTATTGTATAGTAGGCACTGGGTTGATAACATGTCGAATCGGATTGAGAAACAATTAGGTGTTTCATCGCAATACCCAAAACATTTTAAAAGGTCAAATGCAGTGATCTCTTTGACAATATTTTTGACAGGGTTTTTGAGATTCTCTCTTCCGTCCAACTCAGTTCTATGTAGAATCTCCAGAAAGCAACGTTGTTCGCCAGTTGGTAAAGCTGAACCAACAGAAAACCAAGTCACCAGGATCACGATAGAGCCTGGAAATACACAGAACTCTATTATTTATAGAGTTTTACATGTGGCTGTATACTAGTATTAGAACAACGACAACCAACAATATGAACAATGTTTTACGTCTGTAGAACACAAGAGGTGAACTAGGGGTGGGGTGCAGGTCGGGGGTGAGGGTCGGGGTGAGGGTCGGAGTGAGGGTCTGGGGTGAGGGTCTTGGGTGAGCCGTAATAACAATAAAAGCGATGATCTTATAACATTTTACTTACCAAACAATTGGAGTTCCATTTTATTATCCATCTCTTTAGAATTTTAGTTTCAAACTAAATATATTCTATTATCTGAGGTTAATAAAACTAAGATTTGGATCATTACACTATAATTAACTTCTATCAATATTGTAACATTTGTTATGATTAATGTTAAAGAGATGAGGTGTTCTAGTCGTTTGATGTTTAATCAGTGACACTGATAGCTTCCATTTGTAC
Organism: Nipponacmea schrenckii; assembly: GCA_030562195.1. Classification (NCBI taxonomy): domain Eukaryota; kingdom Metazoa; phylum Mollusca; class Gastropoda; family Lottiidae; genus Nipponacmea; species Nipponacmea schrenckii. The sequence continues at coordinate 1,557,029 of JAUJPP010000006.1, forward strand.
CATTCCAAGTTTCAGTCCAGACTGTGGTTCTTGTAATTGTAGAAAGTGTCAGGAATATAACCTAGTTGTCACTGGGACGATTAGTAACACTTTCTGTCCGTGATCTGATTCTTTAAATTGTATTTCTTGTGATGGTATGTTGTTGATGTTTAATTAAACGATTGGCTTCACACAAGTTAATTAATTTATAATAATAACCATGTTTATATCTAGGACAGTTAGATAAATGTATTTCGGTAATCAAACTGTCCAAATAATAATAACTAGAGCCACAGAGCGAGACCATTCTAAGTGGCAAATAGTAAGAGACTCTAGGTGAATTAGATCACGTGCCAGAGCACTAAAAAGCTATGAAAATTGTTTTATCTGGAAGGTTGTGAAACCGGAAGTACAACTCGTACGTCACATATGACATGTGCCAGACCAACCTCAATTTTGTGTCATATGATTAATCACATGTAAAATGTCTACTTATGTCCGAAATATGAAATTTATATATGAAATAGATCACAAGATATACATATAACAATTTAAAAACACGCTAAAATATAAAACCTGAAAATACAAATATATATATTCTAAACCCTGTAACTTTTTATTTACAAAAGAAATAAGGTTTCTGCGTGTAAGTCTTTTTTTTTAACAATTACTTCCTATAGACGTTATGCGAATGTGCCACACCCAAAAAGTCGCATTATTGAGTCAAAAACTAACATAAAAAATATCAAAATCTGTGAATTTTGGTCAAAATAAATAAATTTTCGTGTTTTAAAAGTTTTGAACAGCTTTCTGGTTTGAAATTATTGCTAGATTTGTGAAATTGAAAATCTATAGAAAATTTCAGCTTCTAGAGCTATTTTCATCTTTTTAGACACTTCTGGCTTTGCAAAAAATGTTAAAATTTATATTTATTAGAAACCTCCCCGCTACAGACCAATCTCTCCTGTATCAAGCTTCCCCTTGACATTAAATGTCGTCACTATTATAATTATTTAATTGATTCCATATTAAATTGTATACCATTGTACTGTACTGATATAAATTGTATAATATTGTACTGTATTGATATAAATTGTATATTATTGTACTGTACTGATATAAATTGTATACCATTGTACTGTACTGATATAAATTGTATATTATTGTACTGTACTGATATAAATTGTATATTATTGTACTGTATTGATATAAATTGTATATTATTGTACTGTACTGATATAAATTGTATATATTATTGTTTTTGTACTGATATTAAATAGTATATTATTGTACTGTACTGATATAAATTGTATACCATTGTACTGTACTGATATAAATTGTATATATTGTACTGTACTGATATAAATTGTATATTATTGTACTGTACTGATATAAATTGTATATTATTGTACTGTACTGATATAAATTGTATATTATTGTACTGTACTGATATAAATTGTATATTATTGTACTGTTATTGATAATTTTTGTACTGTATAAAATTTTTATTGTACTGTACTGATATAATTGTATATTATTGTACTGTATTGATATAAATTGTATATTATTGTACTGTACTGATATAAACTGTATATTATTGTACTGTACTGATATAAATTGTATATTATTGTACTTTACTGATATAAACTGTATATTATTGTACTGTACTGATATAAATTGTATATTATTATACTGTACTGATATAAACTTGTATATTATTGTACTTTACTGATATAAATAGTATATTATTGTACTGTACTGATATAAACTTTTATATTATTGTACTTTTACTGATATAAATTGTATATTATTGTACTGTACTTTATATAAACTTTTATATTATTGTACTGTACTGATATAAATTGTATATTATTGTACTGTCTGATATAAATTGTATATTATTGTACTTTTACTGATATAAATTGTATATTATTGTACTGTACTGATATAAACTTTTATTTTTTCATTGTACTATATCAATATATCCATTGTACTGTACTGATATAGATTGTATATTATTGTATTGTACTGATATCAATAGTATACTATTGTACTGTACTGATATAAACTTTTATATTATTGTACTGTACTGATATAAATTGTTTTACAATTGTACTGTACTGATATAAATTGTATTTTTATTGTACTTTTACTGATATAAATAGTATATTATTGTACTGTACTGATATAAACTTTTATATTATTGTACTGTACTGATATAAATTGTATATTATTGTACTGTACTGATATAAACTTGTATATTATTGTACTGTACTGATATCAATTGTATATTATTGTACTGTACTGATATAAATTGTATATTATTGTACTGTACTGATATAATTGTATATTATTGTACTGTACTGACATAAATTGTATATTATTGTACTGTACTGATATAAATTGTATATATTGTACTGTACTGATATAAATTGTATATTATTGTATTGTACTGATATCAATAGTATACTATTGTACTGTACTGATATAAGATTGTATATTATTGTACTGTACTGATATAAACTGTATATTATTGCATTGTACTGATATAATTGTATATTATTGTACTGTACTGATATAAACTGTATATTATTGTACTGTACTGATATAAATTGTATATTATTGTACTGTACTGATATAAACTGTATATTATTGCTGTACTGATATCAATTGTATATTATTGTACTGTCTGATATAAACTGTATTTTATTGCATTGTACTGATATCAATAGTATACTCATTGTACTGTACTGATATAAACCTGTATTTATTGCATTGTACTGATATCAATAGTATACCATTGTACTGTACGATATAAATTTATCAATTGTATGTACTGATATAATTGTATATTATTGTACTGTACTGATATAAATTGTATATTATTGTACTGTACTGATATAAATGTATATTATTGTACTGTACTGATATAAACTGTATTTTATTGCATTGTACTGATATCAATAGTATACCATTGTACTGTACTGATATAAATTGTATATTATTGTATTGTACTGATATAAATGTATATTATTGTACTGTACTGATATAAATTGTATATTATTGCATTGTACTGATATAAATTGTATATTATTGTACTGTACTGATATAAATTGTATATTATTGTACTGTACTGATATAAATTGTATATTATTGTACTGTACTGATATAAATTGTATATTATTGTACTGTACTGATATAAATTGTATATTATTGTACTGTACTGATATAGATTGTATATTATTGTACTGTACTGATATAAATTGTATATTATTGTACTGTACTGATATAAATTGTATATTATTGTACTGTACTGATATAAATTGTATACCATTGTACTGTACTGATATAAATTGTATAATATTGTACTGTACTGATATAAATTTTATATTATTGTACTGTATTGATATAAATTATATTTTATTGTACTGTACTGATATAAATTGTATATTATTGTACTGTATTGATATAAATTGTATATTATTGTACTGTACTGATATGAATTGTATATTATTGTACTGTTCTGATATAAACTGTATATTTTTGATTGTACTGATATAATTGTATATTATTGTACTGTATGAATAAATTGTATAATTGTACTGTACTGATATAAATTGTATATTATTGTACTGTACTGATATAAATTGTATATTATTGTACTGTACTGATATAAATTGTATATTATTGTACTGTACTGATATAAATTGTATATTATTATACTGTACTGATATAAACTGTATATTATGTAAAATTAATATCTATATGAATTATGTTTACAATGTGCTGTATAAACAAGTTAATAAAGATTATTATAAGGAGAGGATTCAACTTTGAACTCTGTTTATGTCAAAGAACCCTCGACAGCTGGAAATCACAAGAGAGAACGACAATGCCACTGACATCCAAACTTTTCCGCCAAATTTATCGTATTACACGTCATCATTGAATAAGTTGGAGGTAAAACTCCATTCATTTCATCTCATTCTCCCAGAAAGATATTTTGTACCTGGACTGGTGTATTAATTGATATACTACAGCTCCAAACGGAAATTTGAGATTGGAGATTAAATTCGTTTGACAATGTAAAAAATATGAACCTCGCTTATTTTCATATTATCGTAATACAACTTAAGCTGACACTAAAAACTGTTTAAAATGACCTTCATTCAATACATCTATGATCGCTGTTGACCATTAAAACTAGAATTTTATTTAAACTAATCAGTAATAGTGTTCACAGCTCTCTGTCAAAATGTAAGCCTTCAAATCTATGTGCTTTTAAAAAAAGCTTTTATTAAAATGACTCAATATTTCTTGAGACTCTGCGATACATATAGAAATGGATAGTAATATCATAGTTTAAGGTATTTTAAACGAATAATGATATGGTTGGTAGGTAAAACTGTTTATGGTTGGTAGGTAAAACTGTTTATGGTTGGTAGGTAAAACTGTTTATGGTTGGTAGGTAAAACTGTTTATGGTTGGTAGGTAAAACTGTTTATGGTTGGTAGGTAAAACTGTTTATGGTTGGTAGGTAAAACTGTTTATGGTTGGTAGGTAAAACTGTTTATGGTTGGTAGGAAAAACTATGAAACTGCATATGGTTGATAGGTAAAACTGTTTATGGTTGGTAGGTAAAACTGTTTATGGTTGGTAGGAAAAACTGTAATAAAACTGTTTTGGTTGGTAGGTAAACACTGTTTATGGTTGAAGGAAAAATAAGAATTATGTTTATGGTAAAACTGTTTATTTAGGTAAAACTGTTTATGGTTGGTAGGAAAAACTGTTTATGGTTGTAGGAAAAACTTGAATTATGGTTGATAGGTAAAACTGTTTATGGTTGGTAGGTAAAACTGTTTATGGTTGGTAGGTAAAACTGTTTATGGTTGGTAGGAAAAATTATGAAACTGTTTATGGTTGTAGGTAAAACTGTTTTACTGTTTATGGTAAAACAGGGAAATTTTTTTAGGTTGAAAAGGGAAATTCAAGGGAAACGTTTATGGGTTTGGGGGCAAAACTTTAGGTTGGCAGAAAAACTGGCTGTTTAATTTGGGAGAAACTGGAATCTGCTTAGGTTGATATAAATTTTCTGGTATAGGTAAACTGTTTTAGTTGGTAGGTAAACAACCTCCGTTACTTTTGGGAGGAAAATTCAACCCGAAAAACAGGTATTTTTCGTTAAAAGTCATTATGTTGGTATGTGCCCTTTTCTGGAGAAATACTGTTAAAGGTTGATAATACATTTTAAAAGACTTTTTTTGGTTAGAATAACAACTGCAATGGTTGTATAAAACGTTTAGTTGGTTAAAACTTTAAACTTGAGATGAACTGGTTTGGTGATCTTAAACCCACTTTTTTTAAAGAACATTACAGTCTTTGTTCCTAATTTTCCGTCCAATTCAGGTTTAGGCCGACATTTAGTAGTTGTAGTGCAAGCTGGTAAAGCTGAACCAACAGAAAACCAAGTCACCAGGACGAAGATACAGCCTGAAAATACAGAGAACTCAATTTTTCACGTGTGACAGTCATTGATTGTCTGTCATAGACCATATGAAAATCAAGAACCGCAATCAATGGACTGAAAATCGGAATGGTTTAAACAGCGTTCAAATACATCTTTACAATGAATTGATGTGGTCTCAGGATGTAGACAAACGACAACGATCAAGATGAAAGACAATCCTAGTGAGGGAAACGTCTGTAGAACACTATGAGGTGAACTAGGGGTGGGGTGCGGGTCGGGGGTTGGGGCCTGAGGTGCGGGTCGGGGTGAGGGTCGGGGGTGAGGTCGGAGTGAGGGTCTGAGGTGCGGGTCGGGGGTGAGGGTCTTTGGTGAGGGTCGGAGTGAGGGTCTGAGGTGCGGGTCGGGGTGAGGGTCGGGGGTGAAGGTCTGGGGTGAGGGTCTGGAGTGAGCGGTAATAACAATAAAGGCGATGGTCTAAGTATAATATCTAACGTTTTACTTACCAAACAATTGGAGTTCCATTTTATTATCCATCTCTTTAGAATTTTAGTTTCAAACTAAATATATTCTATTATCTGAGGTTAATAAAACTAAGATTTGGATCATTACACTATAATTAACTTCTGTCAATATTGTAACATTTGTTATGATTAATGTTAAAGAGATGAGGTGTTCTAGTCGTTTGATGTTTAATCAGTATACTACTGCCTAGGTTTATTGTACACGACGTTTCAACAATTTACATTGTCATCATTGGTTTATATGGTGTACTACTCCTAGGTTTTTGAGTGACACTGATAGCTTCTATTAAATTTGTACCATTCCATGTTTCAGTCCAGACTGTAATTTTAGAGAGTGTTAGGGATATGACCTAGCCATCACTGTCTCTGATCTGGAGATGTTTTTCTTTAATTGTATTCTATGGTATTTTGACGGAGTAACCAATCAACACAACTTATACAAATCGATATAAATTAACCTAGATTTTCTCACATTTTAATAATCTATTCTAGTATTCAACAAAACCATTGATGGCTTATCATTATTTCACCCGGAACAGAAGATGTATAGCATTATTTTCAGATTATGGAAACAAAGTGTAGTCACCAAGGGATGATCGTTTATCTATATTGTAATTAGATTAACATTTATCACGTAAAATAACGTCAGATTGGGAAGAAAGTATAGTAGAAGAAAAATGAAAGTTTAAGACAATAATTCAGTCGTGGCTAAAAATTAGTATGAAACTTTGACCGTGTCTAGAAAACTGGTGTAGCACTTCTAGATGTTCACATTGTGTTTTCTAATTATTTATTAGGTATAGATCTTGTTAAAGGTGGTGAGAGAGAGATATCGGAGATTGGTGGCGGCGAATCCTCCTCTGTTCTGGCTCCCGGTCCAGGCTTGACAGGCTCTCTTATACCACGACCTGGACCCTGGATGCCCAACATGCAGGCTATTGGCTGGCGTAGCTTTAATGCAAGCTGTCCGCTTCAAACCTGCATGCACAGTCAGCATTAATCTAGGACACTCTCTCATCACCTTTATAGTGAAAAAAATAATATAATATATCAAATGATTTCTAGCTAAATTAAAGGGACTACATCAGAACCTATAAAGTGTCAAACTGGTGCCAATACACGCTTCATATTTCTTAAAATGGTTCCATTCCAACTTTTGATCTCTCTTTCGTTCATGATATTACACATCAATTTTAAGCTCACGTTTCAACAGTGATAATTTTACTTTATTCTTATTACAATTATTGTGCTAGCGAAACAGACACACATTTCAGTCTCATTCAACCGGAAGTCGATCATCAAGCAGACCGGAAGTTCATTATTGGTTAAACCGGAAATAATTTGTCTGGCATTGTGAGTAGCGAGACTTTTCTTTCCATTTATTTTTCATTCTCTGATATTGAGTGGGAAAGATGACCTCTTCTTGTCTCGATTCTTAATATGAGTTAATCGCCGTTTTCGATAAACTGGTAAACAATAAAACAGTATATACCAAGTCTACATTTACAGTAATTTTAAGAAGGGAACCGGCATAAAATTTTCAACGTATGCCATAATTTAACCGAGTTGTGTCCTTCGTTTCTAGTATCGGGGAGCTCAGTGAGTTATACGCTTGCTCGCTGTGTCCTTCGTTTCTAGTATCGGAGCGCTCAGTGGGTTATACGCTTGCTCGCTGACCTGAAGATCCAGGGTTCAATCCTGACAAAGGTTTAGAACTTTCGGATTTTCGGATGGGAAAATAAATCGAGGTCCGAGTAAACAATTTGTCATCGGCCTTCACGTACTTGATAATCGTTGGTAAATCTATTAATAGCAAAGGTACAAATAAAAAAATATGCCGTTTCACTCGACAGTCTCCAGTGTGTTTTTTGACAAAGTAAATAACGAATGCTAAACAAGACACAGGTGCACATCTTTGCATTTCCAGGAATATGCATTCACAGTCTCGCCGTCTCATTTTTTCAGTTTCAACACTTTTGACAAAGACAATAAGCGAATGCCAAAACAAAGACTCCGTCTTTGAGCTACGGCGACCATACACACACACATGCACACACCGACACTTCCTCTTATATATATACTAGCGCTTATTCCCGGCTTCGCCTGGGGTTATTTGCCAGAAATAAGCAAAAATAAAAATCATTTCAATCAATGGTAATTGATTAAAAGAATATCGTGGACAGGAAATATTTTAATTCAATGAGTAGTTGGTAGTGAAAAAACATTCAGTACTTAAAAGTTAAAAGACATCCTTGCATATACAGGATTGTGCATGCACAGCATCTCCTTCCTGCCTGCCTCCGTCTTTGAGCTATGGCGACCATACACACACACACACACACACAGACACTCCCTCTTATATATATAATAGATAGATAATAGATTTGGTGAAAAACTTTAAATTTTCGATAAAAGTAAGGCTATTTATTTTAGAAAAAATTTATGAGAAAAGTAGAGTGTACCTGATGTTGTAAAACATAAAAAATGGTTTAAAACGTGTTACCGGCAATTAAAATACAAGTAAAGAATGATATTTTATTGATTTACGATCAAGAATTTTGACATTAAAACGATAGTTCAGTGAAAACTTTGGTGTCAAAAAAAATTAAAAAAAAAAAAAACACAGAATTGGGTATACCGTCGGTAGATAGGAGACAGCATTCAAAAGCTTATCCTATTATTTCCAAAATATCAAAATAAAATGGTCTTGCAGTTCTTCTCTTCTCATTCTGCGGCCGTTTTTGAATATTCCCTTGAGTGGTCTACTGTATATTCATTTGATAATTGAATTTGCCTTGTGATGGTATATTGCTGGTGTTAAACGGTTGGATACATATATAACACCATGTACGAACGAAAGTAGAACTTGAAAATTATGAACGTCATAATATAAACAATTTTGTAACGTATATATAGGGTCGATGAATTTTCAGACTGTTTCCGATTTTCCCTTATCAGCGATGTAGGTCTGAGGGTCTGACATGGATGGTGCGTATCTATAGTCGTTCGAGTGCTACAGGTTGTGTACGTTAAAGATATGTCAACAGTTTGATTAACCCATAAGGTGTGCGAAAGTAGGACGTAAAACTCCGTTCATTTCATTTTATTTCGTTTGAAGTTTCAGTCAACCAATGTCCAGTCAAATACAATGTTCATCTGACAGTTGAAACATGACTTCTATATTAGCTTTCTTGATATTTATCGTTTAAACACCAACATTACAACAGACACCACCTTCATGATGTTTAATAAGCTACTTTCCTTGTAACAGATTCCCGTTTATTACCAACTGGAGATGACTAATGACTAAACCGGATCCAGTCATGCCTGAACTACCCCTATTATCATATAACATAGCATGGGCACTTTAAACATAGTTCAAGTGGCTACCAACATGGCCACACTTAAAGAGTCCACGCAGACAGTATGGTTTACATATTATTGGGACATGTCTTTCAGAGAGTCACTATCAATTTCTAGACATGGGAAAATTTCTCTTGACGACTCATATGATGGGGATGTACTATCTCTATCAGAGAGTCCACATAGCTAATAGCGTTTAATTGGTATTTAGGTTTGTCAACTTGGCATCCCTTTTAGAGAGTCCACATAGCTAATAACGTTTAATTGGTATTTAGGTTTGTCAACTTGGCATCCCTTTTAGAGAGTCCACATAGCTAATAATGTTTATTTGGTATTTAGCTTTGTCAACTTGAATCCCTTACAGAGAGTCCACATAGCTAATAATGTTTATTTGGTATTTAGCTTTGTCAACTTGAATCCCTTACAGAGAGTCCACATAGCTTATAATGTTTTTTTGGTATTTAGCTTTGTCAACTTGAATCCCTTACAGAGAGTCCACATAGCTTATAAAGTTTATTTAGTATTCAGGCTTGTCAACTCAACATCCCATCTCTTTCAGAGAGTCCACATAGCTAATAATGTTTATTTGGTATTTAGGTTTGTCAACTTGACATCCCTTTCAGAGAGTCTACATAGAAAATAATGTTTATTTGGTATTTAGGTTTGTTAACTTGACATCTCTTTCAGAGAGTCCACATAGAAAATAATGTTAACTTAGTAATTTACATAGCGTTTTGAAACGACACCGTGAATCTCACAAAAAGAAAAAGTCTTAATAAACTGAATTAAACCCTGATTCCAAGAAAGATTATTGTACCTGAACTGGTGTCAAATTGATGTGGAGTCGATTGTTATTGAAAGTATGTAATAATGAAACAGAGCTAGTATGAGTATAACAATCAGGGGAGTAATTAATTGTTAGTCAATTTTAATGTCTACTTCACATATCGATTATTATACAAATTGACTTGAACGATTTCAGAACTGTTTCCATGTTGTAACTTTTTTGCATGTTAAGTGTTTTATGTATGAAGTAAAAAAATCTCGAAATAATGCAGTTTTTATCTTCCGGTAGGTAACCTTATTTATACTTCACATGGCCATTGGACCGGCGATTATCGTTCTTAACAAAACGACTTTATTCCGGACGGGAATGGTTTACATTTAAACATCCCTTTCAAATATTTCACCCCTTCAAATGCATGGATGATATTTACCAATAGCCAATACTAGAATTTAACCCCGTATCACTCATAGCTGTCCTGGCGAGGATTGTATGTCTCAAACAGGTCAACAATTTACATTGTCATCATCAGTTTACATTGTTATTCATACATAACGTTTCTACAATTTACATTGCCATTATCAGTTTATATTGTATATTACTCCCGAGTTTTATAACACAACGTTTCAACAATTTACATTGTCATCTTCAGTTTATATTGTATATTACTACCGAGTTTCATTGTTCGAAAAGGTTTCTACAATTTACATTGTCATCATCAGTTTATATTGTATATTACTACCGAGTTTCATAAAACTCAACGTTTCAACAATTTACATTGTCATCTTCAGTTTATATTGTATATTACTCCCGAGTTTTGTAACACACAACATTTCAACAATTTACATCATCATCATCATCATCATCATCATCAGTTTATATTGTATATTACTCCCGAGCTTTATAACACAACGTTTCGACAATTTACATTGTAATCTTCAGTTTATATTATATGTTACTCCCGAGTTTTATAACACACAACGTTTCAACAATCTACATTATCATCATCAGTTTATATTGTATATTACTCCCGAGTTTTGTAACACACAACGTTTCAACAATTTACTTTATCATCATCAGTTTATATTGTATATTACTCCCGAGTTTTGTAACACACAACGTTTCAACAATTTACTTTATCATCATCAGTTTATATTGTATATTACTCCCGAGTTTTGTAACACACAACGTTTCAACAATTTACATTATCATCATCAGTTTATATTGTATATTACTCCCGAGTTTTGTAACACAACGTTTCAACAATTTACATTATCATCATCAGTTTATATTGTATATTACTCCCGAGTTTTGTAACACACAACGTTTCAACAATTTACATTATCATCATCAGTTTATATTGTATACTTCTCCTGAGTTTTATTGTACACAATGTTTCAACAATTTACATTGTAATCACCAGTTTATATGGTGTACTACTCCCGAGTTTTGTAACACACAACATTTCAACAATTTACATCATCATCATCAGTTTATATTGTATATTACTCCCGAGTTTTGTAACACAACGTTTCAACAATTTACTTTATCATCATCAGTTTATATTGTATATTACTCCCGAGTTTTGTAACACACAACATTTCAACAATTTACATCATCATCATCAGTTTATATTGTATATTACTCCCGAGTTTTGTAACACACAACGTTTCAACAATTTACATCATCATCATCAGTTTATATTGTATATTACTCCCGAGTTTTATAACACAACGTTTCGACAATTTACATTGTCATCTTCATTTTATATTGTATATTACTCCCGAGTTTTGTAACACACAACGTTTCAACAATTTACATCATCATCATCAGTTTATATTGTATATTACTCCCGAGTTTTGTAACACACAACATTTCAACAATTTACATCATCATCATCAGCTTATGTTGTATATTACTCCCGAGTTTTATAAGACAACGTTTCAACAATTTACATCATCATCATCAGTTTATATTGTTACTCCCGATTTTTATAACACAACGTTTCAACAATCTATTTTATCATCATCAGTTTATATTGTATATTACTCCCGAGTTTAGTAACACACAACGTTTCAACAATTTACATCATCATCATCAGTTTATATTGTATATTACTCCCGAGTTTTGTAACACACAACGTTTCAACAATTTACATCATCATCATCAGTTTATATTGTATATTACTCCCGAGTTTTGTAACACACAACATTTCAAAAATTTACATCATCATCATCAGTTTATATTGTATATTACTCCCGAGTTTTGTAACACACAACATTTCAAAAATTTACATTGTATTAACCAGATTTCCATAGTTCACGAATCTTTGTTTTTTATTGCACGCAACGTTTCATCAATATACATTGACTTCAAAAACCTCTTAATATTAACTTACTTTTTTAAAATCTGTGACAAGTTTAACATCACCATTGAATAAATGTTATTTAACATTTACAGAGTACAATGATTCTGAAATGTTCATTAGGTGAGGTCAAATCTCGTATTAGTGTTCCGTGTTAGTGTTAACACCATCACATATCACGAAATTCTTCATGTTAATAAACCCGACAGACTCGTTAATCCGATATTATTTTTCGGCCTCGATATTTTCGGATTACTCAGAGTACACTGTATTATAACACCAAATTAACCGCGTAACACTAACACAGAACACTTACACGGAACACTAACACGGGACACTAACACGAGATTTGACCTCACATATTGTCATTATTATCTAGTGAAATTAATAATTTATTTACAGGATACTCGGGAACGTGTATTTTATTTCTCCTTGCATACAGTCCATATGTTCTCGGTGGATGTAAAACTATTCTCAAGAAGAATGTAACTTTAAACGGTAAATTTAATGCCAAGAAAGAGCCAATCGTTTCGACGACGGCCATGTTTCAGATAGGATGTTCCAGTGAATGTAGGCAACCCTGCCAATCTCTGTACTACAACGGTAGATCCAAAAAATGTTTGATATACGATTCACCTGTAGACTCTGACTTAAACAAATATGTGGATGATGCTGCAGCCGAGAATTGGTCCAAAATTGTCAAATGTTCTGACGAACCCGGTAAGTCTTGTTAATCTCGTTACAAAATAATTACAGGAACCATCTCTGTTGCCCCAACAACCAATGTTTCAAGACAGCACAACCTGTATTATAATATATTGCTATTATATTTCATAAAGGGGTTGTACCCTATTATAATATATTGCTATTATATTTCAGTACGGGGTTGTACCCTATTATAATGTTATGTTATTATATTTCAGTACGGGGTTGAATGGGGTTATAATGTAATGTTATTATATTTTAGTACAGGGTTGTACCCTATTATAATGTTATGTTATTATATTTCAGTACGGGGTTGTACCCTATTATAATGTTATGCTATTATATTTCAGTACGGGGTTGTACCCTATTATAATGTTATGTTATTATATTTCAGTACGGGGTTGTACCCTATTATAATGTTATGCTATTGTATTTCAGTACGGGGTTGTACCCTATTATAATGTTATGTTATTATATTTCAGTACGGGGTTGTACCCTATTATAATGTTATGCTATTATATTTCAGTACGGGGTTGTACCCTATTATAATGTTATGCTATTGTATTTCAGTACGGGGTTGTACCCTATTATAATGTTATGCTATTATATTTCAGTACGGGGTTGTACCCTATTATAATGTTATGTTATTATATTTCAGTACGGGGTTGTACCCTATTATAATGTAATGTTATTATATTTCAGTACGGGGTTGTACCCTATTATAATGTTATTTCAGTACGGGGTTGTACCCTATTATAATGTTATGTTATTATATTTCAGTACGGGGTTGTACCCTATTATAATGTTATGTTATTATATTTCAGTACGGGGTTGTACCCTATTATAATGTTATGCTATTGTATTTCAGTACGGGGTTGTACCCTATTATAATGTTATGCTATTGTATTTCAGTACGGGGTTGTACCCTATTATAATGTTATGCTATTGTATTTCAGTACGGGGTTGTACCCTATTATAATGTTATGTTATTATATTTCAGTACGGGGTTGTACCCTATTATAATGTTATGTTATTATATTTCAGTACGGGGTTGTACCCTATTATAATGTTATGCTATTGTATTTCAGTACGGGGTTGTACCCTATTATAATGTTATGCTATTGTATTTCAGTACGGGGTTGTACCCTATTATAATGTTATGTTATTATATTTCAGTACGGGGTTGTACCCTATTATAATGTTATGCTATTGTATTTCAGTAACCTATTATGTACCCTATTATAATGTTATTTTATTATATTTCAGTACGGGGTTGTAAAGGAGGATGGTGTTTATTGTACCCTATATTGATAGCTGTGGTATTGTTGATTATTATTATCATGGTAGTTATCATCGCTCTATGTCTTAAAAAACGTTACCATGCGCCTTCAGGTTCTCAGTAAGATACTAAGACTATGTACATAGCTTATTCCAAAAAGCTTCTATCACAATCTAAATTGCAAATGTGGATGTTAAGTTTTTATTAATCATGTCATATGTGATCTGATGAAATTTAAATTTGTATTCTGTTCTATGTTTTTTTTAATAATCAACCGATTACATTCGACAGAATACATGTATCATGGATTGCACAGATAATGACTTACAGAAAACACGCCAAACTTAACATTGAAATTGGTAATAGTGTTAATTCCAGAGATCGTATCCCTCAGCATCTTCACAATGTTATTCTATTACGAACTTCGTAACATGAGCGATTTGATTGGCTTGTATGTTAGCAAATACAGTCAATCACAGGCTTCGACAGAAGGTTTTTAAACATATGCTAGGGTTTTATTCGTTGGCGTTAAATCTAATCTAATCGCTTCATTATGATACAAAAATTATTTCACTGTAGTAAAATATTAAAAATGTGTCTGATCAGAATCTAATACTAGACAAAAACAATCTGCTTGAAACAAGGCCGCGTATAATCGAATCAATATTAGAAACTAGGATATCTTAGAAACAGTGATAGATTCTTAGACACTAGGATATCCTAGAAATAGTGATAGATTCTTAGACACTAGGGTATCCTAGAAACATTGATAGATTCTTAGACACTAGGATATCCTAGAAACAGTGATAGATTCTTAGATACTAGGATATCCTAGAAACATTGATGGATTCTTAGGGATTAGGATATCCTAGAAAGAGTGATAGATTCTTAGACACTAGGATATCCTTGAAATAGTGGAAGGTTCTTAGATACTAGGATATCCTAGAAACATTGATAGATTCTTAGACACTAGGATATCTTAGAAACAGTGATAGATTCTTAGACACTAGGATATCCTAGAAATAGTGAAAGATTCTTAGACACTAGGATATCCTAGAAACAGTGATAGATTCTTAGACACTAGGGTATCCTAGAAACAGTGATAGATTCTTAGATACTAGGATATCCTAGAAATAGTGGTAGATTCTTAGACACTAGGATATCCTAGAAATAGTGATAGATTCTTAGACACTAGGATATCCTAGAAATAGTGATAGATTCTTAGACACTAGGATATCCTAGAAACAGTGATAGATTCTTAGATACTAGGATATCCTAGAAACAGTGATAGATTCTTAGACACTAGGATATCCTAGAAATAGTGAAAGATTCTTAGACACTAGGATATCCTAGAAACAGTGATAGATTCTTAGACACTAGGGTATCCTAGAAACAGTGATAGATTCTTAGATACTAGGATATCCTAGAAATAGTGGTAGATTCTTAGACACTAGGATATCCTAGAAATAGTGATAGATTCTTAGACACTAGGATATCCTAGAAATAGTGATAGATTCTTAGACACTAGGATATCCTAGAAACAGTGATAGATTCTTAGATACTAGGATATCCTAGAAATAGTGGTAGATTCTTAGACACTAGGGTATCCTAGAAACAGTGATAGATTCTTAGGCACTAGGATATCCTAGAAATAGTGATAGATTCTTAGACACTAGGGTATCCTAGAAACAGTGATAGATTCTTAGACACTAGGATATCCTAGAAACAGTGATAGATTCTTAGACACTAGGATATCCTAGAAACATTGATAGATTCTTAGACACTAGGATATCCTAGAAACAGTGATAGATTCTTAGGCACTAGGATATCCTAGAAACAGTGATAGATTCTTAGACACTAGGATATCCTAGAAACAGTGATAGATTCTTAGACACTAGGATATCCTAGAAACAGTGATAGATTCTTAGACACTAGGATATCCTAGAAACATTGATAGATTCTTAGGCACTAGGATATCCTAGAAACAGTGATAGATTCTTAGATACTAGGATATCCTAGAAACATTGATGGATTCTTAGGGATCAGGATATCCTAGAAATAGTGAAAGTTTCTTAGACACTAGGATATCCTAAGAATAGTGTGGACTCTTAGGAACTAGGATATCTTAGAAAGAGTGATAGGTTCTTAGACACAAGGATATCCTAGAAATAGTGATAGATTCTTAGACACTAGGATATCCCCTAGAAACAGTGATAGATTCTTAGATACTAGGATATCCTAGAAATAGTGAAAGATTCTTAGACACTAGGATATCCTAGAAACAGTGATAGATTCTTAGACACTAGGATATCCTAGAAACAGTGATAGATTCTTAGACACTAGGATATCCTAGAAACATTGATAGATTCTTAGACACTAGGATATCCTAGTAAGAGTGATAGATTCTTAGATACTAGGATATCCTAGAAACATTGATGGATTCTTAGGGATTAGGATATCCTAGAAATAGTGAAAGTTTCTTAGACACTAGGATATCCTAAGAATAGTGTGGACTCTTAGGAACTAGGATATCTTAGAAACAGTGATAGGTTCTTAGACACAAGGATATCCTAGAAATAGTGATAGATTCTTAGACACTAGGATATCCCCTAGAAACAGTGATAGATTCTTAGATACTAGGATATCCTAGAAAGAGTGAAAGATTCTTAGACACCAGGATATCCTAGAAATAGTGAAAGATTCTTAGACACTAGGATATCTTTAGAATAGTGATAGATTTTTAGGCACTAGGATATCCTAGAAACAGTGATAGATTCTTAGACACTAGGATATCCTAGAAACAGTGATAGATTCTTAGATACTAGGATATCCTAGAAACAGTGATAGATTCTTAGACACTAGGATATCCTAGAAATAGTGGAAGGTTCTTAGATACTAGGATATCCTAGAAACATTGATAGATTCTTAGACACTAGGATATCTTAGAAACAGTGATAGATTCTTAGACACTAGGATATCCTAGAAATAGTGAAAGATTCTTAGACACTAGGATATCCTAGAAACAGTGATAGATTCTTAGACACTAGGGTATCCTAAAAACAGTGATAGATTCTTAGATACTAGGATATCCTAGAAATAGTGGTAGATTCTTAGACACTAGGATATCCTAGAAATAGTGATAGATTCTTAGACACTAGGATATCCTAGAAATAGTGATAGATTCTTAGACACTAGGATATCCTAGAAACAGTGATAGATTCTTAGATACTAGGATATCCTAGAAATAGTGGTAGATTCTTAGACACTAGGGTATCCTAGAAACAGTGATAGATTCTTAGGCACTAGGATATCCTAGAAACAGTGATAGATTCTTAGACACTAGGATATCCTAGAAATAGTGAAAGATTCTTAGACACTAGGATATCCTAGAAACAGTGATAGATTCTTAGACACTAGGGTATCCTAGAAACAGTGATAGATTCTTAGATACTAGGATATCCTAGAAATAGTGGTAGATTCTTAGACACTAGGATATCCTAGAAATAGTGATAGATTCTTAGACACTAGGATATCCTAGAAATAGTGATAGATTCTTAGACACTAGGATATCCTAGAAACAGTGATAGATTCTTAGACACTGGGATATCCTAGAAACATTGATAGATTCTTAGGCACTAGGATATCCTAGAAACATTGATAGATTCTTAGACACTGGGATATCTTAGAAACATTGATGGATTCTTAGGGATTAGGATATCCTAGAAAGAGTGATAGATTCTTAGACACTAGGATATCCAAAGAAAGTATTAAATTAGAATTTCTTAAAACACTAGGATATCCTAGAAACATTGATAGATTCTTAGACACTGGGATATCCTAGAAACATTGATAGATTCTTAGACACTGGGATATCCTAGAAATATTAAATAGATTCTTAGATACTAGGATATCCTAGAAATAGTAAATAGATTCTTAGACCCCTAGGATATCTTAAAAATAGTGTGGATTCTTAGGCATTAGGATATCTTAGAAACAGTGATAGATTTTTAGACACTAGGATATCTTAGAAACAGTGATAGATTCTTAGACACCAGGATATCCTAGAAATAGTGAAAGATTCTTAGACACTAGGATATCCTAAGAATAGTGTGGACTCTTAGGAACTAGGATATCTTAGAAATAGTGATAGATTTTTAGACACTAGGATACCCTTAGAAACAGTGATAGATTTTTAGACCCCTAGGATATCCTAGAAATAGTGATAGATTCTTAGATACTAGGATACCCTTAGAAATAGTGATAGATTTTTAGATCCCTAGGATATCCTAGAAATAGTGTGGATTCTTAGACACTGGGTCACTGTTTTACTTACCCCCCTCCCCCAAATCCCCGTAAAGCTATCAATTTCAATTTGAAACTTGGCAGAGGGGTACGTATATGTGTCCTGAATATTCACAGCAAATTTCAGACGATTACGACCTTCTATTTTTAATTAATTTTTGAAGTGTTGAACTGACTGAAATTTCTTCCGATAAATACACTGTAGCATTCTAGAACCATGATTGTTTTTAGAATACGCTGCCTGGTATATAAAATGATAACTGTACGCAACTCTGTTCACACTTTTGGATCGAAATGTTACCGTATAATTATGAATTCGAACCCTTTGTTATAACTAGTGGGTGTTTTGTTTTAATAATGTTATTATTGATGGCGTGATGGTAGACCAATTATATTGTCTGATGATCAACATGGACACAGTCAGCATGTTTTTTTATTTATCAATTCATTGTGAGGTAGGCGAGGTGTAAGGCCGTTAGAACATCACGACTAGAAAATGGAGAGTCACAGAATGATAGGTATGTTTTTATGTATTCGAGGCTGTCATACAAAAAGGCTATACCTTATTTTACTTTGATCAAACAAAGAGTAGAGTATCTTCAAGTTCCTCGGTACATCTTGCTGCTAACTAAAACAGCATTTTCTAAATTTCACGATATCTGGTTTATACCAAACGATGTACTGTTTAACACATCATCCTATCATAGTAGATATAGGTTGGTTGTCTATGATTATTCCTCTATATTAGTCAGTATAAAGAAATATTATTTCTCAATCTACCGATGAGAATAATCATTTAAAATATATGCAGTAGAGTTAACTATTAACCTCTATTATATTTCAACGACGATGAACATGCCATCTATCTCCATTATTCCAGTCAACGCCGTTGAACATGGATACAAAATTATCTGGTAGAGACCCATAAAAGAGGTTTGGGCAAAGGCCAGTTGGTAGACAGGATATCTGTTCAGATAAATTGTTATCTTTTTGAAAAACGGTTGTTTTTTTCTGTTATATCTTAGTCTATTAGAAACTTACGTCATGGTAAGCTCACAGATCTCCAACATCTAATTAATTTACTATTTTGTAATTTAAACTTTTGTTAGCGACCATACAGATAATATATTAATTCTGGTATCTCTAATAATTCAGGTTATTTCGGTATCGTGTTGGTTTCTCTGCTCATTAGCAGTATATCCTGCAGTAAGCCATGTAAGACGAGTGTCGTAAGATATCGTGAACTAGATGGGCAATTCAACGAGAACATAATACCAATCCAATCATCCAACGCCAAGGCAGCCAGTATTTGTTCGAGGATTTGTAGAGAAACTTCTGAGCCTCAGTGTATGTCCTTTAACTTCAACACCAGGACTAAAGAATGTTTGCTCTATGATTCACGCCTAGACCCAATTATCCTCAACTACGTCGAAAAATCTGGTTCTCAGAATTGGCAAGTTTCTTTTGAATGTCAGGAAGAAGTGGTACTGGAACCAAGAGATATAACTACGGAAATGACGTCACCTCTTAACGATATTACTCCGTCACCAGGAGTAATTACAACTGAAATACTTACTTCCACTCCTGAATATATCTCTACCATGACGCCCGGTAAGTGACCTCTTGTGATCTCTAGCTATACCTAATATCGTCAAACACGGCATGATAATGAAGAAAGAGGTTTACGAAATTAACGGTTAAATTGATGCAACTCAATTTAAAGGTTTCATCCCAAACCACAAAGCGATAGCTAGACCACAAAGCTGTAGATAGATACGGATAATCCGGAAAAGGGCACAACCGAGAGCTTTGGCCAAGTCCCAGCTCGCAAAAGGATCCTTAACTGAGAACCTAAGTTGTTATCCTTGTAAACCCAATACCAAAAGGTTTGACCAAGGACAAGCTGGTAGAAAGGATCCTTGTTAACCTAAGTTGTTATCCTCGTAAATTCAATACCAAGAGATGTGACAAAGGACCAGCTGGTAGAAAAGGTACATCGATATTTAATATTTAATTATCGACAAAGTCCCATTCCCTATTATAGAGACGAATACACAAATAGTTTATTTTATTTGTATTATTTCTGACTCCAGATTATGCTGGTGCCCGGTAAAATGAGACTGTTTATTTTCAGAGGACGACTGTGTACCAGGCTGGGGTTTGTTGTATCCTGTATTGATAGCCTGTGCTGTAATATTATCAATAATACTCATCATTATAGCTGCTTGTTGTATCCACAAACACTGCGAGAAGAAAAGAAAACAAGGCTACAGACCATTTCAGCCTGGATCATCACGAACGTCTTAATGACCTGTCTACCTTATTGTATTAAATTTATTTTTACTGTTACAATTCTGCTCAGTGCTATTGCCTTTTCAAAGGGAGGGGGTCAGATTTTTGTATCACTTTACATAGTGAAATAATTGCCCTGGGTGATTTATGGCCCTCTCTCGATCCACTTTCAAAAATAGTGTTCAATATATCAATTGTAGAGCTATATTGAAATACCACTGTTAAAATAGTTTTCAATACAACAATTGTAGAGATATAGAAATATCAATGTTAAAATAGTGTTCAATATTTCAACTGTAGAGCGATATAGAAATACCACTGTTAAAATAGTGTTCAATATTTCAACTGTAGACAGATATAGAAATACCATTGTTAAAAATTGTGCTCAATACATCAATAAATTTAAAGCTTAACTCATGTAATATAACAAAAAACACAATATGTAAATTATCTGATAACAAAATGTATCTTTCAAAAAGAATACAACATCATAGTTACATTTCAAATTCTCGAATACACATAAAACATAGTCTTTCAAATTCTTGTATTATTAAAGTCATTGTCATTCAGATTTTTTCCCATAAACAATGTAGACTATGATTAAGTCATAATAGCGCTATAATTTTAAACTTCATTGTTATAGTTTTTTCTATGCATTCATAATTGTTAATCGCATAGTCAACTTTACTGGATAGAATTTATTGGTTTTATTATTTCATACGTAACTGTAGTTTCATAATTTAAGAACTGATGTTGCTTATTGGTTAAGCTTGCTCGTAACTGAATTGGATTATACCGGTTTCTAAGCGTATCAAGTTGTTTTGATGAGGTCTAGTTGTTCTTGACATTACCATTTGTGTAAGCATCAGGCTGTGCTACGTTAAGAAGCGAAGCTGGGAATCGAAAAATAGGCTATGGCTTCTGGCACGCTTTTACATAAATCATTCTTCATTTCATTTCAAAAGGAAAGAGGAATTTCGATGAGATTTTGAAGAAACGCGTTATTTCTCGCATGTAAAATATTTAAGATGTCATCTGCTACATTAGGAAAAAATAAAAAACGATAGTTTATTTCATTTTAAATGTATTAGACGAATGTTTTACACATCTTATAAGGAATTTTCAGTTAATAATTAACACAGTTAGTCAGACTATCCCGATACAATTGTCAACTTGGAGACACTCTCCAGAGCTCAGCAAAACGTTGATATAAACGTGAATCGAGACGAAGAAACCGTATGACCATTTTATGTCATATCAAACTAAATTTCTACCCATCTCATAAAAAATCGTTAAATCTTTTCACGACTAACATTGAGATGTCATTGTTTGTTTGAAATGTTTTTAACGATGACACTAAAATTTGTACAGCTGTATACATATATAACATTTTATAACAAAACCTAACAGACGATTCGCTTTCAGCAATACCAGACAATAGACACTCCAGACGATTTACTCGTTAAAAACTTTCTAAAGAAGCTCGACTAGAGTTTAAGAGAAGTAAAATAGCATTAAACCAGAATCCTGTTGTATAAATTATTCAATAAAATGAAATTTATTTGTTTTTGATGTTTTAATTTCGATGTATCAGAATGCGTAAACCCTTTTGGTGACAGTAACGTTCGCTGTTTGAAGTTTCTCAAAAAATAATTAAATTGGATCTTTACTTCTTAATTCAATAAATAGTTTGTATATTTTTATTCATAAAAAATAAAACTTCTACTGGGAATAAAAACCTGAGCTTGGTGATTTAAAATCCATTTCATAGCAAAAAAATAATCTTGTAAATATTTAAAAACAGTTGATTCGACTGAAAAAAAATCAAAATGAAACTAGTTCAAAGAAAAAAAAAGCGTTCAAAATCATCTTTGGTTAAATTATGTTTTTTCTACTGAGTTGATGAGTTGATGGGTTTATCGATAAAACTAACGAAAAAGGAATTTAAGGCTATAAATGTTCTTGCAGAAAGTGCCCTATTAGTTTTTGTTTTTTTGTTAACCAGTAAAGTATTGGACAGAATTTAGATAAATCTGTTTGACCCAGTGTAACGATTAACTTACTCTACCATGGTCTATCAAAGTATTTTATCAATACGCCTTCCAATTTCTATCAATAAGATTTTATTTCAACAACAACTTGTCGGCATTTTATAATCTGAAAAAATTACCGCCTCCAACAATAAACCTCCTACTTTAAATCTTAATCCTACACACTCATTCTAGTCAATTTCATTAGCGTCCGTGATTATATTTTTGCGTTTTTTTGTCTCGTATGTGATCAATCACTGAAAGAGAAAGACAGGCAAAACCTTGTATACATCAATTTATCAGAACAAATAAGGTTCATTCCGAAGAAGGAGCAATGTTTATATTATAAAGTCTTTTCATCACTAAAAACAAGGGATTTACCATGTGGATGAAATTAAACAATAACTATTGGAAACATAACTCAAATATTCAAAAAATATCACGCTGGCATTCCGAAACATATTTTTTTTGATTAAAGATTATTTCTTTGAGGCACTTCACGATAACAACGTTTAATTGCTAAGCCAACCCAAAATTCCCATAAGTTAGCAGTACAAATAATACAGTACATTAGACCTAATCACAAATCAAAAACCAAGGGCGCGAGAAAAAAATCTTATCGCAACCTATGAGTAGATATAAATGCCAAGGTGCTAGATTTAAATCTTATAATGTACAGAGTTTAAGTACCACTAATTCCATTTCCGCTGACCTATAAACCGGAAGTAGTTTATCATGGGCGACAACTACTAACTTTTTACACAATTTTAAATAGAGGAAATCAAAGAAACTTGATCAATTATCACCTGATTGTTTCCTGTTTGTTTCCGGTGAATTTTTTATCGACTTGTTAATTAATCAGGTTTCCACCTATATTATATAGTTTCAGTTAAATAACCACATAATGAAATGTTTATTTTAAGCTTTTTGTCCTAGCTTCTTATCCTGGATCTGTGAAAATTTTTCCTCAGACTACAAGTTACAATATTTTATTCAGTTCCCCCAAAAACCATCCAATTGCATCCCACAAAAAGAGCAAATTTTCTTTTTTCCCCCAAAAAAATTTAGATGTTATAACCCACACGACCCCCCCCCCCTCCCCCCGGGAACAATTTGTGCTCCTCTTTGTCGTTTCTTGTTCACAACTTGTTTTTTGCCCTCCTGGAGGATACTATGAAAGGTTGGCGTCTATGAAACTAAATATTTCGAAACGAGAGAAAAATATTCAGCCCAAAAATGTAAAAACAAACCTCGTGGATGATCGAAGACAAGAATAAAATAAGACTATTGACACGGTATAAAAGGGCCATTAAGAATGTAATATGACTATTGACACGCAGTAAATGTAAGATTAAGATCGTTAAATCAAAGTTAAAGATGTATTGACAGTTTTAGTCGGGATATTGATTATTGATCTCGAGTAATAAGTTGTAAAAACTAACACTCAAATAATTATTATGTCTTCAAGGCACGTCTCTCATCCAGTTTAAAATTTTCATTTGAATTTCACGAAACTGAACTCTGCGATTAAAGACATGGTACTTAAAGAAATTATTACAGATTGAATGAGAGGATGTTTTTAGCCGTAGAGTAATAGAATCGTATTAAAGTCGAAAACTGATCATCGATTAGGAATTAGAGTATTTAATCCGAATCAAGGGCAGTATTGACATAACACTTTGTAAGAAATTTAGGATGGAAAATTGATCATTTTAAACGGCGTGTTAGCTCAGCATCTCCTCAACTCGAATAAATAAAATGAAATGAAGTTTTATATCCTACTGTATTTTATTGGACTAATGAAATGAAATGGAGTTTTATATCCTACTGTTTTTTATTGGACTAATGAAATGAAACGGAGTTTTATATCCTACTGTTCTGTATCTTATTGGACATGAAATATAGTTTGATATCCTACTGTTCTGTATCTTATTGGACTAATGAATGAAATAGAGTTTTATATCCTACTGTCCTGTGCTTTATTTAATTTAAATAAGTTTAAAAAATCAGACTGGCTCTTTAATAATAATTTACTGTAATTGTTAAATGCCGTGATATTATCCACCAATCTGTTCGGTAATAAGGTTAGAAAGTAAATGGTAAATACTGGAAGTGTCTACCCAAGACAGAAACAAGTCTGTAAACGTTAATTATATTTTAGTTTTAACAAGTCGTGATTGTACGAGAAATGTCACATGTCTGTTAATTTACATCATCGCAAATTTGTTTTATACTTTGACTTCAAAAGCGACCTTTCTTGTATCCCTTAAGTTCGTCTATTAAGTGTTTTAGTTGGATTGTTCGTAAGCGATTAGGCCATATTATTTACCGTCTGGATGTCGAGTGCTTTGATTGTCTGAGAGATACCTATTGCAGTCAAGGTATAAGACGAATTTCGTAATAGTTTGACATTGATGGGATAGTTGATTTATTGCCAAACTGTCTTCGTATATTAATAGGGAAGGGAAGGAAGTTCTATTTCAATAAAGTTAAGGAAGCGTACTGTTCAGTGTAAAGATCTGTAGATATGACACGGACAGGATCCCTTTCCTTCCCAATCTGCCTTCTCCTAGTGAACAGATATCAATGCTTGCTAATAATCAATCACTAACACAATGTTTTGATAGTTATTCTCTGTGTGTGGTCTGTTTTCACCAGAGACAACAATTCGCGTAATATAAGATACATTCATCTATTTCACTAAATGTGGTTGAAATAAAATAGAATAACAACACTGAAAGATCAGATATTGGCCTACTTAGAGAACAGTCTGAAGGATATTGAATGATAATCTTCAACCACCTACCTCGAACCCTCTACCTTTACCTTAAACTCTCTATCTTAACCCTCTACATTAAACCCTTAAGACCCCAAACCCTTAAGACCTTAGAATCTTCTATTTGGAGCAGCTGCAGACACGTTTTTAGTTTTTTGATAATTTTGTGTTGGACTTTTGAGATTATGGTAAATCTGGTAGTCGTAAATATTTAACAGTAAACACTAACAGTAACAGTAAAATCATCGTTTTCATCATCATATTCGTCATCATCATCATTGTAAAACATTAGGCCTCATCTTGATTAACCGCTGGGGTAATGGTATTAGATATTAGATTCATCGAACAGTTACGGAATTGACCTTAATGAACAATGATTGGTGAAATCAACATTTCGATTAAAAATCTATTTAACGTCTATCGTCAACCGAGTCCTAAATTCGTTTTCTCTTCATTTTTCACCTCGATTGTTAGTGGAGCAATTTAGGTTTAATTTAGTCCTTATTTTTCTATAAAGCCTTCATTTTAATCAATTGTCAGTCAGTGTTTTAAGCCCAATTAAATCGACTTAGATTAACACTGTTTTTAAATCTACCATTAAGTTAAATTGAAGAATTAGTTGTGATATTTCGATGAAGAAAGACGTCTTCAACATTTAATTTCGTTTTTCTGTTCAACCAATTACACAATTGTTAGGAAACAAATTAAGTTTAATATCACCCTTTTTTTACTTTTCTTAACTGAAATTCACATGAAGAATAAGTAATGACAGGAAACCTGGTTTTATATAGACTCATCGTTTAATACAAATTGTTAGTGAGTGTAAAAGCTGGTCTACAACATACTTGTCTTTACTGTATTAACGTGTTAGATAAATATTATAAACAGAGAGTCCATTAAAATCACCCCTATATATAATGAAATAATTTAACAGTACCAAAGCGGAAGGTTTCAATGACGAGAATACATTCTAAGGGGGTTATGATCCTGTATTCAAGATTAACGAAACAAGGAATCTGTCTGAAAAAAATCACCCTAAACATGTTATTTGAGAATTGATACATCTCTGACACGTCATTGATGATAAAATGAAAGCTTTTGACCCCGATTCAATCTCGGGGACATGTTTTATCCAGGCCAAGTTGATTATTTGTAGGGGCAAGTTATATATTATCCAGAGGAGCAAGTAATATATCTGGAGAGGCAGGTAATATATCTTGAGGGGCAAGTAAATAGATCAGGATGGGCAAGTAATATATTCAGAGTGGCAAGTAATATATCTTGAGGGGCAAGTAATATATCAGGAAGGGCAAGAAAATATATCAGGATGGGCAAGTAATATATTCAGAGGGGCAAGTAATATATTCAGAGGGGCAAGTAATATATCCGGAGGGGAAACGGGATATGCTCATAATTGTAGTAAAGGTTAAACTTTTTCAGGGGGACAATCTATATTTTCTGTATCTACGGGCCTTGTTTTACCTGATGTTTTCTAAACGTCGTGTCAGTAATAATAGTTTAGATATTACAAACATAAAAAGCGATATAATAACATGATGTAACTCAGTTCTTTAATAATAAAGCGTATAATGTTGAAACGCCGTCATATTCCAATGGAAATGTCGTTTGAATCTTAAAACAATCGAGATGAAAGAGATCCAATGAAATAAACAATATCAATCAATATTTCTAGTTTCATATTTTCCACATCGTGATTTGATATTATTTATCCTCCTCCACATATCATCAAGAGTTATTTACTTTCTGTCCACCTGATAGATTTGTCAACATTCAATGTAAATATTTGGTTTTTATTTAATTATTAATATCATTTGAAAAACATATATTTATAATTGCTAATCTATAACCCAGTATTCATTCGTCCTTCCTGCTCTGATAATTACCCCGACCCTGGCGTTACTCGGACGTGATACATGTACCAGGTTCGATTTTGCACGGTGATATATCACTTCCGGGGACTTGTCAGAGTCAGATATGGGGATGGGGGGGGGGTCTGTCAATTCTTATATCATCCCTTGTACTGAACATTGCTCAAATATTAAATTGATTTGTATAGGAAGTATGTATTCATACCAAAACACGGTCATATCATAACCCATTTATATTTAATGTTTACTTTTATGTTTTAATATATAGTAATGGTAACAGTATGTACTTAACTTACACAGGATACAGTTATAAAGATATATATTATAGTCGCAATGACGAGACGGAAATAAAGATAGTAGGAAAACACATTTGACAATTTTTGAAAAATCGTAACCAAAGGACTACTCCCCAATGACATTGGTGTAAACGTCACTTTACAAAGTTAATAATGGTAAATTGGTCATCGAGAAACAAGACCTAGAGTGAGAATAAATGAGTAACAGTTTCCGGTCTTGGATATCAATACAAGAAATAATAGAAGCCATTCGTGTGCGGAACCGTACCAC
This sequence comes from Nipponacmea schrenckii, assembly GCA_030562195.1. Classification (NCBI taxonomy): domain Eukaryota; kingdom Metazoa; phylum Mollusca; class Gastropoda; family Lottiidae; genus Nipponacmea; species Nipponacmea schrenckii. The sequence continues at coordinate 1,585,348 of JAUJPP010000006.1, forward strand.
TTCTATGTTGTTCTGTATTGATTACCCATTCCCACATCGGACATTGCATAGGAAACCGCACCACGTCTGTTCCATGCTTGCGTGCTCTTGTTTATGAAGCCGGTAAACACCCCCCCCCCCCCCGCTTTTGTTAAATGAGCAGAGTAAATTCTCATCGTAATTTTGGTTGACCCTAGGTTGAGAAAAGACGGATTGTGGTCTATATCGATACAGCGGAAAGTAATAGAAGCGAATCGTTTCCGAATCTGTACCTCGTGTGGTCGCTTCTTCTATTTTCTTTTACATTGACAATTGTATACCTTACCGAACATCGCATCATAAGTCTTGTTTTTATGTACCATACTACCCATTGAAAACAAATATTGAACACGGTAATTAAGTTGTTTAGTTCTTGCTATCTAGACCAGGATAAAAACCTGATAAGGTTAATGATGTATATTGAGACAAGTTGACTTGAATTTAAATTAACCGAACTTTCTGTCTGCATCTCGTCTTACTAACTAGTCTACTATAATTCCATTCATTACCCTAGTACCACTTCAGCTCACGGCTTCAGTCTCTCGCTATTCTTATTTTAGTCTGAGGGTGATCCACAATAAGACTGGAAGTTTGAATGGATAACAGAAGAACCATTGATCGGGACGAATACGTGTTGTTAGTGGCAATATGACAATCTAGTAAATAGCCTGTTATATACTCGTGTATTAGACAATTATATCTTTATATTACACTACCAGGTCTAGTTTCACATCGAGTTGTTATCCGTCGAGAGGCTGGGTCTGGAAGTTGTTCAGATAGGACAATAAAACAATACACTCAACCCTTACTGCCAGTCTTACAGGCCGTGCAAATCAAACTATTGCATCTGTTTAAGAAAGAATAGTACATCAACGGCGCTGGCGATAAAGTTTCATCATTAGACACTGCAAGTCTTTAGTCATATGTATTAGCCAAACATAAAGAGGGAAAATAGAATGTTAAACGTTAATCTCATTTGTCATTGTTCCGATATTATAGATATACTGGCTCTAGTACAGACCAGCGATCCACTCCTCGCTAATCTATGTCTATGGTTTAATCCCGACAAAGGTCGAAATGACCTTTTGGATTTGTAAGCCCGGTTTCTTCTTGTCAGTGATACAGGTCTGAGAGACAGACGTGGAAAAAAGCATCTCGTCGTTCGGATGGGACAATAAATGCAGCCCAGCATGTACGTTAACGATCCTTGGAAATCGCATTAAAGAATGGGTTGCCACTGTCCTGGCAAAAATTATCTTTACAATTTTCTAAAATCTCGTTTACAAAAACCGTTACTTATATGGTTTACAGATTTATATAATATGCTCTTTTTGCCCAAATAGAAACTTTTTAAATTTTATTTTCATTCTTAGCCGCAGTATTCCTTTGATCAAAGGTTCTTAGAAATCCGAATTTCGACCAAAAATAATTGTCTGATCTCAAATGTAATGTAGATGCTTCAAGCGAATAAAGTGACGGACTGGTGGTTTGCCAGGTATCTAGAAAAGGTGTACAAAAGCAAATGATGCCGAGGTCACTCTTTGATCAATCTTTGATCACAGTCGAATATATATTATTCTTAATCGTACTTTATAATCGTATTAGTTCATACATAAATATCTTGATAGATAAAATAAAGATAGATTGACTCAAGATGGTGATTAATCTTCATAAAAAAATTACTGAAATCCCGACTGAATAAATTTCATCAAATTTCAGACACATCTATTTAATTTTTTTATTAATTATCATAATATTGAATATTCATCTGTAGGCCTATACCTGACAACCATTCTACTCCACCTACTAAAACAGATTGTTAATAGGTTTTCTAATTTGTTCTGTATATCGGGGACACTGATAACATCAACTTACACCATATACATATTTTTGAAAACCTCGACCACGGACCATCAACTGATTAAGAAAGTTTAGAGATGACGATCGTTGTTATAATTATTATTACAATAACTGTTTATCTGATATTGGTGATTTCTGAGATATACATTGATGTAATATTAATGAATAAGGTTTCTGTGTAAACCGTTCCGTAGTGTATAAATCTGAATCAGATAAATAATTGGTTTAATTGATTGAATAAAATGAATCTGTTTCTGGTTTCTTGACAAATTATAAACCCGGAAGTAATATAAAACAAAATTGTGAACCTCTGCTCTTTACAATACGTCATTCTTGTCTACTTAGAGTCTATAATTACATTAATATCACCATTTATTACTACACTGTGCCAGCAGTGAAACCCACGGTCTCTTTGATTATAACAATAGGGCGGTGTATGTCACTGATCAAACGATTTATTTTGATAAATATCTCTATATCACGACCCCGATTACTTACAAAATTGAAGATAAACCAGGCTAATATCCTTTCATATAACAACTACAAAGCTACCATACCTGCACTGTGTATCACTGTATGTTGGTGTACTTTTTCTCAACAACTTACAAAACCATCTAGATTTTTATTATTTATTGATTTGATATGACTTGGTCTGAATTAATAGGATAACCAGCAATATTACTCTCTAAGCTAGAAACTTGAATGATAATTACCTGAACACGTCATATATTAAATTAGTCAAATTTTTGATAAATTGTATCACTACACGATAAAGTATCATTACACAGATAATCTGTTGTAAACCCTTCTTAACCACAAACAACACACACCTATTATAACCTAGTCCCAATAAAACAACAGTGAACCTCCCTATTATAACCTAGTCCCAATAAAACAACAGTGAACCTCCCTATTTTAACCTAGTCACGATAGAACAATAGTGAACCTCCCTATTATAACCTAGTCACGAGAGAACAATAGTGAATCTCCCTATTATAACCTAGTCACCAATAAAACAATAGTGAATCTCCCTATTATAACCTAGTCCCAATAAAACAACAGTGAACCTCCCTATTATAACCTAGTCCCAATAAAACAACAGTGAACCTCCCTATTATAACCTAGTCACGATAGAACAACAGTGAACCTCCCTATTATAACCTAGTCCCAATAGAACAATAGTGAATCTCCCTATTATAATCTAGTCCCAATTAAACAATAGTGAACCTCCCTATTATAACCTAGTCACGATAGAACAACGGTGAATCTCCCTATTATAACCTAGTCACGATAGAACAACAGTGAATCTCCCTATTATAACCTAGTCACGATAGAACAACAGTGAATCTCCCTATTATAACCTAGTCCCAATAGAACAATAGTGAATCTCCCTATTATAACCTAGTCACGATAGAACAATAGTGAACCTCCCTATTATAACCTAGTCACGATAGAACAACAGTGAACCTCCCTATTATAACCTAGTTCCAAATAGAACAACAGTGAACCTCCCTATTATAACCTAGTCCCAATAGAACAACAGTGAACCTCCCTATTATAACCTAGTCACAATAGAACAACAGTGAACCTCCCTATTATAACCTAGTCCTAGAACAATAGTGAACCTCCCTATTATAATCTAGTCACGATAGAACAACGGTGAATCTACCTATTATACCCTAGTCCCAATAAAACAATAGTGAATCTCCCTATTATAACCTAGTCACGATAGAACAATAGTGAATCTCCCTATTATAATCTAGTCACGATAGAACAACAGTGAATCTCCCTATTATAACCTAGTCGCAATAGTTAACAGATGAACCTCCTTTTATAACTATTCAATAAACAAAGTGAACCTCCTTTATTATATCTATTCCAATAGAACAAAGTGAACCTCCTATTAACTAGTTCAATAGAACAAAGTGAACCTCCCTATTATAAGCCTAGTCCAATAGAACAACGTAACCTCCCTATTATAACCTAGTCCCAATAGAACAACAGTGAATCTCCCTATTTTTAACCTAGTCACAATAGAACAACAGTGAATCTCCCTATTATAACCTAGTCACAATAGAACAACAGTGAATCTCCCTATTATAACCTAGTCACAATAGAACAACAGTGAATCTCCCTATTATAACCTAGTTCCAATAGAACAACAGTGAACCCCCCTATTATAAGCTAGTCCCAATAGAACAACAGTAACCCTCTCTAATAATAAAACTAAGTGATTAAGAAAGTTTAGAGATGAAGATCGTTGTTATAATTATTATTACAATAACTGTTTATCTGATATTGGTGATTTCTGAGATATATTGATGTAATATTAATGAATAAGGATCAAATCTGTAGTCTCTGAGTCTCAATTACCAGACCAGAGCTTAATTTGTCCTGGGCAATAACTTGACCTTACATCGACAAATCGTATTAATTTCTACCCGATGAGCATAGCTGATAATATCGGAAAATATATTTATATATATATTTTTCTAACGCCTCCACGAATCCTCCCCAATGTAAGAATTATACTGAAGCCAGTCCCAGTGTTTTTCGGGAGTTAATCTGATCTACAGCTGCTCTTATAACCTTACTGACCTATAGTTATCCAAACGTAATGAAACGATTTCGTGACAGAACTGTCCTGTACTGACCTCTATCACTAGATTATAAATTGGTAATAGTAATAGTGCTCTACTGGCAGAATAATTACACTGTTTTATTGTAACGTCTAAATAGTCAATAATACAGATATACCTTACATTAAACCTACTTAATAACTACTTTGATAGGTCAATTGGTGGGGTCATTTGTTTAACTTGGGATGGTACGCGGTAGCATAATCAATATAGAATGATGAATGTGACGAGGAGATGAGGAGGGATTGTTGACTTCATAAAAAAATAGAAATTATGATTACATCGTCCGGTATTTAACAGTATTTCAAATCTTTAAACGTAGAAACTGGATATATGTAGCTGCCAACTGAAGGAAGACCAGTTTGTTGTTTGTTTATTAGTGTAAGTCTTTTGAATCCGTGTCTGGAGCGTAGTAACTCTCAGACGGTTTATATTCACCTGGAAGTCTACTGACCAGTTAATAGGTTATCGGTTTATATCAGGAAGTGTTATATTACAATATCTAGAATATTTCAATAGGTATTATTATAACATAGTATAAATAAATATTACATTGTTTGTCTGTTTATAATAATAAATGTTTATCCCCCTGACCAAAGATAAGACGCCTGTTATATCATCTTTCCTTCAGTCTGGGTCAGGTGTTTTCGGAATAAAGATACGATCTGATCTAGATTCATTCTTGAAGATAAACAGACCTAAACTCGTATTTCAACATTCGAACGCCATAACTCATTCTAGATACGTGATCATTAAAGGGACACTGCGTCTTATAATGAACATCAAATTTTAAACTTGCTTAATAAAATCGTATATATATCAGTAACTATACCGGCTGCTATAAATAACCTAAAAAATGCATAAATATCCAAACAACTAAGTAATTATCCATAAAGATGCATTCGAGTTCACTGATGAATATTTACTCATATTGACCATTCTTGAGATTAAAATCTTTATATTCGTCTAATACAATGATAGAATGATAAGGAGTGGAGATGAAAACCAAGAATCATATATTGTACATTATTATGCTATAATAAACAAATGGACACACTGAATGTTACGTTAAAGGAAAACAACCTCTTAGACAAAATATAAAAATAAAGTCTCAAACTTGGTTAATATGAATATATATTCATCAGTTGGACTGAATAGAAATGAAATGAAATGAATGGAGTTTTACGTCCTACTCTTCTGCACCTTATGGGCTAATGAAGACGGGCAACGCCATGCAGTGTGCAATGAGGGAAATTTTGCTAGGACAGCGGCATTAGCCTACTCTTTTTGCGATTTCCAACTGTCGAGGGATCTTTAACGTGCACAGCCTGTAGCACACGGGGCCTCGGTTTATTGTCCCATCCGAACGACAAGACGCTTTTTCCATGACAGTCCCTCCGACCTGCATCACTGACAAGTTCATCTCGACCTTTGCCGGGATTGAACCCTGGACCGTCTGGTTAGCGAGCAAGCGTCTAACCCACTGAGCCACCTCGGCTCCCCTGGATTGAATAGAATCACTGTATATGACAATATATCATTAAACTAAGTTATTATTTGTAAACCAAGTATTTTATACCATTTATTATCTTTATTGGTGAAGCACAGTTTCTAGTGTTGAAAATTGTCTGAGATCCGAACGACTGAACGACTCGGGTTAACAGTACCAACAACACCTAGAGTACCGAACGACTCGGGTTAACAGTACCAACAACACCTAGAGTACTGAACGACTCGGGTTAACAGTACCAACATCACCTAGAGTACTGAACGACTCGGGTTAACAGTACCAACAACACCTAGAGTACTGAACGACTCGGGTTAACAGAACCAACACACCTAGAGTACTGAACGACTCGGGTTAACAGTACCAACAACACCTAGAGTACTGAACGACTCGGGTTAACAGTACCAACAACACCTAGAGTACTGAACGACTCGGGTTAACAGTACCAACATCACCTAGAGTACTGAACGACTCGGGTTAACAGTACCAACAACACCTAGAGTACTGAACGACTCGGGTTAACAGTACCAACATCACCTAGAGTACTGAACGACTCGGGTTAACAGTACCAACAACACCTAGAGTACTGAACGACTCGGGTTAACAGTACCAACACACCTGGAGTACTGAACGACTCGGGTTAACAGTACCAACAACACCTAGAGTACTGAACGACTCGGGTTAACAGTACCAACATCACCTAGAGTACTGAACGACTCGGGTTAACAGTACCAACAACACCTAGAGTACTGAACGACTCGGGTTAACAGTACCAACACACCTAGAGTACTGACGACTCGGGTTAACAGTACCAACATCACCTAGAGTACTGAACGACTCGGGTTAACAGTACCAACAACACCTAGAGTACTGAACGACTCGGGTTAACAGAACCAACAACACGAGAATAGCAAGTATATAATTAATTATTTACAAAACACCGGAAATGGAATTTCGTGACTTGAAAAATAGAATCTGACCATCCTTATCAACATGGTACTGAATGATGGGTTTAGATAACAATTGGGTTTACAGAACTTCGTGTTGTCTCCAGTTGATCATTTTACCTTGATATATGGAATAACAAACGAATGTAAAACGTGACCTACATTAAAGGGATACTGTGTCTTAGCATTTACAAAAGATTTTAGTACTTAAGAATGATCAATAATATATATATATTCATCAGTGAATATGAAAAACTCACAAAACTAAATCATTTTTGAAAAAACGCTTAATCAATTTATTAAGCATTTTCAATAATCAAATGCGTCTTTATGAAAAATTACTATAATTACCTATTATCTCTTTAAACAATGGTTGAACAACAATATTAGTCAGTACTATCAACAGGGGGGAGTCACCAGAGAGAATCGTCAAGTTTATATTAAACCAATCCTAAACATGTTACTGAATGAGTTAAAATATTCCAGAATCAGCGGATATCGGTGCAGAATTACTAATTACATGTACTCAGAACAACCATGGACTTTTGATTGGATCCAGTCTGAAATGAAATGACATTTTACGTCCTCATGTGTTGCTCTAGTTTGTGTATGTAAACAGGCAGTGTACAGTAGGGGACATTTTGTCCAAATAGAAGAGAATGTCTATTTGTTCGATTTTCTATGTGAATTTTCACAGTCCGTTAAGTTCTACACACGTTTTGTAGTTAACTTTCCAGATTCTACACAATGTATACAACCAATATTTACAGTTTAATTCCACGGAGACTGCAGATTGATTTTAATTTCTTTATCGGGTTTTTTAAATTGCAATTTTCTATCTATTGACTTTAGAATGTGGGTAACTTAGAATATTTGCGGGGAAGTCGTAGGGTGCCTTTATTATATAATTGATTACACGGAAGAAATACAAGTTAAAAAGGGAAAGTTATAGAACATAGATAACAGCTAACGATAAATGAAATGAAATTGAATTTCTCACTCTACATTGATGCACTTGAGTGGGCTGACATGGACAGCTTCTCTCGGAGTGAAAACCGGGGAAAATTTGAAAGAGCAAAGAATCTTCAACAGCCTGTAGGTCTCGGATTTCATATAAAACGTATAGTCTTTTTTTTCAGTGGATTTTAATGTCTTAGTCCCTCAGAAAATACGGTCGGTAAACAGTCACACTAAATTCTTATGAAATGAACTGGAGTTTTACGTCCTACCTTCCAGCAACTCCAGTCTGTATTCATTAGCCCATTAGGTGTAGATGAGTAGGACGTAGAACTCCATTCTTTTCTATTACAAACAGTATGTCTTCATTAGCCTATAAGGTGCAGAAGAGTATGACGTAAAACTCCATTTCATTTCATGTCTATTACAAACAGTCCATCTTCATTAGCCCATTAGGTGTAGAGGAGTAAGACGTAAAACTCCATTTCATTTCACGTCTATTACAAACAGTCCATCTTCATTAGCACAATAGGTGTAGAGGAGTAAGACGTAAAACTCCATTCTTTTCATGTCTATTACAAACAGTATGTCTTTATTAGTCCATTAGATGCAGAAGAGTAGGAAGTAAAACTCCGTTCTTTTCTTTTTTATTAAAAACAGTTTGTCTTCATTAGGCCATAGAAAAGTGGGACGTAAAACTCCATGCATTTCATTTTATTTTCCAGTAACTCAGTAAGACAATGAAGACGTGACGCCATGCTTAGTCTTAGAATACAACAATGTCGTCACACAAGGTACTCTTTTCTAATTTATCAAACCTGATAGTGTGAAAATATCTGATATAATTTATCTAATTCGTCGCGATGGATAGGTATGACAAAAGCTTTTAACCAAATGACAAAAAAACGCTTAAAATAGGACAAAAACTACATCGTCTAATTGGAAATATCAAGTGTTCACTGAAAGAATATTATTATGATTATGAAAGATATCACTTATTTCAACCGGCAATAAAACCTATTTAGTTCAGGCGCTCTATAATACAATATATTCTATTGCTAACCATTACGTTAATTATACCATTTAGACGAGCTATGTCTACCTTGCCGACAGAATGTCAAGTGGTTAAAAGGTGCCTTAACTTTTTACTTATTAAAGATTTGGTGGAAGAGGTCTAGATTTTGACTGTGGGGTAAAACAATCTAAGGTAAAATAACCTAGGGTAAAACAACCAAGGGTAAAACAACCAAGGGTAAAACAACCTAGGGTAAAACAACCTAGGGTAAAACAACCTAGAGTAAAACAACCAAGGGTAAAACAACCTAGGGTAAAACAATCTAAGGTAAAACAACCTAGGGTAAAACAACCAAGGGTAAGACAACCTAGAGTAAAACAACCTAGGGTAAACTACCTAGAGTAAAACAACCAAGGGTAAAACAATCAAGGGTAAGACAACCTAGAGTAAAACAACCTAAGGTAAAACAAGGAGGATAAGAAAACCCGGAGTAAAACAAACTAGGGTAAAACAACCTAGAGTAAAACAACCTAGGGTAAACTACCAAGGGTAAGACAACCTAGAGTAAAACAACCAAGGGTAAAACAATCAAGGGTAAGACAACCTAGAGTAAAACAACCTAGGGTAAAACAACCAAGGGTAAGTCAACCTAGAGTAAAACAACCTAGGGTAAAACAACCTAGGTCATCGACTGTCCTTGAACTCCTCCAAGATTTGATTGTCGACCAATATGTTTAAGGATTAGGATCGTAACATCATCATTAGTCCTCCGCCCCCCCCCCCCCCCTATTAAGTCAGCCGGCCCCTTTTTATATCCCAGATACAATGGTGAGTTCAAATCTCGTGTTAGAGTTCCGTGTCATTCCATCACATAACACAACATTTGAACTTATTCTTCATGTTAATATACAGTGTACTCTGAGTAATTCGACACACTCGTTAATCCGATATTATTTTTCGGTCTCGATATATGTAGGATTTCTCAGAGTACACTGTATTAAAGCACCAAATTAACAGCGCAACACGGAACAATAACACGAGATTTGACCTCACCCAATGGCATGGTCACTGGATATGACTTTTTATTTATAAAAAAAGTATTTGTGAGTCATTTACAGTTGCGATCTTGTGGCAGTCGGTTCAAATAATATACCCAATTGTGTTTTTTTGATCCACTTGTATTAATTTGTAGTGTTTGCCTGTTATTATGTTTAATAGGTAGAACTCTAGTTACTGTGTCCCATATCAAACATTGTACTAAATATTGTAGCTGTTTTTTGTTCCTGTCGATCTTTTCACATCATTTATAGTCCTTTCTCATCTTACACTAAGATTCCATTTCCAACTAGACAAGTCACTTCCGGCACTCAATAGATAACTTCCGGTTTAAGATGCCTTACATCCGGTTGTATCGATTAACAATTATTGTAATGAGATTTTTATTTCATTTAAATCGTCACTTTAAGGGAAAAAATGATTCAATAAACGACATTGACTTGTGAACGATATTCTGAAATAGGTCAGCCGCTGACAATCGAAAAGCGTTCGACATGTTTTAAAGAGGGTTCCAACAATCAGCTATTGTCGTTCGCGAGTCAAATATTACATTTAGACAGATTGAATGGGAAGATATGTCGAGAAACTGGCTCCCTGGATCAGAAAGACGGAATCTGCAGGAAGTCCGATAATGTCAGTAACCATTACCAGTTAGATTACAAGATTTACGGTCTAATCAGTCGGGGTACAAATTGTGTGACAAATACGTGACAAATTATTTTCCAGACTCATGCGCTCAGGTTAAGGTTGGTGGGTAATTGCAGCCGTTATCGATACATAAACAGGACGAAATTCATTCATTGTGATAAACAGAGTTCGGACTGTCATTTAGGTCATAATGTTTTAAGCGTTTTTCAATAATCAAATGCATTTTTATGGATAATTACTTAGTTTTGAAATTTAATTTCTAAGACACACTATTCCTTTAACGCCGAGTTTGCGAGAGAATTGACATAATGACGAGAATTTAAAAAGTTTCTACTGCCTTCTCAGAACCATTCAGATAATTTGCACAATACTAGTAAATAAGTTGAATTCTCAGAAGTCAACACCGTTGCCTTAGGAACATCACCTACCCCCTGCTTTCACCAAACCCAAAACTGACTCATGTTCACCAATTTGATCTACCGTTTTAATCTTCTTAATATAACATGAGATAAATATTATATAGGAAACTCGGAACAATGCGTATATTACAATTCTAAAACGTGTGTACAACGGGTTTCATAAATTTGATATGTATCTCAATTCACCCAACTTCTGCCCTCGCTATGGAATTGATAGTTTTGGCTCCAGAGTAAAGCAGCCACTTACAGAATATGCCAGGTTCAACGTAAGATTATTGTGCCGAATTCTATGTTCCATATTAAATCGATTCTCTTTAAATTAAAATTGTGGAATATCACCTACTCCCATGTTTCTAAAGCAACGTTTAGATAAATACATGAACCAGCCGTTGCTTTAGGGATATCAACTACTTCCTGCTTTAAACAGACATGGGCAAACCCAAAACTGACTCATGTTCACCGTTTTAATCTTCTTAATATAACATGAGATAAATATTATTTAGGAAACTCGGAACAATGCGTATATTACAATTCTAAAACGTGTGTACAACGGGTTTCAAAATTTGATATGTATCTCAATTCACCCAACTTCTGCCCTCGCTATGGAATTGATAGTTTTGGCTCCAGAGTAAAGAAGCCACTTACAGAATATGCCAGGTCAAAACATTGTGCCACAAACGTATGCACCATAGTTCAAGATAGATATTACCATACAGTCAATATAAAAAAATAAAAATGATAAACTCTTTATTTTACATGGGTCAGAATTAGGTCCAATACACAAGGACATGGTCCTGTCTAACATTCAGTCCATAGAGACAAACAGACTCTTTATTTTACATGGGTCAGAATTAATGTCAATACACAAGGACATGGTCATGTCTCACATTCAGCCAATATAGACAAACATAGACTCTTTATTTTACATGAGTCAGAATTAGATCCAATACACAAGGACATGGTCCTGTCTAACATTTAGCACATAGAGACAAACATAGACTCTTTATTTACATGGGTCAGAATTAGGTCCAATACACAAGGACATGGTCATGTCTCACATTCAGCCAATATAGACAAACATAGACTCTATATTTTGCATGGGTCAGAATTAGGTCCAATACACAATGGTCCTTCTACATTCAGTCCATAGAGACAAACATAGACTCTTTATTTACATGGGTCAGAATTAGTCAATACACAATGGTCCTCTCTAACATTCAGCATTAGACAAACATAGACTCTTTATTTTACATGGGTCAGAATTAAGTCCAATACACAAGGACATGGTCCTGTTTCACATTCAGCCCATAGATACAAACATAGACTCTTTATTTTACATGGGTCAGAATAAGGCCCAATACACAAGGACATGGTCCTGTCTCATATTCAGTCCATGGGGACAAACATAGACTCTTTATTTTACATGTGTCAGAATTAGGTCTAATACACAAGGACATGGTCCTGTCTAACATTAGTCCATGGAGACAAACATAGCTCTTTATTTTACATGGGTCAGATTAAGTCCAATACACAAGGACATGGTCCTGTTACATTCAGTCCATAGATACAAACATAGACTCTTTATTTTACATAGGTTAGAATAAGGCCCAATACACAAGGACATGGTCCTGTCTCACATTCAGTCCATGGAGACAAACATAGACTCTTTATTTTACATGTGTCAGAATTAGGTCCAATACACAAGGACATGGTTCTGTCTCACATTCAGCCCACAGAGACAAACATAGCCTCTTTATTTACATGGGTCAGAATTAGGTCCAATACACAGGGACGTGGTCCTGTCTAACATTCAGTCATGGGGACAAATATTAGTCTTGATAGGTACATGCCAGTTTGCTCCTTGTGATATGAATAATAGTTTTGATAAGTATATGTCAGTTTTCTCCTTGTGATATGAATAATTGTTTTGATAGGTATATGTCAGTTTTCTCCTTGTGATATGAATAATAGTTGTGATAGGTATATGTCAGTTTTCTCCTTGTGATATGAATAATAGTTTTGATAGGTATATGTCAGTTTTCTCCTTGTGATATGAATAATAGTTTTGATAGGTATATATCAGTTTTCTCCTTGTGATATGAATAATAGTTTTGATAGGTATATGTCAGTTTTCTACTTGTGATATGAATAATAGTTTTGATAGGTATATATCAGTTTTCTCCTTATGATATGAATGATAGTTTTGATAGGTATATGTCAGTTTTCTCCTTATGATATGAATGATAGTTTTGATAGGTATATGTCAGATTTCTCCTTGTGATTTGAATAATTGTTTTGATAGGTATATGTCAGTTTTCTCCTTGTGATATGAATAATTGTTTTGATAGGTATATGTCAGTTTTCTCCTTGTGATATGAATAATAGTTTTGATAGGTATATGTCAGTTTTCTCCTTGTGATATGAATAATTGTTTTGATAGGTATATGTCAGTTTTCTCCTTGTGATATGAATAATAGTTTTGATAGGTATATATTAGTTTTCTCCTTATGATATGAACAATAGTTTTGATAGGTATATATCAGTTTTCTCCTTATGATATGAATAATAGTTTTGATAGGTATATATCAGTTTTCTCCTTGTGATATGTATTATAGTTTTGATAGGTATATATTAGTTTTCTCCTTATGATATGAACAATAGTTTTGATAGGTATATATCAGTTTTCTCCTTATGATATGAATAATAGTTTTGATAGGTATATGTCAGTTTTCTCCTTGTGATATGAATAATAGTTTTGATAGGTATATATTAGTTTTCTCCTTATGATATGAATAATTGCTTTGATAGGTATATATCAGTTTTCTCCTTGTGATATGAATAATAGTTTTGATAGGTATATATCAGTTTTCTCCTTGTGATATGAATAATAGTTTTGATAGGTATATATCAGTTTTCTCCTTATGATATGAATAATAGTTTTGATAGGTATATATCAGTTTTCTCCTTGTGATATGAATAATAGTTTTGATAGGTATATGTCAGTTTTCTACTTGTGATATGAATAATAGTTTTGATAGGTATATATCAGTTTTCTACTTGTGATATGAAAATAGTTTTGATAGGTATATATTAGTTTTTCAGTTTTCTCCTTGTTATATGCATAATAGTTTCGATAGGTATATTTCAGTTTTCTCCTTGTGATATGAATAATAGTTTTGATAGGTATATGTCAGTTTTCTCCATGTGATATGAATAATAGTCTGTATAGCCAGTGTCTGTTTTCTCTATGTGCTGTGACATTTATCATTTATTTTTTTGCAAAAACTGCATCGATAAATGTTTTTGCCTGTGATTTAAAATTAAATGAAATCTATAATCAAGGCTAGAGTTAACCCTTCCCATTTCATTCTGTTTGATCCAGTCATCAAGTTGATGATATTGTAAAGGTTTTTAAAGAACCATGTAATAACTATTCCGTGTTTTAATCAAGTAGAATTCTCGTGGCTTAAATTCAAATCTTAGTAAAATAAATTCACTGTTCCAACTAATTTAAAAGTCTGAGTTATATTCTTCACGTAAATAAAACATTTATTACACTCCAGATAGCGTTGGGAAGCAGAGAGACTAAACATCGCAAACAAGAGCAAATACACTCAAACAAATGTAAAACATCACTTGTTCGCTCTATTGCATCGGACCCTCGGGAAGGACTGAGTAGCTTAACTGGCAGCTGACACAAATCAATACCGCCCGTGGTTCAAATAATCAACATAGACAAGATACTCTAACTTCAGTTATTTCCATGTTGGATTTTCTCCTCCTGATAGTCCTTGACCCGTTTCTTCGCCTCTGGTAAAGGCATTTGTCTGAACTGAAGAATGGCTTCCTCCATCATTTCTACCGATTTATTTTGCCTTTTCGCAACCATAATTTTCACTGCACCTACCGTTTTCAGTGTCCAAGGTATGTACCATAAATGAATAAAATATTCTTGACTTGTATTATAATTGCCGATAACTCACGTTAATCTCATCCCGTTTTAATATCATTGCCTGATTAATTAATCCCCCGATTAAGATGATAATTAAATCCATTTACAATCGAGAATGTTTTATATAAAAGCATCCGATCAATCTAATTTCGCTTTCTTCATTTATGGGAGATAATCAGAGGTTTCATGGTCGCTTAATAGAGTGATTTTTGTCTTCTTTCTCAAGTCTTTTTGCATGTACGTATTGGATGATCATGCCATAAATGCACATTTTAGTCCAGCTAAATTGTACTAAAATCGTATGGATCGCTATTAGCAAAGTAAAACTAAAAGTCACTGCATTTGAACTATTTTATTTCAATTATACAATAAATAATACATGCATATCAAGTGTCATGATTGAATGTTAATTTTGTCAAATGCGTTTTGTGGAAACGGGTTAATAGATGTCATTCAATTTTGACAGAAAACCTATCTTTTGTTCATAGTTTTCTACATCCGCTTTATATACCTTAAACCGCCGTCGCCCTTGTCCGTCTGCCCTTCAGTCAATTGGTCAATCCATCGAAATTGGTAACAATCTAATGAATGCTTCATAATGACAGTGTTTACCTTGATAAACTTGTAATGCATGTATACATTGAATTCTCGGTAAAGTTTGAAATTGGTAACAATCGGTTGAACGGTTTATGAGTTAATGCCCGTGATTTATAAAACAAATGGCTTTGTTTTTGTAGAGGAGTGAAATCTTTTCCTTTTCTAAATCTGAAACATGTAAATTGTATGTTTTACATAACGTTTGAAAATATTAGATAGCAACTTTCACGGTGGAATAATAGAGGGGGAACAAACGAAGAATTCATTCAAACACCAATTAACTTTTTAGAACACGTTATACCAAGTAGCTACTTATTCAAATAAAATAGTGACGTATCTAAAAATATATTATACTTTGTGAACTTGTATTCAAAAGGAAAAAGAAAAGTATATGTACCACTAGTTTGAAGGGTAATCATGTACTATAGTATATTCTTGAATATCTAGGTTCATTTTTTGATCACTCGTAGCTACAAGAAGCTTGGTCGTACCAGATCTAAAACGTACCATAGCAGCGTCTTGTTGGTCTCGTGTCATACATAAAATAAAAAAAAAAACAAAGAAAAAACAATTAAAAATAATGTATACCAACGGTGGAAAGGACATTTTTGGCTTAATCCATGTATCAATGTGTATCGATATGACCCAATATAACATATTATTTAAGTTTCAATTATTTATCATATGGTCAAAATCTTGTTTATATAAGCACCATTATTGTCATTTTGTCAAAATAACGTATGTTTTATGATCACAGAGAAATAGATAAGATAAAGATTGTAATACTAAACCGAGATTCGAATCTGCTTCCTCTTCAGTGAATGGTTCGGCATTTAATACCCTCAACTCTGCATCTGATTTCATCCATTCACAAATAGCATAGCAAGTTCCTCGGGTTCTGACAAAAATTAGACCCAGCGAATAATCTCCTTTCTCCTTCATTAATTTTATTATCTCCTCTTTCAAAATCCCTAGACTTGGGTTTTCATTTTCACTGATACTATTTAAAGTCGATTTTATGACTGCAATGAGAGTAATAATATATTAAGGCGAGATTAAATCAGACAGAGCCATTCGGTAAAGAGCTAAATGTTGTCCAAGATATATTGATTTGACTCAAGAACAATATTCCTTTTTTGACGTAAAATCTTTTGATCCTGAAACTGTGTACGACCAATGGCAGGAATCTAGTTTCGATTTTTTTAGTCTATTCTAATTCGCACAGTTCGATATCAAAGTTTTATGTTTTATCTCTAAGAAAATCATCGGATCGTCACCAAATCAAATAGTACACACCTTCATTATGATATTGACAAATAAAAGATCAAGGTAAATGTGAACACAAAGACCACAGGGCAAGAAAAAATGGCGAATCCTGGCCTTCAAGCAACTGTCAAGAAACGTACAAGTTTTTATCATCATTCAATAGGAATAAAATCATGATTAGTTTAACAAACCTTTATAAAATTCGTTTAATTCCATTTCAATTTGAGTAATTCTGAAAGTCGTCGTATTTTTTTCCAGGTTGTCAGTCAGGGTTCTCTCCAGATACTCCAGAACATCTGACAATCTCACCAGGTCATGGATATCCAGTGAAACATTGTACACCTGAATCAAAACAGTTTATATTTATTGAAACACTGAACACCTGAATCAGAACATTTTATATTTATTGAAACATGGTACACCTGAATCAGAACAGTTTATATTTATTGAAACATTGTACACCTGAATAAGAACAGTTTATATTTATTGAAACATGGTACACCTGAATCAGAACAGTTTATATTTATTGAAACATTGTTTGTTTCCACGGGCTGAATGTTTGACAGGACCATGTCCTTGTGTATCGGATCTTCTTCTGACCCATGTAAAATGTCCATGTTGCCTCTATGGGCTGGATTTTAGACAGGACCAAGTCTTTGTGTAGTGGGTTTAATTCTGACCCATGTAAAATAAAGAGTTTATTATGATTTTTTTTGTTTGTTTTTTTTTTTTTTTTTTTTGTTTTTTTGTTATATCAATTGAAAGTAGAAATCGAATGATCGCGAAAAATACCGGTTTGTCTAGTTAAGTCGATATCAACGTTATTACGAAGGACATTTTCCTCTTTCTGCTAGGTCAGTAAACCTCGTCAGGTCTCAAAATATCTTACAAATCTTAGTAGATTTCTCCGATTACCCAGTGCATGATCACGTTTAAAAAGATGGGGTCTTAAAATAACGTTCGGAGTGGGATTATTTCTTTGAATAACCTAAGATTTAATTAACCCATTTAAATACTTGAAATATTCATTAGAAAAACTGATTAATCAATTAGTAAACCTGATTTGACCCTAAACAATGCGAGAAAGCATCTTTTTAAATGTAACTCACTTGTAGATGTCTAGTAATCGCAACTATATTTCCAAGGAACCCTTCTATCAAAATTGATCTAGGCCATGTCGTTCCCCGATCATGTTCAATTTTCTTCTTCACGGCCAATCGTCTTATGTCCGTCGCCCATTGATTATAATCGTAACTATTCCGGTTTGGTGGTCGCTTCTCCTTCAATACAGTTATTTCAGGATCTTTCAGATTCACTGAAAAAAAAATATTTCTTAACTTCAAATTCAAACATTTCAGCTTATATTAGTATGAATTGAATTCATATAGAATATTTTCTATATTATGGTGATTAGGCTACTTACGCCAAGATTGGAATCTTTTATTAGCTAAATGTAACTTATTTTAGATATCATTCATATTGACTAAGTTTTGTTTCGTTAACTTATATTTTTGAATTTTTATTTTTATTGATCCATTGGAGACCACAATCATTTTCCTGATTCGTCAAGAAAGAAAATGAAAATTACGGGTGGATATGGGTGACGCCAATAACTTCTCCACTTTTCATGCCAGGTCCGTATATACAGGTCGGCAATGCCCCTTCCCTTATACCCAGCTATATTGAAAGTATAACACAAACTTTTTTTTTCTTTTTTTCTTTTTTTTTATTATTTTATTCTAAGATAAATTAAATATATGACATGTGAAAGAAAATAGCCTTCGACCAGAACAGAAAGTTATAAAAGGAAAGTAAAAAAATATAGAAATATGAAATGTTTGAAGTCATGATGAAATTCAACTTAAGGATAACCCATAAGCATGAGTAATAAATATATCCTCATTAGCTTATTTCCAATGAGGTCCGGAGAGGAATCAAATCATGAAATCTGTTGGGAGGAAGTCATGGTGGTGTATATCATATATAATTAAATTGATAACAAATAATAAAGTATCACAGATAGAAAATTACAAAAATTTACAGCCTCTGATTCTTAAATAAGTGTTTTTTAATTGCATGTTTGAAATTTTGTATGTTTTCTATAGATTTTATATTATTTGGAAGATCGTTCCATAGTTTTATACATGTACCATAAAAAGTAGACGATTTGTCGCCAATTACATTAGGACCTACAAAATTATATGTACTTGACCGGGTATTCTGGCGACGACGACGAGTGTAAATGTTCTTGAGGCTCATAATCCTAAATGGATTTGTAGGATAACTTTGTCGTCGATATCTGAATTATATCTAAAAATAAGCTGAATTGTTTAGTGAATGCCTGGTTCAAATCTGTAATAGATTTACTTACCTGCGTTGAAGTTCAAAAAAAGTTCTATTTTTAACATTGTCTTAAGAATTTGTTCTTTGGCTTCATCACATCGGCTACCACCTAACGCCACCCTTCCTACAATATTACATTTTTTATCTTTATATGATATCAAATGAGTGAGCAAAGTCCCAAAATAATACTGATTATTATTATAGCCAGAAGCGCATGTGGCAAAGAGTGGGACTTGATGTGGCAAATTGCATGAGACTCTGAAAAATCAACCTTCTAGGTGATGAGGTATTTGACTTGACAATTGGCCATAGGTCACAAGATATAAGCCTTCATAACTTCATAAAGATCAACCGGAAATTGCAAAAAGCCGAATCTAAGTTTCAAATATCGCTTTCCCAGTTTTAGTTGCAATATATATGTTCTTTCATTTAACACCAAAATCAGTCAAATCGGATTAGCCGTAATGTCGGTACAAAATGGACACATTTCAGGAAAATCAAAATGGCGGAAAAATTATTGGTTCAGGTGTGGAATTTTTGTTTCTTCGTTTCATTGTCATAACGATGGCTACCAAAACGGCGTAGGTAGCACAGCAAAGTCCCACAATAATAATGGTTATAATATAACTAGTATTGTAAAACAGGAACATACGAAGGTGCGACAATTAACGATACACACGCAGTACAAAATACCAATATATCCATGCGATTTACAAATCATAATTAGATAACCTAAGAGGAGATGAAAAGATTTTGAAAAGATGCGACAACTCACCTGAAGTATCCATCTGTTCCTCGTTAGAAGAACCATCTGCAAAATTAATGGGTACAAACATCTTGTAAAATAACATGGTTCTCATAGACAGGATCCTCAAGGACCTCATTTGATATCCTTGTAGATCAATTAACAAATGGTATATCTAAAGAAAACAGGAACCTAGATTGTTACCCTTGTAATCATCACAAAGGGAGCAGGGTTCCTCCGATTATCATAATTATAAATTATTGGGACTCCACACAGATGAAATGACTTCATGTTGTGTTACTTTTATATTGAAATAAAACTTTTCACAACATACATTAAGAGGCAGGTTATACGATCAGTACACAGTGCGATAGAAATACCATTTATTGATAGGTTTCAGAAAACATGTACCTTTTAATCGTCCAATTAGGAAACTTTCCCTCATTGCCAGGTAGTTTGGTCACAGAACAGCTTGAAACAAGATCCTGAATTGCAATAATTGTTTGAAAGAAAGTATGAGTGCTTATTTTTGATAGTAAAATACGCCAACTCACCCAAAGTATCCATCGTCTCTTCCTCTCTCTCTGTTCTTGGAGTATCATCCTGAACAGGAGGATCTGGTCCTTGATCAACCTGTCCACTAGGAAGACTATATACTGCAGCTGCAAAAGGCAAAATGACAGCTGCCTGTAATTATTTTACCAGCTGATAGATCTGATAAATCATACAAATATCAACATGTCGGTATTGTTGTCAGCCTCATCAGATTATTTTCAGATAATTTTTTATTAATAGAATCCGTTTTTTTGATGATATATTGAATGTAATTTTAATAAACTTCTATTTGTTATAATTTCAGAATGGCAGAACAGCTGCTTGGGCCGAGATTTTCGAAAAAATTACCATCCCGAGCAATCAAACTTAGGCTAGGCCTTGGCCTACTTTTTAACGACTTTCTGTAAACAGGAATTGACATTATTGAAATTTGGCGTTTGGATTAATTTGACATCAGAATGTCTGGAAACTGCAATTTTGACAATAGTGATATTGATGTATGTGACCTGGACAAAATCCTGAGCTGTGATTGGTTGAGTCTAAAAGTTCGCGACCATCTCCTTAAAATTCGCTCTAAGAGGCATTGTTGGTGGAATTCCGCGTGAACCAAAATTTGTTCGTGTTCGACTCGTTGTTTTTCATATTGATCATTCGTCTGCGAACGCCGCTGTTCGGGTTCGGGTTCGAGTTCGGGTTCGTATGACTTTAAAATTGAACTTGTGACTAATGTTAATAGCCCATTGCGTCAATAACGTCCACGGTTCTAGTAATACTTTATTTTAGAACCAATTGGATAACTTGTGGTGCTATTTATAGTCTCATACGGCCTTCGGGTGTAGTATTACGAAATAAGTACATACCTTTCTCATCAGCATCTACTTCTATATGTCGTAAAGCAGCTGGGAAGTGTTCCTTCATGGCTTGAAAAAAATCAAAGGGCCAATCAAGTCTACTTCTGGGCATGCATTTAAACAAATGTTGACAGCCGCGTGAATGTCCATTATTCTCATAAATAACACGAATATCCTGGGCAGTGGCCTCGTCCAGTATCTCCGACTGGATCAGGTTTGGAAGTAAATGGGTCGGATTTGTTATAAAGTCTATAATATCACCCTCGAGTAACCGGACCAAAAACTCAGAATATTCAGCCGCCATAATCGTGTAATTTGGTACTTTCCTATCGTCCAAAACATCCAAAAACCTCTTAAATCCTGGAAAATACATTATGGTCTATCATTGAAAGCGGCAAGACCATTGTAATCGCGGCAAAATGTTCACAGTGTTCCTCTAATGCCTTAACACCTTGCCTTGCAACCCCCCCCCCCTCTCACACATACACACAACTAATAATTCCTTAACACGGCCGTGCTTATCCTGTCCCAATAGAATGAATCAATTAGTAGCTCATTATTTTGACCAAAGTGGTGCTTCAGGAAATTATCTTGAGAAGGCCTTTTATAAATATTCAGAATATACATGTACTCCCCTTTATAATTGACTAACCTGTTATTCTAAGGACCTGAATAAATTCACTGACAATATTTTGTTCTAAGACAGCATCAATTAGACATACAACTGCCTTTCGTCTAAAACCTCTTAGCTCTTCACCAAGAATGACCTCCCTTGTTTCTTCTGTAATTACAATACACATAATCACTATGAGCTTACAAGCTCAAACTGGAAATGATAGAAAATACCTGTTTTGATCATAGATCTTGAAATGGGCTTGAATCAAAATGAATATCTAACATGAAAGTCTTTGTTACTCGGAAGGGACTTATTACGTAATGTCGACAAAATCTGTTTTGAAGCTATGGACCGATTTACCTCGGGTTCCTTTATAATTTGCTTTGTAACAAGATTTATCTCTTGATATTTCAAAAAATTAAAATTTTGATCATTGAAAAATTTTAGAGAAAAACACCAATTCATGAAAAAGTTTCATGAACAATTGAACAATTGTCAACTCGAGTGCTGATTATCGGATCGATCTGAAATTTACAGGATATATATGGCGGGGGAAAGCGGAAAGAACCTAATGCTATGTAGAAATGTCTAATTCAAAACACAAATGTAACATAATGCAATACATAATACCTCAAACGTCTAATACAAAAGACAAAATACATGAAACCATTTATACATAATACCTCACACGTCTAATGCAAAAAACAAAGTACAAGAAACCTCTATTACATAATACATATAACCTCTAATGCAAAACTGATTTTACAACCTGTAACATCTACCATAGCATAAGATGACATATCTACTTAACATTAACTACATATCTTTGTAATATCTTTATTTAGGTGAGCGAGCCAGCTTTGGTGGCCTTCTGGTTCCTCACAGAAAGAAATCACTTGAATTAAATCACGTCTTTATTCAGTTCTCTGTACACAAGATCCAAACAAGATTCGGAAAAACAAGGAAAAACAGCACACAGACTGCTCACTTCCTATTTACACCCTTCTCTTATGCTGATCTACTACAGACTGCCAGGATATGACCTTATGACCTATATGAACACAGTTATTCTAAAAATAGATCTGATCCAATACATCAAAGAGAGAACAGGATGTTCTAATAGACAGTTTTCTAATAGACACAATAATTTCTCCCAAACTAAGGCGAGATAACTCTTATGTTCATTGTTTTCATCATTGCTGCCGAAATCATTATGGAATTGAAACGAAGCCTATCCTCTACAGGGCAGTGTAGTTGTCATTGACATCCGACCAAGAGACATACTAAGTAGAAAAAATAAAGAGAGGTTTTTTCGTCTTCTTTTCACTCTCAACATAGATCTAAAGTTTAAGTCGAGAGAACCAGAATGATATCATCTAAAGAAAAAGTATACATACCGGCAGTACCGATTAATTCATTTATAATAGACCTATAAATAAATATTATTCAACAAAATGTCCGGTAGGCGAAAGATATTTTCTTCCATAAAAAATGTGCATCCGGTTGTACAAAATAATAAGGATGGATTTTTGAATTTCTATCAAAATACTTTTTTTTTCCGGTTAAATATTTCAGCAATGGCTAAAACTTCCATTTCTCATACCTAGTGACCTTGACCTTGTGACCTGAACAAAAGTTGTTGCCCTATCCAAATCTATCCAATGATATCTTCAATTTGCTGTACATTGATAACTTCCGGTTCTATAGTCAATTGGAAATCAAGATTTGAAACTTTGAAGAGCTCTGTCACGTTACCTTATTTACTTACGTCAGAATTTCTCTCGTGTTTATATTACACGTATTTTTTCCAATGATGTATATATAATACTTGATATTTTGATTACAATTTAAAATTGTGCTGTTTAAAAAATGGAAATTGTACCGACTACTATAGTAACTGTACGTAATTTCACGGTGTCTTTAGTCCACGTTTATTGGTTTGTAGACTTTTTACTACCGTAGCTTTTCTTCTGGATGAATTATCCTGCTATGAATTTAAAATACAACTTCTGAACAATGTAAGAAGCCCATAACGTATTGCACCAATACCGTTCAAGTTTCTAGTTTTTTGGTATTTTTTCATGTAACAAAACCGTCATTTTCGCCCAAACGTCTACTTGCCCACAGTCAAATCCTAAATAAGGACCATTCGACCGTCTTATAGAGCATAGTGATTTCCAGTGAAGGACAACAGACTATAAATATGTTTTGATCTGCTTAGCCTTTTTTTAGCATAATGTTAATAAAATGTTAAATACACAACTGTTGTTAATATCAGAGTGTAGGCCTATTATTAATAGAGAAGACATTGTTTAAAAATAACTATTCAAGTTTATCACATGCATGTGATAATCTAACACCTTCGTCTGGCTCATTACTTCTGATGTTGTAGCTACACGAATTCTCCACCCCAATACCATGTGTTGTTCTTCTGCCTAACTGAATAATCGCTTTGATATCGACCAAAAAATATTACAAATCCCCCCGGCGTGAACGTGGTCCCTCCCTTTTCTCGAAGAAACCCCTTTCATTTTCGGCCACTTGTAATTATTAAGAAGATACGCTATTAAAGTATTTTGTCTGACTGACTAAATGCTATCAAACCCTTTTCCCAAGTGAAAAGAAAATAAACTTACGGTCAATGCCGTTCAATCTCGTCAGAATTTTAGATGGTTCCAGATATTCTTCAATTGTTGGTCTCATGGCATCTATCAAATGTTTCTGCATGTTAAATTTCAAATCTCCGTCATGTTTGATGGGGTCTGCAGCCATACTTTTCTTTTAACTATTTGACACAATTAAGACAAGTATTAAAAGTGGAGGTGAGAAAGGGGCTATTTCACGGAAGCGATGACAAAAATACTTCCCCTTCCCTCTCTCCTTCGAAACAAGCTCTAGAAACCTTTAGTTGCTCTAAATATTAAAAATAATACAATTTTGGAAAATGTGCATCCATTTTTACATTTCGATTCTCAAGCGTCCAAACATATCAAGTCATTAAACCTTCGTAAATTTTCGTTAATTTCCGTGAGTTGAACATAAACTAAGAGTTTAAAGGCCGACATTTTGCCTGAAAAATGATCAGAGCAGGAAGCTGTATGCAGGTTTTGGTTGACAAAAATTGCGTAAAGATTTTGACGACTGCTTTTTTTTAAATATTAAACTATCAGACCTATTCAAAATGGCCGCGAACTGCGCTCGGGTTTGTTATTTTCAACATAGGTCGCATAATCAGCCTCGAATTCTTCATCGACATTTGTCTGTACAGCGGTAGTCGATGACCGTCATATTCTTAACACCAATCGCTCAATTTCCACCCTCTTCACATGAAATGACAACCTCTATCAGTAGATACAGGGACTCAAATCCCCAGTCCTCACGTGACTTCCTGTGAAATCACAGCACCGTTTCCCTCTGTGAATGTTATATATAGACAATGAAATGTGTTTTATTATTTATATTGACTGGATCAAGAATATTTGACCCACAGAAATAAACGTAGGTCGCTCGTAATCACCCCTCCTAACATTTTACTTCTATCAAATACTTACATCATGAACCATAAGGTAGTCAAATTCGATCACGAATATATTTTGAAGATAAACAAGATAATAAAACAATGAAAATCAGCTTACCTTGTATTTGAAGAGAGAATTATGACTATTTATAGCTACGGAAATCCCCGTTTATAAATAGATTTTCATACGTGTATTATGAGTAAAATCAATCTATCAGGTGTGTGGCTGTTAGCTATGGTACAAAGTATTACATAACATAATAATATTGACTATTTATTACAAGATGTTTTTATACATAAATCATTAATAGATAATATCATAATCGAAAGTTTTTAGCTTTTGAACTTAGAGCTTCAGATGATCATTTCAATAAAAAATTATCGACAACGAATTTAGAGATTTAAACTAACAATTACTAGTACATAGTTTAAAAATGTCAGTTTTCTCCTTGTGATATGAATAATAGTTTTGATAGGTATATGTCAGTTTTCTCCTTGTGATATGAATAATAGTTTTGATAGGTATATGTCAGTTTGCTCCTTGTGATATGAATAATAGTTTTGATAGGTATATGTCAGTTTGCTCCTTGTGATATGAATAATAGTTTTGATAGGTATATGTCAGTTTTCTCCTTGTGATATGAATAATAGTTTTGATAGGTATATGTCAGTTTTCTCCTTGTGATATTGATAATAGTTTTGGTAGGTATATGTCAGTTTTCTCCTTGTGATATGAATAATAGTTTTGATAGGTATATATCAGTTTTCTCCTTGTGATATGAATAATAGTTTTTAAAGGTATAAGTCAGTATTCTCCTTGTGATATGAATAATAGTTTTGGTAGGTATATATCAGTTTTCTCCTTGTGATATGAATAATAGTTTTGATATGTATATGTCAGTTTGCTCCTTGTGATATGAATAATAGTTTTGATAGGTATATGTCAGTTTTCTCCTTGTGATATGAATAATAGTTTTGATAGGTATATGTCAGTTTGCTCCTTGTGATATGAATAATAGTTTTGATAGGTATATGTCAGTTTGCTCCTTGTGATATGAATAATAGTTGTGATAGGTATATGTCAATTTGCTCCTTGTGATATGAATAATTGTTTTGATAGGTATATGTCAGTTTGCTCCTTGCGATATAAATATTAGTTTTGATAGGTATATGTCAGTTTTCTCCTTGTGATATGAATAATAGTTTTGATAGGTATATACCAGTATTCTCCTTGTGATATGAATAATAGTTTTGATAGGTATATGTCAGTTTGCTCCTTGTGATATGAATAATAGTTTTGATAGGTATATGTCAGTTTTCTCCTTGTGATATGAATAATAGTTTTGATAGGTATATGTCAGTTTGCTCCTTGTGATATGAATAATAGTTTTGATAAGTATATGTCAGTTTTCTCCTTGAGATATAAATAATAGTTTTGATAGGTATATGTCA
Source organism: Nipponacmea schrenckii (assembly GCA_030562195.1). Lineage (NCBI taxonomy): Eukaryota > Metazoa > Mollusca > Gastropoda > Lottiidae > Nipponacmea > Nipponacmea schrenckii. Next base: position 1,612,308 of record JAUJPP010000006.1, read on the forward strand.
GTTTGCTCCTTGTGATATGAATAATTGTTTTGATAAGTATATGTCAGTTTTCTCCTTGAGATATAAAATATTAGTTTTGATACGCTCGACGTAGTAGCATACCGTGTGCGGGTGATTTTCGGTGTGCATTTGGCCACTCGTGGACGCGTGGAAAATATCTATCGTGTTTGATATTTCTGGCTACGTGTGGACGATGCCACACCGTGTGCGGGCTACCGTGCGCTACTTTCTCAGGGGACAGATTCAATGCGCATGCATTATTGGCTTTTAAAGATGGCGGCGTCCAGTGAAGTGGTGACGGAAGCAATCCTTTAGGATAAATTTGTTGAATTGTGGCAAGATTTCCCCTGCCTCTCTGATATTCAATCAACAGAATTTAAAGACAGAGGCTTGCGTGACAGTGCTAGCTATTAAAAAAAAACTGCTACAGCCTGTAATGTATTTGCCTTAGCACTGTGGCTAGAGCCGCATATATTTAGTAGGAGATTGCTCTCCATACAAGATACTAGCTGGTCACGTGACTCGCATTCCTTGATGACGTATTTTTCTATGTATGATGTTAGCCGCCATTAAAATTTACCAATAAATAGATTAACTGTTTGAGTGACGTTATTACACAATGTCCACAACTATTAAACGTGACATTGGCGACGAGTGATAAATAAAAGGTTTGAGAACGTTTTAAAAACATTTTGACGTACGATACTCAACCTTTTCATGCAAAAGAATGGCGTTGAAATGATCACTGTACGATGAATTCGATGTCAAAGATGGCGACATTTCCTGTTACTTGGCAAGATTGGACCAATTTTTCATCGCTAACGATATTGAAAATACGAGAGCCATTTCAAGTTTTGACCGATTTATGTTTTCCTACAGCTCCTCACGAGAAAACTTACGATGAATTAGAAAAGTTATTGAAAGAACATTATAAATCACCCAAGATTACGGTCACGGAACGTTTTAAATTTCACAATTTTAAAAAAAAGGAAGGACAGTCCATAACTGATTACGTCAAGGAATTGAATCATATGGCAACCTCCTGTGAATTCACTGCTGGAACTTTGGAAGAAAATCTCAAGGATAGATTTATTTGTGGCTTGATAAACACTAGTATTCAGAAGAAGCTATTGTATGAAAATAAAGATTTTCATGACTCTGTGAGACTTGCCAAAGCTGAAGAAGCTGCCAGGGAAAATGTGAATCGGGATACTAACAATAGTACCAGTACCACAACTCCTGTAAACAAGGTCTTCTCCAGAAAACCCAGAGAGGCTCCTTCACAATCACAGTATAAACCTGGTGGATTTAGGTCAAGGTGTGACAGGTGTGGATTATCTAATCACTCAAGAGAGGATTGTTATTACAAAAACTTTAAATGTTTTAAATGCAAACAAATTGGACGTTCTGAATGTCGTTCACGAAATCAAGGTGCTTCTAGTCAACAAAATAATAGGTCTATGCCTAGACAACGTAAGAGAAGTAAATCAAATCAGAGACAACGAATAAGATATGTAGACAGTTCAGAAGATTTTACACTTATCAGTTACGAAGATTATGTAACGTATTTTAAGAATCACAAACTTGAACATAGTAGTAAACAATTGCATACTTACGCTGGTACTGAAATAAAATTGGTTGGTGAAATTGTAGTGAATGTGAGATATGGAGATCAAGTGTTCAAAAACATTATGCACCTCCATTACTTGGAAGGGACTGGCTCAACATAATTAAGTTAGACTGGAACAAAATATTCTCACAATCACAAGGACAATTTACAGTAAGCAGAAATCCTTTACAAGAATTAAAGTCACGATATGCTGAAGTGTTCACGGAAGAACTTGTAGGTGTAATAGGGGTGACAGCTCATCTTCACATGAAAGAGGATGCACAACCAGTATTTTGTCGTCCACGTCCTGTTGCTTTTGCACTACGACCACAAGTTGAGAAAGAACTTTTACGATTGCAAAAAGAAGGAATTATTGTACCTGTAGAATTTAGTGAATGGGGAACACCTTTAGTATGTATAGTCAAATCTGATGGAACAGTTAGAATATGTGGTGATTATAAGGTGTCAGTAAATCAACACATTAACACTGAACAATATCCAATTCCAACGCCAGAAGAAGTATACGAGAAATTATCTGATGGACAAAAATATTCGAAAATAGACTTACGATGTGCATATCAACAATTAATTTTGGATGAAGAATCACAGAATGTTGTAACGATTAATACGCACAAGGGACTAATTCGTTATACACGATTACCTTTTGGCGTATCATCCAGCCCTGCAATATGGCAACGTTTTATAGATCAAGTACTTTCGGGTTTAGATAATACCTGTGCTATTATGCATGATGTGTTAGTTACTGGAAAAGATGACGCAGAACATTTTGAAAATTTAGATATACTTTTCAAACGATTTGAAAAATATCAGTTACGTGTCAGAATTGACAAGTGTAAATTTTTACAAGACAATGTTATTTACACGGGTAGAATGCTATCTGCCAATGGTATACAACCTACTGAAACTAAGGTTGAAGCAATACGTAAAGCTCCCACTCCTAAAAATGTTACAGAATTAAGATCGTGGTTAGGTATGGTTAATTTTCAAGGACAGTTCTTACCGAATTTATCAACGAAATTACATCCACTGAATGAACTTTTGGGAAATCGAGAGTGGAAATGGACAAACGATTGTCAAAAGTCATTTGACAATGTGAAAAGACTTATTAGTTCAGATAAACTATTGGTGCACTATAATACTAACTTACCGTTGGAACTTGCTACTGACGCATCACCTTATGGTGTCGGTGCTGTTATGTTTCATAGAATTGATGGTGTACGTAAACCTATAGCATATGCTTCGCGGAGTTTGCATAAACATGAACATAATTATGCACAATTGGATAAGGAAGCTTTATCAATTATATTTGGTATTAGACGTTTTAGAAATTATGTATATGGTAGAAATTTTACAATATTGAACGATCATAAACCTTTAGAACGTATTTTAGGATCAAAGACTGCCGTTCCTACATTAGCAGCGCAACGTTTACAGCGCTGGGCAATTGAATTATCAGCCCTGGACTATGAACTGAAATATATATCTTCCAAAGATAATGTTTATGCTGATGCATTATCACGTTTACCATTACCTGCAACCAATCAGGCTCCAGTAGAAGTTGATATGATATACAATATTCAGGATAAGATATTGGATAGTTTTCCTGTTACAAGTAAACAGATATCTACAGTCACCAGGACTGATCCAGTATTATCACGAGTTTTACACTATACAAAAACTGGATGGCCAGATTCTGTAGATGATGAAAGATTAAAGCCTTATTTCCAACGAAGATTCGATTTAACAGTTGAGCAGGATTGTATTCTGAGGGGAATAAGAGTGGTATTACCTACAAAATTTATTAGAGACATTTTAGCGGAATTGCATGCTTCACATCTTGGTATTGTAAGAATGAAAGAAATAGCACGTAGTCATGTTTGGTGGCCAAATATAGACAAGGACATTTCTGATATGGTTAAAAGTTGTTCAACGTGTCAACAAACCAGAAGTTTACCAGCTTCTGCACCATTGATGCCATGGTTATGGCCAGGTTCACCATGGACTCGTGTTCACATAGACTTTGCGGAAAAGGATGGTAAAAATTATCTCATTGTGGTAGACAGTTATTCAAAATGGCCGGAGTGCATTCTTATGAATAGTACTACATCACAGGCAACAGTTATTGTTTTAAGAAACTTGTTTAGTAAATATGGTATTCCATCTCTTCCACCTCAATTGGTAAGTGACAATGGTCCTCAATTTGTCAGTGAGGGATTTAAACTTTTTCTAAAGCGAAATGGTATTAAGCAAGTGTTAGTTGCTCCATATCATGCTGCCAGTAAAGGTGCTGCAGAACGGATGGTGCAATCATTTAAAAGCGCTTTAAGTGCAAGCATAAAGATGGAATTAACTCTCTAGCATCGTATAGATGCATTTCTATTATCTTATAGGTCGACGAAACATCCAACTACAGGTTGTACGCCAGCAAAACTATTTCTTGGTAGAGAAATAAGAACACGTTTAAGTTTGCTACATCCGGATATAAAATCAACAGTTCTTAATCATCAAAGTAATTAAAAGATGAATCATGACAATTTAAGCTCTCTAAGAGAATTTTATCCAGGAGACTCTGTGTTGATAAAAGATTTTAGACACAAAGGCACTTGGTGGCCAGGTACTGTGGCAGAACGAACTGCTTCAAAATCTTATGTTGTTGTTCTCCGAGATGGTCGTGTATGGAAAAGACATATAGATCAAATGAGAAAGGGAGATAACTCACTTGAAGATAATGTGATAGTTGATAATAGTGAGAGAGAGAATACTGAAGATAAATGTAGTAATTCAATGGTTAAACCAGATTTAACAACAGTACAACCCGGGGTACAAAAACCTGATGATAACTGTAGTCAGTTGAAAAGTCATCAACAGACTGGTTTACAAAGAGTAAGATGGAGAGACCAGGTTACTTCAGATAAAACATTAACTCCAGAATCAACTAGTTATGATCTGAATTCTTCAATAGTAGATGATAGTGGCAGTGTTATGAAGATGTGTTTGTCTCTGATCACTATCTCATCAGGGCGTTTCTTGATATACCAAGAGAAGACATAGAGAGAAAGAAAATCACGTTTCGCAAAATTGCTGATATTCCACATGACGAGTTTGGAAAAGAACTTCTGATTCCAGTCTCTGAGCATGATTCTGCATGTGAATTGATTGATAGGTTCGAGAATAAAGTCAAAGAGATCTTGGACAAATTCGCACCAGAGAAATCGAAAACAGTGACTGTCAGAAACATAGGGAAATTGCTCAACAAAAGCACAAGGTGCGTCGATGTGATAAAGTCTATAGAAAATATAGAGAAAATCATCAACTCCGTACACTAAAAGATGAGCGTAACAAATATAATTGGATGATCAAACAGGCTAAAGACGCCATTATTTCTACCAAAGTCATTGAAGCTAAAGGCAACACTAAACAACTATATCGACTATTTAATACCATCACAGGGGGCGTACAACATAATCCACTTCCTGATAGTGAATCCAATCAGAAGCTGGCAGATGACTTTGCTGACCTCTTTATGAACAAAATACTGCAGATCAGAAGTAACCTACAAAATACCATAAAATATGTACCTACCGTCAGAGATGTACCAAAACTGAGCAACTTCAAGCCTATCTCACAGTCAGACACAAGGCAGATTATAACAGCATTGAAGACCACATCCTGTGAACTGGACTGCATGCCCACCAAGCTACTCAAACTAGTACTCGACACCACCGTGCCTACGATAACATGCATCATCAACCTATCCTTGGAAAATGGTGTATTCGCATCAGAGTGGAAATCGGCCATCATCAGACCTCTGCTGAAGAAGCATAACCTTGATCATATTCTGTCAAACTACCGACCAGTCAGCAATCTAGGATTTTTGTCCAAGGTACTGGAGAAAGCAGCACTTAAACAATTGATGGATCACTGTGACATGTACAATCTCCTTCCTGATTATCAATCTGCCTACAGACAGCACTACAGCTGTGAAACTGCTCTTGTGAGACTGGTCACTGACCTTTTGTGGTCAATGGAAAACCAACAAGTATCCTCTCTTGTCGCCATTGACCTAAGCGCAGCATTCGATACTGTTGACCACGATGTTCTCATAGATGTCTTGGAGAGAAGATTTGGGATTGACGAGTCTGTTCTGTCTTGGTTTGATACCTACCTGCGACCACGATCATGCAAAGTGAACGTGCACGATGCTTACTCCACCACCAGACCACTGGACTTCTCAGTTCCTCAAGGATCGTGTCTTGGCCCCGTGCTTTACTCTATCTATGCCAGTACCTTGGAGGAAGTCGTGCCCGATAACACCCACATATATGGCTATGCAGACGACCATGCACTGAGGAATACGTTTGACACCCGTGATACCGCGTCTGAGCTACAGTCTCAAGAGCAGCAACAACAACTTGCTAAGGTCGTCAAACACTGGATGGATAGCAACCGCCTCAAAATGAACGCTTCAAAAACAGAGTTCATTTATTTCGGCTCAAGGCAACAGTTGGACAAATGCACTGTAGACCGTATTAACATCAACGGTGACAACATTATTCGATCAAATAATATAAAATACCTCGGCGTCACTCTGGATGAAACCCTAACTCTATTTGACCACATCACCAACAAATGCAACAAGGCCATGTATGGACTGCAGAGGATCAGGCACATCCGACACCTTTTAACACAAGAAGCATGTGAGACACTTGTGTTAGGAACTGTTATCTCCCACCTTGATTATGCAAATGCAATATTTATTGGTATACCCGAAACGCAGATAAGGGAATTACAACGCGTTCAGAATTATGCAGCTAAACTCATTCTCAAGGCTGACAGATATTCAAGTGCAACAGCGGCACTGAAGTCACTCCACTGGCTGCCTATCAGACTTCGTATTAAACACAAGGTCCTTACTCTCATCTGGAAATGTCTCCACGACCAGTCACCGCAATACCTACGTAATCTTTTAACACTTGAACAGCCTCGGAGAGAGAATATGCGCTCACACAATCAAGTACTCAAACTTAAAGTTCCGTTTGTCCGACGCAAGACATTTGCTCACAGAGCATTCAATGTTACAGGATCAATCTGGTGGAACTCACTTCCGAACAGCATCAAACAATGCAGCACAGCCGCTTTATTCAAAAAAGCACTCAAGACTCATCTTTATACAGAGTACTAATATATATGTGTGTCTATGCGTATACTGCTTTTAACGCAATTGGTTTTTAACAATTTGTACAGCGCCATTGAAGATTTTTATCAAAATTAGCGCTTTATTAAATAAATAGTTTATAGTTTATAGTGCAGCTGATAGATCCAATAGTAGTAATAGTAGTAATGTTGAAACAAGGATGTCAACACCTAAATCTAGAGAACCTGATAAACGAACAGTTACAATTAGAGAAGATTCAAGTTCAAGCACCAAATCTCAAAGTTTTCAAGTTCGACGATCTTCACGAATTGCAAATAAAACACAAAGACTGATAGAGAAGTTTTAAAATGTTAATTTGTGTATGAACATTACCGAGGATTATGGACCGATTTTCGGATTTTTTCGGATTATCATTTTAGAGGACAATACGGAAAATTCATTTGGAGCAGATATGCAAAGATTTTCAATTTTCTGGTTTCCAAGATGGCCGCCGATTAAGGTCTAATTTTTATATCTCGAAAACTATTGATCCGATCGTTCTGAAATTTACAGTATAGAAACCCAAAGCTCCAAGAGTTAATTCGGGTACATGTGTCGAATAATCTATACAATTAGCAATGAAAATATACTATCTATCATTAAAGGGATAATAGGCGTTAGAACGAACATAAAATTTTAAGTTCACTCAAATTTGGACAATAACAGTATATATCCATCAGTGGACTTACCTATACATCAAAATCCCTCTAAAATCCGATAAATCCCCAAAATAAAGTAGTTAATCATAAAACGCTTGAGCCATCCATCAAGCGATTTTAAAATCGTGTAAATATAAAGGGAAGTAACTCTAACATGTGGGTTTTCACGCGTCCTTGACCCCTACTGTTGAATTCCACAATGGCGTTTTAGCGTTGATTTACCAGACGCTTTTCTTCTTAAAATGAATGGAATCGTCGCTGGCTCACTTTTTTTTAAAATTCCGAATATATTTTTATTGTGGCTTTTTAAAATTTGGTAAAGTGTGGGATGCATACTTATTTAACTAATAGTCAATATGAAACACAAATATAAGCCATAGGACGAGTGTATTCTAACGCCTATTATCCCTTTAAATAATTTAAAGGACAGCTTTCCTTTTTTGATCTTACAGCTACACTATTTTATTGTGCTTAAAGTGCATTTAAAGTGAAATCTCAGTATTGATCTATCAATTCTAGTATTCTTTGGGTTTGTTACAGACATTATAAATTACGTATAATTATCAGACAGATAATTTTCAGATTTAGTTGTGAACTGTATAATTTCTAATCGCGTTAATTATGTGGACATTTAATCAAAGTTAATTTTATAAGCCTCCGTAAACGATAAACAACATTTAAGCTTAGCAAAGAGGAGTGTAATGTATTTGCCTTAGCACTGTGGCTAGAGCCGCATATATTTAGTAGGAGATTGCTCTCCATACAAGATACTAGCTGGTCACGTGACTCGCATTCCTTGATGACGTATTTTTCTATGTATGATGTTAGCCGCCATTAAAATTTACCAATAAATAGATTAACTGTTTGAGTGACGTTATTACACAATGTCCACAACTATTAAACGTGACACAGCCCTTGAGCAAACTGGTAAAATCCTGATTATTCACTATTCAACAGCTAGATCCTAGCTAGGCCTAGGCCTAGATCATACCAAAGTAGCCCCATGATAAAGGGCGTGTATTTAAGATAGCTATTTTCACCCATCCTCAGAACGGAATTATTGGTGATTTCTAACGTACACCCCAGTTCAACATCGGCCATTTTGACTTATCGTGTGATACCAACGCGAGACTAGAGCTGAGCGAAATGCGCATCGTGTGCGGCTATTGGCGCGCGCTTTATTCTCTCCGTGTGCGAGGGCCTTAGTCTCGATCGGTGGGTGAAAGTTCGATGACCTTGAATAAGTCATCTTCACTCAAAATTCCAGTCCACCCAGCTGTAAATGGGTACGTATAATCCGGGAAAGATCAATGCCAAGAGGTTTGGCCAAGTACCAGCTGGCAGAAAGGACTTGTGAACCTGAGTTGTTGTAAAATATAGTTGTTTCTTTCTTTTTCTTTTTCTTTGATAGGTATATGTCAGTTTTCTCCATGTGATATGAATAATTGTCTGCATAGACAGTGTCTGTTTCCTCTATGAGCTGTGACATTTATCATTTATTTTTTTGCAAAAACTGCATCGATAAATGTTTTTGCCTGTGATTTAAAATTAAATAAAATCAATAATCAAGGCTAGAGTTAACCCTTCCCATTTCATTCTGTTTGATCCAGTCATCAGGTTGATGATATTGTAAAGGTTTTTAAAGAACCATGTAATAACTATTCCGTGTTTTAATCAAGTAGAATTCTCGTGGCTTAAATTCAAATCTTAGTAAAATAAATTCACTGTTCCAACTAATTTAAAAGTCTGAGTTATATTCTTCACGTAAATAAAACATTTATAACACTCCAGATAGTGTTGGGACGCGGACAGACTAAACAGGGCAAACAAGAGCAAATACACTCAAACAAATGTAAAACATCACTTGTTCGATCTATTGCATCGGACCCTCGGGAAGAATTGAGTAGCTTGACTGTCAGCTGATAAAACTCGATTCTAAATTAACATTATTTTTAAATATAGAGACTTTAAACTAAAGATGGCATGGTTTAACAATTTTTTCTGTCAACATTCACTTTCAGTACACAGTTTTCTTTTACGTCAAGTTCTTAAGTGGTGCAAATTATTATTGTCCACACGCCTACATCTTTATAGACTATTCATCCAATAGCCAATATCTAATCAAATACAGCATTTGAAGGGGGGTAACCTTGTTTTGATTCAGACTACATTAATATGCTGTATGTCGTGCTGCTCTTGGATAATCTTCAGCAGTCAATATTTCACTATTTTGATTAACCTATATTTTATTCAATAAACTATATAATTACAATTATTTTGATTGGTAAAAACAAATAAATATTAATACATACAAAATTCATTTATAACATCAAATAATTCATTAAAAATAAATATATCATGCATTAAACTTATAAATAAACACAATTATTTCATCAGAAAATACAAATAATTCAACATTCCATATAATTTAATCATTCATAAACATTAATAATTCATTGATCAAAACAAATAATTCACTAAACACAATTATTTCATAACAAATAGAAATATTACATAACTAAATATAAATATATTACATAACTAAATATAAATATATTACATCAATAGATATAGATATATTACATCAATAGATATAGATATATTACATCAATAGATATATTACATCAATAGATATAGATATATTACATCAATAGATATATTACATCAATAGATATAGATATATCACATCAATAGATATAGATATATTACATCAATAGATATATTACATCAATAGATATAGATATATTACATCAATAGATATAGATATATCATGTACAAAGAGTAGTTATTTGAGTGACACTTTCTGCTAAACCACATCACTGAAAGACATTCCTTCCACTCCCCTGACCACCCCACACCCCGCCCTCCCCCTACCCCTCCTTTTATTCTTTTCACAGCAATTTGACTTCTGTTTCGTCGATATCTTTTTCATCTTGGTCATCTTGTTCATGTTTGTTATCTGGGTCATTTCGGTTATCAGGACCATTTCGGTTATCTGTGTCATTTCGGTTACCTTGGTAATCTTGGTTATCACGGTATCTCTGTTTCACAAAAACAAAATCTGATTCATCCGTGTGCTCTTCTGGCATTCTTAAACTAGTAAATTCCTCAATAGCATCATTGTCCAGCTGGTCTAGATTCTGTGCTTCCATTTCTCTGGAAATCATCCGTTTGTAGTCCTCTTGTCCAATTCCCTTGACCATAAAGGGCAAATCTTTCCATTTTCTCAGCAGCATTATTTGTCCCTCGGATGTTTGAATTTGAAAACTCTCTACTCTGATGGCGGGGAACATCAGATCCTTGTAGCGAAACATTACACCCAGATGATTATGACATTCCTTACAATGTATTTTACCAGTAATTTGGATTCCATCAAACGGTTTCCTTGGTGACTGATCTGGCCTTAAGTCAACTTTAGACATAAACTGCGGGTCAATAACTACGTGGTGAGAATCGTTGATAGTTTTAATATACTTGTTGTCGATTGATAATTTCTTACATTTAACACAAAATAGTTTAAAACGGCCATTTATTTTGTTTCTTTGCGTCAGTTTACTGATTTCTTCTTTTAACTGTTCTTCTTGAATTACCTCCAACTGATAGTCCTTGACCCGTTTCTTCACCTCTGGTAAAGGCATCTGCCTGAACTGAAGAATGGCTTCCTCCATCATTTGAGATCTTCCTATGTTTAATATTTCCCTTTTTAATACCTCATCCATTCCCAATAGAACTGATGTCCCACCTCTTTTTCGACTTCTGCCTGTAAAAAACAACAAACAAGCATTACTTACTTCAGACCTGACAAATAAGAACTGCAATGGGGGACAACTTTGCAACTCTTATTGGCTGTTCACGAGAACGGAGCAAATGTTTAATAGTTTTTTTTTGTATTGCGCTTGCATGATTTCAATTTTTATGTTTTAAATCCATAAAATATTTACCTCTTGTCTGAACTGTAGTTATTTCATTGCCAACATGATTGTATCGTATCACAATATTACAATCCGGAATGTCCAGCCCTTCTTCTGCTACACTAGTAGCTACCAGAAACTTGGTCGTACCAGATCTAAACCGTGCTATAGCAGCATCCTGTTGGTTCTGGGTCATTCCTATAAATACAAATAATACTTCAATACTTGCCAAGGGGAAGTTTTTGTGGTTTTATCTATGTATTGTGTTACACTTATGCTTCCACCTATGTAAAACATTGTAAAAAGTAACCCATCTTAAACAACCCATCACCTATGTATCATATTGTCAATAGGAACCCATCTTAAACAATGTTTTTAGTTTCACCTATGTATCATATTGTCAATAGGAACCCATCTTAAACAATGTTTTTAGTTTCACCTATGTATCATATTGTCAATAGGAACCCATCTTAAATAATGTTTTTAGTTTCACCTATGTATCATATTGTCAATAGGAACCCATCTTAAACAATGTTTTAGTTTCACCTATGTATCATATTGTCAATAGGAACCCATCTTAAACAATGTTTTAGTTTCACCTATGTATCATATTGTCAATAGGAACCCATCTTAAACAATGTTTTTAGTTTCACCTATGTATCGTATTGTCAAAAGAAACCCATATTAAACAATAAGATAAGGGCAAGTGATGTTACCCTACTAATAAAATTCATTGATGCCTGTCGGTGCCTTGGACTTGAGTTGATGGATCCAATCCAATTCCAAAGTGCGTCTGTGGTCTGTGGTCATTCCCAAATCGGGATTCCTAGATATTAAGGATAAGACTTGCACACTAAAATCTTTGTGTGAGTGACTACGTAAATTGAAGTGTTTCCCTGACGGGTTTTTTCCCAACGTAGTCTGGTATCTGCTAAATGTTCAGTGATTCTCACAGTGAGGCTTCTTTTAGTTTCTTTAGTGTATTGTTTATTGCATGATTTGCAGGTGATGAGATAAACGAGATCTCAAACAATGTTTTTAGTTTCACCTATGTATCGTATTGTCAAAATGAACAAATGTATAAGGACCATAATAATCAGTAAAACAACAGACCTCCTTCCTCTTCATGGGCACCAGCTCCTGTGAATGGCTCGGCATTTAATACCCTCAACTCTCGATCTGATTTCATCCATTCACAAATAGCATAGCAAGTTCCTCGGGTTCTGACAAAAATTAGACCCAGCGAATCATCTCCTTTCTCCTTCCTCAGTTTTATTATCGTATTTTTTAAAATCCTTAGATTTGGGTTTTCATCTTCGATGGCAAATCTTTTTAAATTATATTTCAGCTCTGCAATACGGAATAAAAATATATTGCGAAATATAATGAGGATTTAAGAGCGTTTCCGTAAAAGAATATAATCATCAGCAAACATTTTAACATTGAAATATTTTTCTGTCTTCTTATTAAATCAAGTTTTTAGAGAGCAACATCATGATATATTTTAAATGCAATTTTCTCCATTTCAACTCAAGTAAAGAGAGAATGTAAATAGCTTAGCTATTAAACTTTTCCTTTGTGTCTACTAAAGATTCAAAACAAGCTATGATCTGGCATTTTTGTGATGAAAACTCTCCGAGCTAAGCTTTTTATCACCGATGACAGAAGAAGAGCAATACTCAGATATGATTGAACTCCAAAAAACAAATACGATATGCCTACATCTACAAATTCTGTGTTGAACAAATATTTACATCTATTCTTATAAAAATTCAACATGCCCAGCCTGATTCAGCTTATAATTAAGAGGCAATAAGTGACGCATATAATTGGATAAATCTGACAACAGCCTAAGCTTTTACAACTGTCCAGACAATTCTAAAAATACACCAGGTAAATTTAAGTAGTAAACGTAAATATATTTAACCTCTAAAATATTTTGATAATTCAGCCTCCACTGGGGAATGTTTATTTTTTTCCAGGTTGTCAGTCAGGGTTCTCTCCAGATACTCCAGAACATCTGACAATCTCACCAGGTCGTGGATATCCATCGACGCATTGTACACCTGAATAGGTTATAAGTATAAGGATAGTTAGATAAATTCTTATGTAAAAAATAACTAATAAAAATTACTAGCTATGTGGAATACTGAAAGGAATGTCGCGTTGACAAACCTTAATACCAAATAAATATTATAAGCTATGTGGACTCTCTGAAAGGGATGTAGAGTTGACAAACCTAAATACCAAATAAATATTATAAGCTATGTGGACTTACTGGAAGAGATGTCAAGTTGACAAACCTAAATACCAAATAAATATTATTAGCTATGTGGACTCTCTGAAAGGGGTGTATAGTTGACAAATCTAAATACCAAATAAACATTATTAGCAATGTGGACTTACTGGAAGAGATGTCAAGTTGACAAACCTAAATACCAAATAAATATTATTAGCTATGTGGACTCTCTGAAAGGGGTGTATAGTTGACAAATCTAAATACCAAATAAACATTGATCCAAATTGAAAGAAATAAAACCCACCTCTAGCTGTTTAGCAGTAACGACAATAGTCCTTGTTAATGCCTTAACCTCGTCAGTCGGTCCGATAATCTTCATGGCCGATCGTCTGATCTCCACCGCCCATTGTCCATAATTCTGGTTGTTTAGGTTTGATGGTCGTTTTTTCTTCAATGCGCTGATTTCTCGATCTCTTAACATCACTGGTAAAATAGAAATAGGTAACGATTATAAAAAACAAGAACAAGGTCTAGGATTCGAGGTTTAATTATATCTAGTAGGACCTTTATTAACCTTATGAAACAGACATCATCCTAGAACCTTGCCTGAGTTAACCCATGCTGTCTTCACTATTATATATCTAGTTATAACACATGGCTCAAGTAAATTAGGAAATGGTTGAAACAGTTTCTGGAGCCTCAATCCCTGAGGTAGCTCCACTAAAGAAATATTAACAAGTATTAAATTGATTTCAGAGAGATTCCAGAATGCAAAAGAGCACATGTTAAAAAAATTTCTTTGGAAAATGCTAATCTAATAAGAGAATATATTCACGCTAGATATATTTGCTGCCATGAATAATATAACAGAATCCTTATAAAATCTGATAAATCCAAAGAACTTAATAATAATCTAAAAAAAATTTGCAATTGATTATTGAAAATTGACATTTCAATAAATACTTAGTTTGGTAAGATTTCCAGATTTTAAGGGATTCTGTTACTTTATAACACCTGGTAAGTTCGCTGATGAATATATACTCATATTGACCATCCTTGAGAACTCTTTATGTCCATTTTAAGAAGCAGTATCACTTTAAGTTCATGAGTCCACTTTTCCTCTAGTTGAGACAACGGGAAAATTGGTGTGGTCTAAATTTTGTGTGCTGAAAGATTTACTTACACACAGCCTCATCCAAGTGGTTTTCTATTTTTAACATGGTGTCGTGAATTTGTTCTCGGGCTTCATCACATCGGCTACCATATAACTTCACCCTTCCTACAATTTAACATTTTATCTTTAAATAACATAGTCCTATAAATAGTTGATGTAGCGTCAGATACAGCTCACTTCCAACTGTCTTGGTAAACTTTGGAATCTTCAACGAACTTTGATGAGTTTGTAATTTTCCGCCTTACGGTACTTCTCATTTATTGCTCCTGATTTTCGAATGCTTTGACTAAAAATAATCTGGAAGTGACGTCAATGTAAGAATCTAGTCAGTTATTAATACATGTATTGTCATCATAAATAATTGTAAAATCCTTAAAGTAAAACACCTGACGGTACTGCTCGTTTAAGGTGACCACTGCTATTCTACTAATGTTCCAGCTTTCCAAATGCCTTTAACGAGAATTTTGGTTAACGGAATTAGTTAGCTTGTACAGAATTTTGTTTATAATCTGTCAGCTAAAATATATACTCATAATCCCAGCCCAGCTTCAATATATCGTACGTAATGCATAAGTGTTTAGCTTCTAATTATTATCCATATATTTTGAATAAAACAAACAAATCTTACTTTCATCAGGTTTTGGAACCGTTCTTTCTAATTCGTCTTTATGATTGATAACTGTTGAAAGTTTCCTAACGTCCAGATTGGCACAGAGTTTTAAAATGCTGATTGTCGCCTCCCCAACTGTTGTTGCTTTTTCTACTCCAAGAGAAGCCGTGAGCCCGATAATCTAAAACACGTAAATAGAGTAAAATAAGGGTTTAAAGTGTATTAGAGGTCATGCTGATTATGCTAATAATCCCTCATCTAATTATCTCAGCAGGTACTCCAGTCCACCCAGCTGTAAATGGGCACGGATACTCCGGGAAAGATCCATGCTAAGAGGTTTGGCCAAGGACCAGCTGGTAGAAAGGTTCCCTGTTACGGCGGACCTGTGAACTTAAGTTGTTATCCTTGTAAAATATAGTTGTTTCTTTCTTTTTCTACTTAAACCTCATAAAATTTCAAAGTATTACACCTTACTTGAGGAAGGCCATCTTCTTTCGCCTTTTTGGCTTTCAGATATTTCTTCATGAGGTTGTTATAGGGTTCCCCCTTTCGAGTATGATGACATTCATCCAGAATCAGCAGAGAAAACTCGTTTAATGATTTTATTTTTCCATCCTTCAAATGATTGTCTAATATCTGGGGAGTCAGAACAAAAATATCGTAGAAATCAAACACTGTGTGAAGCTGCATTGATAATTCACTTTCTCCTGTAACGTGACAGATCTACAAACAAAAATATCATAGAATAAATAAATCAAATACTGACAATTTGAAATGCAAAACGAAACCCTGAAATCTAAAATTTGACAAAAGATAGTTAGCAGCTAATCAACAATTCCCATGAGGAATTATATAAATCAAACGTGAGTGAGTATTTCATAACGAAAAGTGGTTTAAGGTGTCTATAAGAGTCAGCATACCCTGACTGGCACCATACCCATCATCATACACTGTTACATGACCTACCGCCATACCGGTTTTAGATAAGAAAAGTTGAAGATTAGCAAGTTCTAAATAAGTGATGTAGATCGGTGTGGTTGTAGATTGGCTTGCTTGTAGATTAGTGAGTTATAGATAGGTGAGTTGTAGATTAGTGAGTTGTGGATTGGTGAATTGTAGACTGGTGAGTTATAGATTGGTGAGTTGTAGATTAGTGAGTTGTAGATTAGTGAGTTGTAGATTAGTGAGTTATAGATTAGTGAGTTATAGATTAGTGAGTTATAGAATAGTGAGTAATAGATTGGTGACGTGTAGATTGGTGAGTTGTAGATTGGTGAGTTGTGAATTGGTGAGTTGTAGATTAGTGAGTTGTAGATTGGTGAGTTGTAGACTAGTGAGTTGTAGATTGGTGAGTTGTAGACTGGTGAGTTGTAGATTAGTGAGTTGTAGACTGGTGAGTTGTAGATTAGTGAGTTGTAGATTGGTGAGTTGTAGATTGGTGAGTTGTAGATTAGTGAGTTGTAGATTAGTGAGCTATAGATAAGTGAGTTATAGAATAGTGAGTAATAGATTGGGGACGTGTAGATTGGTGAGTTGTAGATTAGTGAGTTGTAGATTGGTGAGTTATAGATTGGTGAGTTGTAGATTAGTGAGTTGTAGATTAGTGAGTTATAGATTAGTGAGTTATAGAATAGTGAGTAATAGATTGGTGACGTGTAGATTGGTGAGTTGTAGATTGGTGAGTTGTGAATTGGTGAGTTGTAGGTTAATGAGTTGTAGATAAGTGAGTTGTAGATTGGTGAGTTGTAGACTAGTGAGTTGAAGATTGGTGAGTTGTAGACTGATGAGTTGTAGATAGGTGAGTTATAGATTGGTGAGTTGTAGTAGACTAATGAGTTGTAGACTGGTGAGTTGTAGATTGATGAGTTATAGACTAGTGAGTTGTAGATTGGTGAGTTGTAGACTGGTGAGTTGTAGATTGGTGAGTTGTAGATTAGTGAGTTGTAGATTGGTGAGTTATAGATTGGTGAGTTGTAGATTAGTGAGTTGTAGATTGGTGAGTTGTAGATAAGCTAGTTGTGTAGATTGGTGAGTTATAGATTAGTAAGTAATAGATCGGTGACATGTAGATTGGTGAGTTTTTGATCAGGGGGTCGTGTAGATTAGTGAGTTGTAGATTGGTTAGTTATGGCCGAGACCAAATCTCTCAAAACTGTCCAATTCTGCTCATTTCCTATCATTTGGACCCAAGGGACATTAAAAAAAAACATGAAGATGAACCAACTGTCCAACTAAAATTTACTTACCCTAGAAATGTAATTTGGGGGTAAATATTTCTGGAATGTTTTAGCCTGTTGGTTCACTAAAGGTGTGGTTCTTGCTAAAAACACTATCTTTTTTTTTCCTGGTAACAAAAATTCAATCAAGAATAATTTTAATGATTTAAGAATATTAAATAATGAAATGATTTCCTATTTGATTTTTTACTCAAATAAAATCACAGAATACCCTCAGTTCAAAATAATTTCAGAACACTCAACCCCTAAACTAAGAGATTCTGATTTTGTTTTAACACAACTGTGTTTTTCTTTGGGGGGGGGGGGAGGTTGGTTGGTCTAGGAAACCCAATGTTTTAATTCTAGATAAATAAACATCAGATAGTAGATAATATGTCTCCAAAGATTTTAATAAACCCATTATAAAGGAAAACACAATAACATGGTCAAACAGCTTAATAAGGCATTGATACATTCGTTTTGTTAATCACCTTTTGATAAAAATAAAAAGTCTATTTTAAAAATAGAACTGGTAGGCACCTACCCTGGTCCTCAGACTTGCTGAGATGATCTCTCACAATATACAGAGCAACTCGAGTCTTTCCTGATCCAGTTGGTGCACAGATGATTGTGTTCTCTCCATTGGTGGCCACTTGGCTAAGTTCATATTGATAATCCCGCATTGGCAGTTCATCTTTCTCTATTGAAAATAAACATAGATATCAAAAATATTTCACATATTACAAGTCTTTTTTACGCCTTGTTATAATTGTGGTCAAGTTATGCATCAGCATAAATAAACTTTTAGGAAATAGATCAATGATTTGTAAATGAAATGAAATGAATGGAGTTTTACATCCTACTCTTCTGCACCTTTTGGAAATGATTTGTAAGTAATATTATTGTGAAGTATAATAAGATATACCAACTCACCTGATGTATCAAACTTCTCTTCAGAATCCGAAAAACTATCTTCATCATCATTAGCATCTTCGTCTCTCTCTGTTCTTGGAGTATCATCCTGAATAGGAGGATCTGGTCCTTGATCAGCCTGTCCACTAGTAGGACTATATGCTGCAGCTATAATAATAATCAAGAGATTTTAAGCTAAAAGAATTTTGCCATTATGGGGTTTTCAAGGTTCCCTTTCAAGTTTAACTGTGGAAGGTTGGGGAGGAGGGGTTGTAGATATATCAAGATTCTGTCCATGATCGTCTTCATGTTGACTACCAAATAATACATACCCTTCTCATCAGCATCTACTTCGATATGTCGTAAAGCAGCTGGGAAGTGTTCCTTCATGGCTTGAAAAAAATCAAAGGGCCAATCACTTCTACTTCTGGGCATGCATTTAAACAAATGTTGACAGCCGCGTGAATGTCCATTATTCTCATAAATTACACGAATATCCTGGGCAGTGTCCTCGTCCAGTATCTCCGACTGGATCAGGTTTGGAAGTAAATGGGTCGGATTTGTTATAAACTCTATAATATCACCCTCCAGTAACCGGACCAAAAACTCAGAATATTCAGCTGCCATAATCGTGTTATTTGGTATTTTCCTCTCGTTCAATACGTCCAAAAACCTATGAAATCCTGAAAAAGTGAAGTGGATTATGACAGTCTCATCGGTAACATCAACGTTATCTATCAATCAACGATATTTATCATATCAAATATATTACAACAGAACCTTAAACATGTTGTTACTCAGAGTTTCAGACAACTGACCTATTTTCATCCTGGCTCCTTACTGAAGTTTGACAAGTAGAGATCTACAGACAACTGATCTATTTCAGTCTGTGTCCCTACTGAAGTTTAACAAGTAGAGATCTACAGACAACTGATCTATTTCAGCCTGTGTCTCTACTGAAGTAAGATATCTACAGACAACTGATCTATTTCAGCCTGTGTCTCTACTGAACTCGAGATCTACAGACAACTGATCTATTTCAGCCTGTGTCTCTACTGAACTTGAGATCTACAGACAACTGATCTATTTCAGACTGTGTCTCTACTGAAGTAAGATATCTACAGACAACTGATCGATTTCAGCCTGTGTGTCTACTGAACTAGACATCTACAGACAACTGAACTATTTCAGGCTGTGTCTCTACTGAACTGAAGATCTACAGACAACTGGTCTATTTCAGCCTGGGTCTCTACTGAACTAGAGATCTACAGACAACTGATCTATTTCAGCCTGTGTCTCTACTGAACTAGACATCTACAGACAACTGATCTATTTCAGCCTGTGTCTCTACTGACCTAGAGATATACAGACAACTGATCTATTTCAGCCTGTGTCTCTACTGACCTAGAGATATACAGACAACTGATCTATTTCAGCCTGTGTCTCTACTGAACTAGAGATCTACAGACAACTGATCTAATTGACTAACCTGTTATTCTGAGGACCTGAATAAATTCACTAACAATATTTTGTTTTAGGACAGCATCAATAAGAAGTCTAACTGCATCTCGTCTTAAATGTTTTTCATCTGTACTAATAATTATCTCCCTTGTTTCTCCTGTAATTACAATGATCTTAATTCATACAGTCATTCATCTGAGACACTTTTTGTTATTTGAGTAAAATTACAGTAAATACAAAATGAGAAAAAGATAGCTTACCAGGCAAGGTAATATACACCCACTGGCAGGGTGCATTTTTAAAGAAACTTGGTTGTTTTATTTAATTGTTATCTTGTCTTAATGCACCACTACTGTTTTAATTAGCACATAATTACCTTACACTGGCCTTATACTAATGTTTTAATCATTTGCCCTCTCTTAGTTTCTTACTGAACTGACCTCACTGGACCATGTCACCTTCTGTCATTGGCCAGCATAGTGAGTTTGTCAGTGAGTTTCATCACCTATCCAGCCAAACACTTTACTTTTACCTCAGTCTTTGAAGTGTTAGCTACTATTTCAACCTTTGGGAAATATATAGCCTTTGCTTCAAACCTCTGTTTTCAGCATAGTTATTGTCTCTAAATAACTTCACAGGTTTATATACTATGGTAAGCTATAATTACATTCAGCAGTCAGTAGTTAAAACCCAATCTTTGGGTTTTTTTATATAAATTAAAGTTTTGAACTTATCAACTGAGTTAGTTCATTACCCCCACAGCTAGCCCGGCTATACACCCACTGGCAACATTGAATTTGAACATGCTTGAGTGATAATAAATAAGTTCAGCAAGTTTTGTCAAAATCTGAAAAGAATTGTGCCTTGGAGAGTATTTACAAACCAAAGATCGAAAAACGTTTTCAAGCTCAAGGGCAATAATTCATACATTCAATATATTTTTAATTTTCAATAGGGCTTATCCTTGGGTGATATCAAATACTCGAGCCAAGTTTCATAAAAATCTATTAGGAATTTTACTTTCTAGAGTGTTCACAAGCTAAAATTAAACACATTTCGATAACAAGGGCAATAACTCATACTAAATACTTCTCAGTTACGCTGATTTTCAGTAAGCTTCATCCTTGGGTGATTAGGAACACTTACACAAAGTTACATCAAAATCTGTCAAGAATTGTGCTTTCAGGAGGAGGGACGGGCGAAAATGGTTGAAGACAATATACGCTCCACTTTTCATGTGGGTATAAAAATGAAATTAAAAATAAAAAATGAAAATGAAAATAAAATTGAAACTGAAAGAAAGGTGAACTTACGTTCAATGCCGTTCAATCTCATCAGAATTCTAGACGGTTCCAGATATTCTTCAAATTCTGGTCTCATGGCATCTATCAAATGTTTCTGCATCTTAATTTTTTCATCTCCAACAGTTTTGAGGGTTTGTTCTCCAGCTAATGACGCCATTCTTTATCAATTTCTTTTAGATCTCTTAAATAATAAAAACAGAGCAATAGAAAATAATCCCACACTAAATCAAATTTATCAGTTGTCTGAACATATCTGCTTGTCAAATTTAAGTAGGAATAGAAACTGACATAGATCAGTTGTCTGAAGATCTCTACTAGTCAAACTTCAGCAGGAATAGAGACTGAAATAGATCAGTAGTCTGAAGATCTCTACTTGTCAAACTTCAGTAGGAATAGAGACTGAAATAGATCAGTTGTCTGAACATATCTGCTTGTCAAATTTAAGTAGGAATAGAAACTGAAATAGATCAGTTGTCTGAACATATCTGCTTGTCAAATTTAAGTAGGAAAAGAAACTGATATAGATCAGTCGTCTGAAGATCTCTACTAGTCAAACTTCAGTAGGAATAGAGACTGAAATAGATCAGTTGTCTGAAGATCTCTACTTGTCAAACTTCAGTAGAGATACAGACTGAAATAGATCAGTTGTCTGAAGATCTCTACTTGTCAAACTTCAGTAGAGATACAGACCTAAATAGATCAGTTGTCTGAAGATCTCTACTTGTCAAATTTCAGTAGAGATACAGACTGAAATAGATCAGTAGTCTGAAGATCTCTACTTGTCAAACTTCAGTAGAGATACAGACTGAAATAGATCAGTTGTTAGTAGATCTTTACTTGTCAAACTTCAGTTGGGACACAGACTGAAATAGACCAGTTGTCTGAAGATCTATACTTGTTAAATTTCAGTAGAGACGCAGACTGAAATAGACCAGTTGTCTGAAGATCTCTACTTGTCAAACTTCAGTAGAGATACAGACTGAAATAGATCAGTTATCTGTTGATCTCTACTTGTCAAACTTCAGTTGGGACACAGACTGAAATAGACCAGTTGTCTGAAGATCTCTACTTGTTAAATTTCAGTAGCGATACAGACTGAAATAGATCAGTTGTCTGAAGATCTCTACTTGTCAAACTTCAGTAGAGATACAGACTGAAATAGATCAGTGTCTAAAGATCTCTACTTGTCAAACTTCAGTAGAGATACAGACTGAAATAGATCAGTTGTCTGAAGATCTCTACTTGTCAAACTTCAGTAGAGATACAGACTGAAATAGATCAGTTGTCTGAAGATCTCTACTTGTCCAACTTCAGTAGAGATACAGGCTGAAATAGATCAGTTGTCTGAAGATCTCTACTTGTCAAACTTCAGTAGAGAAACAGACTGAAATAGATCAGTTGTTAGTAGATCTTTACTAGTCAATCTTCAGTCGGGACACAGACTGAAATAGATCAGTTGTCTGAAGATCTCTACTTGTCAAACTTCAATATAGACTGAAATAGATCAGTTGTCAGTAGATCTTTACTAGTCAATCTTCAGTTGGGACACAGACTGAAATAGATCAGTTGTCAGTAGATCTTTACTAGTCAATCTTCAGTCGGGACACAGACTGAAATAGATCAGTTGTCTGAAGATCTCTACTTGTCAAACTTCAGTAGAGATATAGACTGAAATAGATCAGTTGTCAGTAGATCTTTACTAGTCGATCTTCAGTTGGGACACAGACTGAAATAGATCAGTTGTCAGTAGATCTTTACTAGTCAAACTTCAGTTGGGACAAAGACTGAAATAGATCAGTTGTCTGTCGATCTGTCTTAAGGGGGCTATAGTTCAATAAATATATCTAATGTTTAACAAATTTTCGCACAGTCGGTTACAAGTGTTCATCTAAAAATAGGCTCTGTCTAACGTATAGCTTACTAACTTGACTAACTAAAAGATAGCCTCTGTCAGTCGGCGAATTACAGACACCCTAAATGAGATATTTCATAAAACAACGTGTAATTGATAGAAAGCCTCGCTAACTTTCAAAAACTATTTTCTGTAAATATAAAATATAACTAAACAATCAAGAATCTAACATAAACCAACCTCAAAGATACCTACCTAATTGTGGTAGAATGACTTAACAACTTTACTGTCGATCAATGATGAAAAAGAAAGTAGGAAGGGAAATTCCCGGAAATTCCATCACGTGATATTTATAAATAGACTCACGTGACTGTCTCAAAATGGCGGATGATAGTAACTTCACTGGTAGGCTTTCAGCTCCCAGTATCACAGATATTCACTATAGACCTTTCGTAGAGACTGAATATAGAGTCTATACCCGAAGATGGTTTATAGTGTTTGTTGTTTGTATTGTCAACGCGGCGAATGCATTGGTAAGTTTATTATGCAACTCCAACCAAACTTCAAAAGTTTGGAGAGTTAGGCCTTGTCTAGTAGATTGTATTGAGTCTCAGTGAAAGCACTGGCTTAGGTCACAAAGCATCACAGTTCATTTATAAAATGATAATTAGTTGGTCATTAGAATGATTTAAGTTGAAAGGACACACACAGGCAGTTTGTGTTTTGGGGTTTAGTAGTAGAATCTTTCCTCACCTAATACGGTACCGATACAGCTAAGTTGTATTGTAGGCCTACAAGGATAAATTTTAGATAATTTGTCCATTTTGAATTTTCTCCAAGTCAACTATCTCTGAGTTAAGTCACTTTGTCTCCAAGTAAACTATCTCCGAGTTAAGTCACTTTGTCTCCAAGTAAACTATCTTTGAGTTAAGTCACTTTGTCTCCAAGTAAACTATCTTTGAGTTAAGTCACTTGGTCTCCAAGTAAACTATCTCTGAGTTAAGTCACTTTGTCTCCAAGTAAACTATCTCCGAGTTAAGTCACTTTGTCTCCAAGTCAACTATCTCCGAATTAACTGGTATTCACTGTGTCTACCTTTTACCTGAATGAATATACCTATAGTATAACTTTAAATACAATTAACGGTTTTTCTGTTTGTGTTTTTCAGCTTTGGATATGTTTTTCTCCTATCACCAATATTACCATAAAATATTACAAAATAACAGAACTTGATGTGAATTTATTATCTCTGGTGTATTTAGTAGCTTCTATACCATTTGGTTTTATTGCATCCTGGCTGCTGGATACACTCGGCCTTCGCAGTAGTGTAAGTTTAAACTTTCTGTGATTTAGTTCTAAATAAATAAATACTGATGACATCAATGTATATTATTATTTATTTACCTGTTGTTTATTTTTAATTGCTCTTTATTTACCTGTTGTTTATTTTTACCTGCTCTTTATTTACCTGTTGTTTATTTTTAACTGCTCTTTATTTACCTGTTGTTTATTTTTACCTGCTCTTTATTTACCTGTTGTTTATTTTTAATTGCTCTTTATTTACCTGTTGTTTATTTTTAATTGCTCTTTATTTACCTGTTGTTTATTTTTACCTGCTCTTTATTTACCTGTTGTTTATTTTTAATTGCTCTTTATTTACCTGTTGTTTATTTTTACCTGCTCTTTATTTACCTGTTGTTTATTTTTAATTGCTCTTTATTTACCTGTTGTTTATTTTTAATTGCTCTTTATTTACCTGTTGTTTATTTTTAATTGCTCTTTATTTACCTGTTGTTTATTTTTAATTGCTCTTTATTTACCTGTTGTTTATTTTTAATTGCTCTTTATTTACCTGTTGTTTATTTTTACCTGCTCTTTATTTACCTGTTGTTTATTTTTAATTGCTCTTTATTTACCTGTTGTTTATTTTTACCTGCTCTTTATTTACCTGTTGTTTATTTTTAATTGCTCTTTATTTACCTGTTGTTTATTTTTACCTGCTCTTTATTTACCTGTTGTTTATTTTTAATTGCTCTTTATTTACCTGTTGTTTATTTTTAATTGCTCTTTATTTACCTGGTTTTTTATTGTCTGATTATTTAGCCCCTGTTGAATGTAATTGGTTCTATTGATTATAGGTAATTTAACAACGTTTATTTTATCACTATTATGCATATGTTTCCTTTTAATTGACTCAATTATTACCTGTGCCATTTGTACTGTCTCTTTAAATTACCGGTATTTAATTGAGATATACTACCTTAGCCTCCTGGTTAATTACATTCTTTATTATTGGAATTTGCTACTTTTTTTTTCAATTAGCAGTCCTTGTTGATGGATTATGGTCACTTGAAACCTCTTTAATTTGACACCTATTATGTATGGTTACTATAACAACAATATTACACTATTATGGATATGCTACTTCTCTTTAATTACACTATTATGGATATGCTACTTCTCTTTAATTACAGTATTATGGATATGCTATTTTTCTTCTAATTAAACTCTTTATGAAAGGCCATATTGATTATATTATATAACAACAATATTACACTATTATGGATATGCTACTTCTCTTTAATTACACTATTATGGATATGCTACTTCTCTTTAATTACACTATTATGGATATACTACTTCTCTTTAATTACACTATTATGGATATGCTACTTCTTTTTAATTACACTATTATGGATATGCTACTTCTCTTTAATTACACTATTATGGATATGCTACTTCTCTTTAATTACACTATTATGGATATGCTACTTCTCTTTAATTTAATAATCATATTGTTTAGCTGCTGTCTGCTTCTCAATTTATTAAACCAGTCTTCCTTCTTTGTTTACTTAAAGTTAAAAACTGTTATTTTTCTATGTTTCAGCAAATCCACTTGGTATTTTGTTAGCTAATTTGATGTCACCAAGAATTGTTAAAACACCAGATGATATGCCCACCATGGTATGTTCAATATTTTCTTTATTCCAATTTTAAATCTTTGTAAAGAAAGAAAGAAATGTTTGTTGTTGTTTTTTTTTCAAGGATAAACAACATGTAGCTCCATTTGTTATTTTAATTTGCAAGTTGCAAGATTTTTGATGAAGGTCTTGGACTCCTGATTAATCCAATTACTGAAGTCTTAACCATCGTTTATTTGATCTTACCAAGCAAGTTCTTTATCCATCTGGATTCACAAATTTTTAGGCCTGCAATAAAGGAATTATGACAATACAATAAGATATACCTTTAGTCTACTGAATGAATTTTTGTCTATTTGATACTATCACTATAAACCATACTGTATTCACGTTACATAAACATGTCATAGACTTGTACCAAGGTGCAAATTGATAACCAATCAATTCTTGAACAGCCCTTGAATTTGTAGGTCTCAGTCCTTGAATTTGTAGGTCCCAATCCTTGAATTTGTAGGTCCCAGTCCTTGAATTTGTAGGTCCCAATCCTTGAATTTGTAGGTCTAGTCCTTGAATTTGTAGGTTCTAGTCCTTGAATTTGTAGTTCAGTCCTTGAATTTGTAGGTCCCAGTCCTTGAATTTTTAGGTCCCAGTCCTTGAATTTGTACGTGTCAATCCTTGAATTTGTAGGTCTCAGTCCTTTTTTTCTGAAATTGTATGAAACTACATTTTATTTTGTTGTAGTTATGGGTATGTACTGGTATAAGTGGGGTAGGAATGATATTAGCTACATTTGGAGTGTGGAGTTCTGGACCCCCCACCCCACCCAGTGCTAGTGCTGCAGAACAATCAGAACCCTTTTTTTCTGGGCTGAAAAAGGTACAGTATTTATTTCGTTTTATTTTTCATGTTTACACTTCAGACTCTTAGCATTATCTAAAACGTGTACCAAATCTAAAATACTAATTATTAATTAGAGATTGTTGAGTTGAGTTAATTATCTCCTGATTTTAATTAATAAATTTGTTAATGACTCTGGATACGTTACAGAAAAGATCTACCATTATATAGCTATATCAAGTTTGGAATTGTTAATCATTCAGTTCTCCAACTGCTGTTTCGCCTCACATTAACAATCCTGTGAACCCGAATCGATGCCCTTCACCTCCAGGAATCTCTTGACAATTGTTGAAATATCTTTAATAAGATATTATATTGTTGTTTAACATGTGTATTGATATCACCATTGTTATATTTGTGCTTTAGACTTCTTAATGGCGTGCAAATCTTAAATGGTGTACATGTATTAAATTTTGGAAAATAATGTTTATATTTTTGTGTAGCTAGTGAAGATTAAATCCTATTGGTTGCTATGGACAGTATTTGGTGCAGGACTGGCAATATTTTCAGCTAATACAACGTTTATAGAACAGATTTTATGTCCTCGTGATTATAGTAATGTAAGTTTCAATACCAGAGTACAAGATTAATATCTTCAAAGGCTTGTCATTAAAATTTTTCTTTAGTTTTTTCACAAACTGTTCTAGTCCATAGTTTCAACATGTTTCTTAGTGTGTAGTTTTATACGTCAACAAATTTATTTGAGTCGTATATTGTAATCCCACCCGGAAGTCAGAAATATTATGTCTGACTTAGTGTTGTATAATATAGGTATGTTTTACCATAATCTGGGCTCACTAATTAATAAACATTTGATTGACTTACATTGTGGGTTATTTGATAGAAGACAGTAGCCCTTTTAAATTCAACTCATTTCTTTCACTTTAATTTTTTTTAGAATTTTTCTGGTCTGTGTGGAGCACTGATGATAGCAATAGGAGCTCTAGGGGGTGCTGTGGCTGGTCTTTTTGTGGATAAAACCAAGTTATTTGAAGAAGTGATAAAAATGAGTTTTGGAATGGCGACTTTATTTGGTATATTTTTTACCTTAGTAAGTATCTAAACTGATATTTTAGTCTGAAACGCGGGTAATTTGATAAATAAATTCATGAGACCTGATACAGAGTCAGATATTGTAACATGGGTTAAACCAGTTCCAAGGAATCACAGGGGGAGGGTGCCAGGTAGGGGCCATAGATGTTCAAGGGGGAGGGGGGTCAACAAACAATGTTACTCTATATCGAATAATGAGAAATAGGTGGGTGAATCTCCGTCAGTGAAATTTTTATTATTATAATATAGAATTATTACAACCAGTATCTATAGAATACAGATAATCTATAACATACTCAACCAGGAATAGGTTAGATTAATCCTTGATTGTATAGAGTTAGAGCAATCCTTGATTGTATAGAGTTAGAGTAATCCTTGATTGTATAGAGTTAGAGCAATCCTTGATTGTAAAGAGTTAGAGCAATCCTTGATTGTATAGAGTTAGAGCAATCCTTGATTGTATAGAGTTAGAGCAATCCTTGATTGTATAGAGTTAGAGCAATCCTTGATTGTATAGAGTTAGAGCAATCCTTGATTGTATAGAGTTAGAGAATCCTTGATTGTAAAGAGTTAGAGCAATCCTTGATTGTATAGAGTTAGAGCAATCCTTGATTGTATAGAGTTAGAGCAATCCTTGATTGTATAGAGTTAGATAATCCTTGATTGTAAAAGTTAGAGAATCCTTGATTGTATAGAGTTAGAGCAATTTTGTATTAGAATGATTGTTAGTTGAAGCATATCCTTGATTATAGAGTAAGACAACTAATTGTTAAAAATAAGCATACTTTGTATAGATAGACAATCCTTGATTGATAATAACAACATTGTATAGATTAGACAATCCTTGATTGTATAATGTATAGATAAACCATGTGATTAAGCAATCCTTATTTAATAATTGAGCTATTGATTTTATGGTGGAATCCTTGATTGGTTTATGGTTTACTGTATTTCCCCGTATTGTTAATATTTATATTATATTGATATTATGTACAATTTGACCTATTATGGTGTATTAACTTACATAAAGATTTATCCTTATCTTATATTTCAAGCACTATATTGATATTTAATTTGATTCCAGATATGTAGATTACGGGGGCACTCAATATTAACAGCTATAGCAATCTCCGGCTTCGGGTTCTTCGGCTTCGCTCTGTATCCAGTCTGTATGGAAATGGCAGTTGAAATCACTTATCCAGTTGCTGAGGCAACAAGTTCCGGGTTTCTGTTTATATCAGGGTAAGTTTATATCAAAACAACTACACTACTCCTGATTCACAGCGAGGAATGGCTCGGGAACACAGCCCCTTTATAGCAATTCATCTTTCTCATCATATTTGAATGTAGTTTGATTATTATTGTAATTATTATTATTGTTATGTTTATCATGACAGTCAGATACAAGGTGTGGTATTGATACTGGTAGCCCAATATTTAGCTCAACCATTACCAATAAATGAAGTTGGTTTTCCATCAGCTTGTCTTACTAATACTACCTCACCTGATAATCTAAATAAAGACTGGACAGGTGGGTCAACTTTTTATATAATACATGAATTATTATTAAATAACTTGTATATTATAAAGTCAGTTTTTTTATTCCCAATAGTCAAGCCTTTTATAATTTATTGCCAAGTAGAAAGAAAAAAACCCAAGTACAAGGTTTTACAAGGATAACAACTTAGGTTCACAAGTCCGCTGTGACAGGGATCCTTTTTATCAGCTGGTCCTTGAACAGACCTCTTGGCATTGACCTTTCCTGAATTATCCGTACCCATGTACAGCTGGGTGGACTGGAATTATGAAGGAATATGACTTATTCAAATTTAGCAGACTTTCCCACTCAATCGAGATTAGAACTCACGTCTGACATTTTTAACATATCCAAGCAAATGACTTGGAAAGTGTGATATGGAGAACAATTTACAAAGCTTGATTTTATTTGATTGGCTAAGATTTCCCAGTAAGTTTTGAGGGTCCATGTTGATGTAATGTCCCCGACTTGTATTACCATTGCCTCGAGGAAGAATAACGAATGGGGTTTTGTTTGTGAAAGATGAATTTCGCTCACTTGAATTACCAAAATATCTTCTTACCGAGAAATGTTTATGTTAAATATTTTGCTTATTTTTCTTTCAGTGCCAAATTTATTTTTTAATGGTATTGCAGCCCTGGCTACTTTAGTGTTAATTTTATTTTTTAAACCAAATTATCGGAGAATGAGGGCAGAAGATGTGGCGAAGGCTGAGAGTATTTTAAACTATGATTCAACAGACTCTTCCCATTCAGCACAGTCCAGAATATCCAGTCCTTCCATTAGATCATGATTGTAGGTTAGATTGTCAAGTCATTCCAAAGTTCATTTTCGAATTCCAGTATTCATCGGTTATTATAGAAAGAAATGAAGTGAAATAGCATCAAAAATAGGGTAAAGGTGCAATTTAAGAAGGGGGAGGGATAATGGTGCATTTGAGGAGGGGGGAGGACTGTAATAAGGCAGGGGTAATTTCAGAACCCTTTTTTTCATTGTCAGTTTGAAATCAGGAATTATGCGGTGAAATTGTAAATGTTGTATAATATTCATGTATTTAAATTATATTTTGTTACTTTAATACATGCAATTATGGTACAATATTCTGTAATTATGGTACATTATTATGTAATTATGGTACATTATTATGTAATTATGGTACATTATTATGTAATTATGGTACATTATTATGTAATTATGGTTCCTTATTATGTACTTATGGTACATTATTAAGTAATTATGGTACATTATTATGTACTTATGGTTCATTATTATGTACTTATGGTACATAATTATGTAATTATGGTATGTCATTATGTACTATGGTACACTTTTTTGTGATTATTGTACATCATTTTGTAATTATTGTACATTATTATGTAATTAAGGTTCATTATTTTGTAATTAAGGTTCATTATTTTGTAATTAAGGTACACTATTTTGTTATTATTGTACATCATTTTGTAAATAAGGTTCATTATTTCGTAATTAGGGTTCATTATTTTGTGATTCTAGTGTGATGTGTAATTATGGTACCGTACAAGGATATAAGGGGTGTATGAACAAGCTTTTCATTCTCTTAAGAGCCACTACAAATATATCTTCACAATATCAAGATATTAAGAACCTGATTGCCACTTTGCTTGCATCACAGATTGCAGCAATTTGATCTGATTATCTGCTGGCCCTGAGAGCTGATTTTGTGTATTCACTACAACCAACTATTATCATACAAGAAAAATATCAACTAAAGTCAAGGTGTTAGAGATATTTTGTAATATGTTGATATTGTGAAGATATCATTACCACTGATCAAACTGTAAATAAATTGTGCTTTATAGCATTTAATGGCAACAACTGTGATTCTTTTCTTATTTTTATACTAGTATCATATTTTTCTCATAGTAAATATTTTATTTTAAAATTTGTCTTTTACGTGTCGATTGATTTAAACTAAGTCAAATTGACATCCCTTTAATGATAATGAAAAATCCTTAATTTACATGGGTCAGAATTAGGTCAATACACAAGGACAAGGTCCTGTCTAACATTCAGTCCTTGGACAAAACATAGACTCTTTATTTAACATGGGTCAGAATTATGTCCAATATACAAGGACAAGGTCCTGTCTAACATTCTGTCCATAGAGACAACATAGAATCTCTATTTAAAATATGTCAGAATTAGGTCTAACACACAAGGACAAGGTCCTGTCTAACATTCAGTCCACAGAGACAAACATAGACTCTTTATTTTACATGGGTCAGAATTATGTCCAATACACAAGGACAAGGTCCTGTCTAACAATCAGTCCATAGAGACAATCATAGACTCTTTATTTTATGTGTCAGAATTAGGTTCAATACACAAGGATATGGTCCTGTCTAACATTCAGTCCATGGAAACAAATATTGAAAAATATGAAAAAAATAGAAAAATATTTTAATAATTATAAACATAGCTAATAATGTTTATTTGATATTCAGGTTTGTCATCACTACATCTTATTCAGAGAGTCCACATAGCTAATAATGTTTATTTGATATTCAGGTTTGTCAACACTACATCTCATTCAGAGAGTCCACATAGCTAATAATGTTTATTTGGTATTTAGGTTTGTCAACTTTACATCCCTTTCAGAGAGTCCACATAGCTAATAATGTTTATTTGGTATTTAGGCTTGTCAACTTAACATCCCTTTCAGAGAGTCCACATGGCTTATTATGTAGATTTCGTTAATTCTGGATGTCTGATCTATTCAAGAAAAGGGGGAGTAATCAGACAATAAAGAAATGAAGGTATTTTAATAATAAGAATAGTGATGATATATTTATAAACTTTCAATAACTTGGTGATATACATCATGAACTATTACATACAGGACACATAATACTGTCCTGGGGACTTCTTCACAAAATCTTAACTTTAATAATGTTAATATTCACTTCATCTGATTGTTCAATAACTTAAATCAAACTTGTATTTAGTTCTCTGGAACCAATTAAATTATAGTATTTCTTAATATCTGGATTTAATCCAAGTGCCGTAACCCATTCAACTAGAAAATATTTAGATAATCTTAATAAGCATTATAACAGGCGAATGAGGCACTGGTAGCAAAATCTTTTAGTACAATATTCATTAGTCATAATATCACCTTAATAAAGTAAAATCTATTATTTTATACTCTAGAATAAATAATATCAATAAACTAAACTCACTGAAACTCGGAAAGACTCACTGAAATTGTTCCAACCCTCATACAAAACAAACTCAGCACCATATGGAGTTGATATCACAAATAAAACAAAATAATAAAACTATTTGATTCAGGAATGACAGAAACAAGATAATTCTCTCAAGGCGTTTCTGTCAGCAAGAAATCACCTCACCCTAATCTTAATTCTGGTAGTCTTTTACTCTAACCAATTAACTCAGCAAAATAAAAAGTTTTTTTTAGTATTTTGTAAGATAATTGGAATATCAGCCTCAAAATAGTAAAGTTATTCTTGTAAAAAAATAAAAATACAATTTTTTGTAAGTATACATTCAAAAGAAACACATATCTTCTCTCCTAGAAGTTTCAACACAAATTTTTATCCTCTGTAAAAAATCAATCAAAGGCATCCTAAAGCTGATCTTCCATTTCTCATAAAAATAATGGAAATAATTTTGAAAACTTTGCTAAGATTAAAGGGTTCTTGCTTTTTTATTCCTATTCATGTTGTTAGTAAAGCAGAAGGTGTAATGAGCTTATAGAATAGAACTATAGAAAGTAAACATCTCAATAAACCAAGAATACCGAGAACATGTGTTATACGTCGATTGAGCTAGATTCTAAATTACTCATTAAACAGTGTAGACTCTACACTGTAGAGCAGTCGACATTAAAAAATAATTGTATAATTGGAATAATCAGAGGCATAAATGATACCTGTACTAAAACAGATATTACAGTAACACCTGCCTAAATTAAACCAGCTTCACGAGTAAATAGTGTATGGATGGCCTTATTTTTTAAATTCTCTGTTAAACTAATTAGTGAAAGATTTTCCGACAAACAAATCCACCAATTTTAGGTCTTACATCTGTAGTTCCTGCAATTCCACTAAAAGTAACTGTTTAATGGCGTCACTAAACACATAATATCATTAATATCACATAAGGCCCTGGTGTGATTAGTTAAAGTCATAAAAAAAAAACTTAAGCTTACAATTAGTGGAATTGCAGGAACCACAGACATCTTATTATAAATCTGAATGGTGTAAATTGATGCTATCAAGTGTACCCGATGCAAATGACAAACCTCTTTACAATTCCTTTAACAAGATTTAAAATAATTATAGAACCGTCATGATTCCATACTACTAGAGAACCAGTTTCCAGGTCTAATTCCTGATATCATGGTGTCCAATGACCAATTCTGAAAGACAATTCCAGTTTATAGAGACCAGTAATAATATTATATGTAAAAAAAAAATAAAATAAATAAAACATAAAACTTCACAAGAATCTTTCCTAACAGTCAGTCCTGGGCCAAACCTCTTGACATTTTTGGATTATCTATACCCTACACATTTACACCTGGGTCAGACTTTCATATCTTGATTGAGATTACCCATACCCCCTCCCCTCCCCCAACACACCATAGGTATGTCGTAACAGTCTTACTGACTGTGCCACTTATATAATGCAAACATCTGAAATATACATTATATACATTTGATTTGAGTTATTTTTTTTGTTCATAAAAAATGGAGTTATTTTTGAGGCGTAATAAGTTTAATGTAGTTTGACTAGGTTTGTGTCTGTTATTTCAATGTATGAACGAAATGTAGAATTGGAGTGAGCAAAAATCAGACCATTACATTCCCTTAATAAGTTAAACGATTAAAAATAATTAACCTTTAAGACAAAAGACACCTGAATGCAGAACAAAATAACCAATATTAATAAAATAGTAAATAAGGATATCTTGCCAGGCAAGATAATAACGCCCACCATAGCATTTAATTTGACAGTTCAGTAACATTCACTGGAATGAAATATTCAACAGTTCTTTTCTAGGGTGATAAATGTACAATATTACTAAGTTTCATTAAAATCAGTCAAGAATAATACCGTACCTAATAACAAGGCAATAACTCATTAAATATTCTCGGTATTTTTGATTTTCAATAGGGTTCGTCCTTAGGTGATATAAACAATTTCAGCAAGTTTCGCCAAAGTGTGTCAAGAATTGTGCCTTTAAGAGTGTTTACAACTAATGGTGGACAGACGAACAGACATGGGTGACCACAATATAAGCTCCACATTTCATGTGAGTGAATAAAAAGAGAGGGATGATAAATCTAATTGTCCACATGTTGAATACCAGTGTCTAATGAACCGTCTCCGGATGTCCTACGGGCTGCCATAGTAGCCTGTCTGATTGCCAGTTTATATGGACCTCTTTTCTTCTTATTATATCGAACTTTAAAATCCTCTAAAAATGGGAAAATTTCATCACAGGGCATGTGAGATCGAGTGGAGGAACCAAACCAGGCTACGTGAGCCAGTTGAGCAATAATCAGACCATTGTCTCGTTTAGTAATAGTGATAGACATTACACGGCCAGGCCACCACGGAAATCCTTGAATTTTCCCCCAAATAATATCATTCACATGAAGTTTTCGACCTTCTCTAGTCACACATTTATTGACGTTAATGGTCTGTATTTTCATCATGAGTGGTTTAAACCTATCACTGTTCTTATCGGGGCTAGCAGTTAATTCAGGGGAGAGAAATCCATCACTATCACTAGTCTGAGACTCACTCATCTCCTCTGAATCGCTTCTCTCAGTCACACTTGATTCCTCCCCATCAGAATACGACGTCACATTCCCATCGTTTCTCGGCGACAAATATTTGTCACTTTCTTTTTCTTTGCTACGTAAAGGATAGTCTTTCATACCTGTAAATTTTGTATCCACACGTGAAAGTCCGTGGTTTTGTTTCCAAGTATAAACAAGGCGAGGACGATTAGCTACCGCCTCGCCCGACAACAAAACATTGTTTTCATTGTCTTCTTCATAGTTCTCGGAAATTTCCTCCAAAAAATCATGAGACCTGGGGCTTCCTGTTTTTAATTCCGATGACACAGGGCTTTGAGCTTGATATTCTTTATACGCTGGGCTATCCATTTGAAAGTTATCTAGTATTGGACTTTGAATTTCGGGAAGCCAGGAGTTGGATTCCTGTAAGTCATTTGAACACAAGTTGCTATTGTTTTTATCACCTTCACCACTACAATGACGATGTTTGTGTTTTCGCTTGTGTTTTTTCGCGTGGCTTGATACGTGCCATGTTAGTTTAGTCGGGTCAAACGGTTTAGAGTCTGCTTCACCCTGTTGAGTGACATTATCAAGGACGACACTTTCCTCTTCTTTGTCTTTCGACTTTTTAACTGATTTCTTCACTTTTTTCAGGGCTGCATATTGATCTGCTTGCTGGGCAATATCTGTTAGACGCACGGTTAACTCCTTCTTAATAATGCTGCGATTAGAATCAGAGAGTTCACTTTTATATGGAGTTTCATTTCCAGAAATTCTTGGAGGAATATTCAAAACAGAATCACCGCCAATAGAAATTTTGATGGCTGGTGTTGATTTTTTCCTCCCAGCTAAACAACGTGAAAAAGGTTTATTAGAGCGGCTTGTAAAGGATGGTTTGTTGTTGATTAACCTTGGCGACAAATTCAGTCGGCCAACTTTCTTTTGAATTGGAGATTTTGACGGGCTTTCGTCATCTGTTGACAGTTGACGTTTTCGAAGTGACATTGGTGGTGATAAAGCATTTGGATGAAGTCTTGTTGACCTTGATAATGGACTAGTATTATGGCTTTGACTCAATGCTTTCTGGTGTCCATGTCTCATTTTGGTGTCATGTATGTTTGATTTACAATTGGTGCACAAAGTTTTACGCGGTCGTAAAGTAATATTTCGCACAGTTTTCCGTCCTAAAATTGAAGAAGATGGAAGTTGAAGTGGCTTTGTTGCAAATTCTACAGGATCTTTGTTATAACTGTGTCTAGAACTGGTAGCAGAGATGCCAACATTTGTATTTTCAATTTCACAATTGACAGGTTTTGGTGTGTTGTCACTGATCTTTCCACCAGGATCAGGTTTCTGTGGCATTTTTGGGAACGAAATCCCACTGGGTAGATTCCTGAAATAGATAAAATCAATTTCAAGTTGAATCTGTCGAATTCAGGCTTCAAAATGTAGAATTGACTTGACAGAAATACATTTGTTTACAAAAAAATGGCATCAATTTTACGAAATTTTTATAACTTTAGATCGTGTCAAGTTTCGTTACCTTTGTTTAATATCCATCAAAACTCCACGGTAAATTGAAGATCCATAATTCAAGCAGACGAGAAGGATGTCATTGACTGCCTCCTCGACCTTCACTTCCAGTTTCATGCCTTTTAAAATGGAACTTGATGTCAGTTTTAGGTCCGCCATTTTCTTGTTTCATCACCGCAATGTGTAATTTGTAACACTGCGCATGCGTAGCCAAGTACATATCAACCGAAATGAAATTGCTTTGAATTCTGTATTTCTCCCTAAAATTCTAAACGTGTCAACTTCTATGACATCTTTTTTATTCAAAGAAAACACAGAAAGCTCTAAAGTATCACAAAACTGACCAGGGCATCCACAAACACAGACACGATTAGTGGACCAAAGGGAAGTAACTCGACCTAGTATTAAGAACTTGGTCTATGTCTGGTATCACACCTGGATTGATTAAATTATTAATTATCACAACAAGGACAATCTTTTATTTCATTTAAATGAAATATAATTTTAAACTGGCTAATTTGAACAGTATTCCTATTTCCATTAGTCTACAACAGAAAGATGGTTATCAAGTCTATAACTATACATTTATATGAAAATTTAGTAGGCCTATAAATGAACATAGTCCTACTGTAGCCTAGTAATTAATAGGCCCTATATTATGGGTTAGTCGTTTAAAGCATCAGCAGTTCTCTTCAGAACTTGAGAAGTTGTTATAATAATGGACATTGTCTAATATACTGGCTGATTCTACATACCATATTTTGAAATGAGACATAGTAATATAACTATGATTAAGAATTATATTCGACTGACATCTCCATAAGCCTCACTGGTATACAATGAAATAATTTATTTGTTTCTTATATTTCTTGTACAGCTTTAATAATTTAATTATTTATCACCGGTTCCCAACCCTACATGGTTATAATAATGTTCCTATGGGAACCAGTATTCCTCTTATATATTTCAGATTTAGAAGCTTGTGAACTTAATTTTTAATATTATTTCAAACTAACTTCACAATTAATACTCTCTCACAAGAGGTTACGCCTACATACCTGCGCTTGTGGTTTCGTAACATCACTTAACCGTAATGATACAACCCACAATTCCTAACCCTACCTTTTATCGGGTTGTTTATCAGGACGGTGAATAACCTTCGTAATTAGACCATCTTAGCCGATAAACACACATCCCTTTATCTCTTTCTCTATCACTTGTTACTTTTCAATCATCCTAATATCTAGCTCCAACACATCCTGCCTATATCAAAGACACAAACGACTTCGTTGAGAAGGTAAAAACGCTTAAAATCCCAGCAGATGCCTTATTAGTTTCTTTAGACGTTCAAAGCATGTAGCCTATACTAGAATTGACAATGAGTCTGGATTGCGCGCTGTAAAGCAAGCATTCGAGCGGAAGCCCGATCCTGCAAGACCGGATAAAGAAATCCTAGAACTGTTAGAAATTTGTTTGAAACGGAATGACTTTATTTTTAATGAAAAAATTTATCTTCAGGCTTCAGGAACTGCCATGGGAAAACGATTTGCCCCCTCCTATGCAAATATTTTCATGGCAGAATGGGAAAGAGAGGTATCACTTCTCTGCCCCAGACTACCAATTTTTTATGTACGATTCCTTGATGATATTTTCTTAATTTGAACTCATACGATTGACGAATTTTGGGAATATTTTAATATTCTCAATAACCACCACCCATCTATAAAATTAACCTTCAATATTAGCGAAAAGCAAATTGATTTTCTAGACACTACAGTTTTAAAAAATACTAATTTTCATAAAACCAATCAATTAGATATTAAAGTTTTTTTCAAGCCCACCGACACTCACCAACTTTTATTCAAATTGTCTTTTCATCCGAAACATACTTTTTCTGGCATTATTAATTCACAAATCTTGAGATTTCACCGAATTTGTACGCGTAAAGAGGACTTCGAGGAGGCTTGTTCTATTGTTTTTCAAAAACTACGCGAACGTGGCTACTCAAGAAAATTCTTGAGAAGTGTCAAAAGTTCCACATTAGCTGAAATCTCAGCTAAAAACGACTCGAACCTTTTACCATTACCAAATTCTTCTATTCAGCCATGTAATACAACCCGCTGTCAAACATGTCCCTTTATTTTGCCCACTGATTTTTTAAAAAATACACGTACAGGTGGAATTTTTCAAGTTAATGACAAACTTAGTTGTACCAGCAGTAACATCATTTATCTTATCTCCTGTACAAGATGTAGCCAACAATACGTCGGCGAGACAATGAATTCGTTAAGGGTTCGCTTTAATCATCACCGATCTGACATCAACCTAAAAAAAACAAATAAAACACTTTAACCAATCCAATCATCAATTAACAGACCTAAAAATTATTCCAATAGAACAAATATATGAACAACCTGGTATGAATACTAAAGTTCGATTAATTCGTGAAAACTTTTAGATTAACAAATTACAAACCATGCATCCGTTCGGCATGAATATCCAAGTAGACTTTCAGATTATACCCTTGGTTATTCAATACAATAGTACATCTGGTCAAGTTCCTCTACCAACAATTGCAAGAAAAAGTTTTTACATACGATTTAGTTGTCGCCTATACCCGAAATAAAAATTTACATGATAAGTCCGTGGTAGATTACCTCCCCTTCCTTAGGTTCATTTCTTTTCTCCTTATTTCTGATGTAACCACTATCTATAGAGTGCCTTTCCTCGTCATTATCTTCAACATGCTTTAAGGCTATTTCCCTTTTCTCCTTTTTTTTCCATTAAACTTTTCAGTTTCACAAGTAAAAAACATTTATTATAATTTCCATTGATATTAATGTTCCTGTGGGAACCAGTAGTATTTTTTTTACATTTCAGATTATAAAGATTATAGATAATTACTTGAACTTTTCATTCCATTTTTTTTTGCACAACTGCACATACAATTCCTTATCACTGGAGGTAATGCCTACATGCCTGTGCCTGTGCTTTCGTAGCATTGCTTAACCGCAATGTTACAACCTACAATCCCTAATCTCTATCACTTATATCACTTTCACTCGGTGTAGAGACATTGAATATTTAGTTTCACCCTGTTTGGTAATTTCAATTATTCTTTATACACAATTTAATCTTTTAAAATACTATATTTATTTTCATGAGTTACGACAGGCATCTTTGTTTTTCAGTTATTTTTTATGGACAGTAACGCAAATATGTAGAGAATCTTAAACTCATCTT
Organism: Nipponacmea schrenckii; assembly: GCA_030562195.1. NCBI lineage: Eukaryota > Metazoa > Mollusca > Gastropoda > Lottiidae > Nipponacmea > Nipponacmea schrenckii. The sequence goes on from JAUJPP010000006.1 coordinate 1,652,464, forward strand.
TCTTGATATTAAAAATATCACCACAAGTCAATATATATGGAATTTCTTACAAGTCTTTCTTAATATCAAAAAATATCACCACAAGTCAATTTATACAGAATCTCTTACAAGTCTTTCTTGATATCAAAAAATATCACCACAAGACAATATATACAGAATCTCTTACAAGTCTTTCTTGATATCAAAAATATCACCACAAGTCAATATATAGAGAATCTCTTACAAGTCTTTCTTAGATATCAAAAATATCACCACAAGTCAATATATACAGAATCTCTTACAAGTCTTTCTTAGATATCAAAAATATCACCACAAGTCAATATATAGAGAATCTCTTACAAGTCTTTCTTAGATATAAAAAATATCACCACAAGTCAATATATAGAGAATCTCTTACAAGTCTTTCTTAGATATAAAAAATATCACCACAAGTCAATATATAGAGAATCTCTTACAAGTCTTTCTTGATATCAAAAATATCACCACAAGTCAATATATAGAGAATCTTTTTCATGTCTTTCTTGATATACAAATATATCATCACAAGTCAATATATAGAGAAGCTGATAAAAGTGAAAAACTACGAGGCTCCGCTCCGTTTTCTTTTTCATTTTTCTTGACGAGTGGTAATGCTTTAGATCTCAAGGCGAGTTTAAGATTTTCTCCGTATATTCATAGCTTTCAGTTATAATTGTATATATAAGTTATTATTGAATAGAAAATAGTGGCAATGGAGTTCAAGCAGTATTCACTAATTGTAAAGATTAGGGAAGTTAAACGGTAGCCTTCAGACAACTCGTCGTACAAACATTACTCTTACTACATACATTAATTCATTCACGATGTTTTATTATTAAATATACTTTAAAACGCTTCACTAGTTTCTAAGAAATGCACTACACTTTTCAGACGCCATTTTGATACTAACATTCTATTTGTCTGTGGAAAGTATGTAGAACTATATTACAATATTTCTAGAGAAAGATAATATACCATAACATAGTGAAATCATTCTGTTTGTCTGTGGAAGGTATATAGAACTATATTACAATATTTCTAGAGAAGGATAATATACCATAACATAGTGAAATCATTCTGTTTGTCTGTGGAAGGTATATAGAACTATATAACAATATTGTAGTGACGTCATTGCTAAGAATTTTTCATGGCGGTTGCAAATCCAAATAACCCAGATCTAGAATGTGCCATTTGCTTGGAAAGTTTCACAACTCCAAAAATCTTATCTTGTGGACATTCGTTTTGTCTCGAGTGTTTGGTCAGATATATTGGTGGCAGAAAGGTAACATTTCCTTGTCCATTTTGTAAACAGGATATCAAAATACCACAAGGTGGTGTCGACAAATTTATTACCAATTTCTCCTTACAGAACTCAACAAAATCTAGAAGCTACATTTCTACAACCCAACCCTCAACTGGTCTTAAACCAAAACATCATTGTCCCAATCACAGTACGAAGGAGGTAGAATATTATTGTCAAACTTGTAATTTAGGATTGTGTTCAAGATGTATTTATAGAGATCATAATGATCATAAAACTTTAGATTTAGAATGTGATTCTACAAGAGAAATGGTGGTCGAAGATATTTCAAAATCTGAACAAATCATTCAAAACAAAATTATAGACTTAGAAAAAACACATATAGAATTGTTAGAAACATCTGAAAAACTGAAATCTTTATGTGATGAAGCCTGTATCGAAATCAGTGAAAAAACTGAAAAAATTATTAGTGAATTGATAGAAATTAGTGAGAAGAGGCAAAATGATGTTCGAAAACATTTTAACAAGAATGAGAAAAAACTGACGGCAACCCGACAGAAAGTTATGACCGAGATACAAAATATCAAGACTGATTTAGATAAATCTTGTCCTACTACAACAGAGGAACCATCTTTAACTCTTATATATTCACTGACTAAACTCCGAGATTTACAGAAACTTTATGAAGATATTACGATTGATATTCCTCCAGTGTCGTATTTAGAATGGAGAGAGGGGAGTGGTGAAGTTTGTGATATTTTAGGATCAACTGTAGCTAAACGACCGGATCAATCTGGATTTAAACGATTTTATCATAGTGTAGAAGATAGAGAACTTAGAAGAAAAGGTTTATCAAATGTAACTAGACCACTAGATCAATCTAGAGAGGGTAGTGGGCCTGTAGCGACTGCAACTAAACCACTAGATCAATCTAAAGGTAATAGGCATATAAACACTGTACCACAATTTCAAGCTAATGACTCAATGTTATACTGACATAGGCATTAATAGAGTATATAATGGTTTCTATATTTTGATAGAAGTCTAAATTAGAACTGTCTGTTATTATAATACCTAATTATTCTAGATGGTTGTTATGGCAACCACAATATCTTAATAGTAGTAAACCTAGATCATAATAAACATTACTATTGTAATAGTATATATAATGGTTTCTATTTTATATCTTGTCTAAATTAGAACTGTCTGTTATTATAATACCTAATTATTCTAGATAGTTGTTATGGCAACCACAATATCCAATAGTAGTAAACCTAGATCATAATAAACATTACTATTGTAATAGTATATATAATGGTTTCTATTTTATATCTTGGTCTAAATTAGAACTGTCTGTTATTATAATACCTAATTATTCTAGATAGTTGTTATGGCAACCACAATATCCAATAGTAGTAAACCTAGATCATAATAAACATTACTATTGTAATAGTATATATAATGGTTTCTATTTTATATCTAAGTCTAAATTAGAACTGTCTGTTATTATAATACCTAATTATTCTAGATGGTTGTTATGGCAACCACAATATCCAATAGTAGTAAACCTAGATCATAATAAACATTACTATTGTAATAGTGTATATAATGGTTTCTATTTTATATCTAAGTCTAAATTAGAACTGTCTGTTATTATAATACCTAATTATTCTAGATAGTTGTATGGCAACCACAATATCATAGTAGTAAACCTAATATAATAAACATTCTAATAGTATATATTTAATGGTTATTTTATATCTTGGTCTAAATTAGAACTGTCTGTTATTATAATACCTAATTATTCTAGATGGTTGTTATGGCAACCACAATATCCAATAGTAGTAAACCTAGATCATAATAAACATTACTATTGTAATAGTATATATAATGGTTTCTATTTTATATCTTGGTCTAAATTAGAACTGTCTGTTATTATAATACCTAATTATTCTAGATGGTTGTATGGCAACCACAATATCTTATAGTAGTAAACCTAGATCATAATAAACATTACTATTGTAATAGTATATATAATGGTTTCTATTTTATATCTTGGTCTAAATTAGAACTGTCTGTTATTATAATACCTAATTATTCTAGATGGTTGTTATGGCAACCACAATATCCAATAGTAGTAAACCTAGATCATAATAAACATTACTATTGTAATAGTATATAATGGTTTCTATTTTATATCTTAGTCTAAATTAGAACTGTCTGTTATTATAATACCTAATTATTCTAGATAGTTGTTATGGCAACCACAATATCTTATAGTAGTAAACCTAGATCATAATAAACATTACTATTGTAATAGTTATATAATGGTTTCTATTTTATATCTTAGTCTAAATTAGAACTGTCTGTTATTATAATACCTAATTCTAGATGTTGTTATGGCAACCACAATATCCTATAGTAGTAAACCTAGATCATAATAAACATTACTATTGTAATAGTTATATAATGGTTTCTATTTTATATCTTAGTCTAAATTGAACTGTCTGTTATTATAATACCTAATTATTCTAGATGTTGTTATGGCAACCACAATATCTATAGTAGTAAACCTAGATCATAATAAACATTACTATTGTAATAGTATATATAATGGTTTCTATTTTATATCTTGTCTAAATTAGAACTGTCTGTTATTATAATACCTAATTATTCTAGATGGTTGTTATGGCAACCACAATATCCAATAGTAGTAAACCTAGATCATAATAAACATTACTATTGTAATAGTATATATAATGGTTTCTATTTTATATCTTGGTCTAAATTAGAACTGTCTGTTATTATAATACCTAATTATTCTAGATAGTTGTTATGGCAACCACAATATCCAATAGTAGTAAACCTAGATCATAATAAACATTACTATTGTAATAGTATATATAATGGTTTCTATTTTATATCTAAGTCTAAATTAGAACTGTCTGTTGTTATAATACCTAATTATTCTAGATGGTTGTTATGACAACCACAATATCTTATAGTAGTAAACCTAGATCATAATAAACATTACTATTGTAATAGTATATATAATGGTTTCTATTTTATATCTTGGTCTAAATTAGAACTGTCTGTTATTATAATACCTAATTATTCTAGATGGTTGTGATGACAACCACAATATCTTATAGTAGTAAACCTGGATCTTAATAAACATTACTATTGTAATAGTATATATAATGGTGTCTATATTGAGATCTTGGTTTGTTATTCAATGACTCAGGCAGTACAGTCGTTGACTTATTTTAGATCTATTGAATGATTCTGAATACATGTATTATACTTTTCTATATTTATAATACGAAGGTGTATAGTCATGTTCTTATTTAGTAATTGCGGCCATATTTGTTTATTAGCTTAAGTCATATTTAATAGTGTTTTTGTTGGTACATTTTGTAGATTTGTTGATTTTTACGTACTAATGGTTTATTTATCAAAATGTAAATCAGGAAATAATCCTATTTGTTTTAATTGAGGTGTCAGTTCTCTATTTTATTTCAAATTGTTAAATTCGAACTAATAGTAAAATTCTAGACCATTATTTTACTATCGATTATCATGATTTTTGTATTATGTTAAATACAGGTTCATGTAATTATATGTATTGTAAGAGATGACGACATATCGTTCCGAATTCAAACAACACGAAATTCTCATAGTTAGCCTGTTAACGTTTATGTTATTAACGCTATATAAAGGGTTTACTTAACTTTGTGTTTTTATATTTCTATTTTGATTTTGGTGTGCATGTTATACAGTGATAACGGACCGCAATATTGCTTGAGAGAAGAAGAAATCATGCAACCGCTATACGATCTCAATAGAAAGAGACCACAACCCCTCCCCTCACTGTATCATTAGGTTATTCATGAAATGTGGGATAATAGAGGGTACTCGTTTAGTTTTCTAATGGGGATGATACCAAGATGGTTGATACAGTTTCTTGTTTGGGAATGGCTCGGAACCGAAAGGTGAACTTGTACATTAGAGTAGCGAATAATTGTCTCCCTATTTCAACCCTATGGCAGCGAAAGTATCGTCTTTCGGGGTCCATTATTAAATAATAAATACCTAAAAAATCTTATGGTGTTGAAAGAAATCCGCCTCTTCCACTTTCAGACTTCGGATGATTTTGTGAAATGTGCTAAATGTGGTCTGAAAATGTGTTATTATCATGAGTTATTTCCCTTATGTGCAACTCGTATTAGATGGCTTGGTAAGATATGAAGCATTGACGTCAAATTCAGATATCTGAGTTTATTGTCGCATTAGAGATTAGGGTGGTTGAAAGGTAACAAGTTACTATTCAACAGAAGGCATTGGCACAGGATTAAAACCCTTTTATGCCCAGACCTGGGATATGACTGCAAACACTAATTAAATCCGACTAAATTCGGTCTAAAAAGTACAAAGTAAGGATGGATTTTTGAAAGGACATCTTTTGTGTAATACTTACAGGATAAAATGTTAAGTGCACCTAAAAGGGTGCACGGGGCACAACTGGCACACGTGTTTTTTGCCATATTTATTATGTTATTGATGTAATATCGTTGTTCTGATTTGCATATAGGTTAAATTAAAATTTCAAATCATGGGGAAAGAATTATGGAAAGTGGCTGGGGTTGAAAAAACAAATATATAATGTTCATAACTTTAATTGTCATGATTTGATGTACAATCATTGATGCATGTGATTTTTTGGCTAATCTGACTTAGTATGAAAGCTGATAAAACAATGCATATGGAGAGCTACACTTGACACAGGACTTCTTGGTGTTTTTCTTACAGACCACACATCTGCGTTGTGTAGGAAGATCACCATGACGATGTCCAGTTGTGCCCTCCGGTGAAACTTTAGAATTGATTGATGAGTGACACTTCATTCTGGGAGGGATTTCATTAGCTGTAGCTCTATAAACGCTTACACTATCTCTTCTGAATCCAGATCCAGTGGTCGTTCTTTATGCGATGGGGTGTACCTGTAAAGTAACCAAGCATTCTGAATCATTAAATCAACAATGTACGCAAAGAAATGCCACCACCAATTTCGACATCGGATACCAATTCTGTATTGTGCAATGTTTTGGTCTGCTCGGTCGACGCCTCCCATTGTAGAGTTATACTGCTGATGAGATATGGTTGATCTATAGAAATAACCTTGGATTCAGCCCTTGACCATCTGTTCATTTTTTTGATAGGGTTTATACCAAATCTGTTCGACACAACTGATACAACACTGTTATCATGCCATGAGGTCAAGATGATCCCATTGCTACGATCCATTCGAAAATCATATGATCCTCGTTTCATCTTGACCAGCTCTTTTGAAGAACTGACAGGGCATCTTTGAAGGCGATTTTGGCGAATAGTACCAGTTGCACCCACATTTTGGCTACTTAATTGTTCTAGAAGATGGAGATATGTGAAATAGTGGTAACATGGAATGGAAGATCTGGAAGTGGTTCTAAAAGTTTTGTGACAACGCTCTCTCCTAGGCCTAGATCCTTGTCGTAACTCTCAGCTTTTCCTCCATAAGGATTCGGTTGAATGGTGTATCCAAGAGGTGTAGCAAGTAACCAAACCTTATATCCAAACCGGACTGGCTTCCCTTTGATGAATTGCTTTGCGGAGTGACGGCCATAGTATACAATCATGGATTTATCTACGCAGAGGAATTCTTCCATAGGGTTGTACTTCAAACGCCTTTTATTCATCATGTCGAAGATTGGTCGTATTTTATCCAGACGATCATCATACGTATTATCAGCTGGTAACGCAGAATATCTTCAAAACGATTGCGGCGCATGGCTTCACTAACTGCTAAGTTGTGACAATCATAATGTTGCTCCCAATACTTTCTTCGCCTCGGAACTGCTGAATAACCAGATAACGTCAATATCATCATGAAGATTCTAATTTCTGAGTTTGTGCCATGATCTCGAGATGCATACAGATTGGTCTGCTGGGTTATAAAGCCTAAAACTTCATCATCAAAAAACAAATTAAAAAGAGTTGTTGGTGTGCTATGCTCCTTCAAAAAAAATGGCCTTCCTTGGCTCCAATCGTGTTTCTTTTCTTCAGTTTTCAAATCCTTTTTGATCCAATTCCTATCTTCAATCTGTCACTTTGATATCTTACGTTTGGGCTCTCCAGAATTTTCACCAGTATCAGTCTCGTCATCAATCAGGTCATATTCATCGATTTCGTCATTGGCACCACTACAGCCTGCATCATTCATATCGTCCCTACCATGTAAATCATCACCAATTCTGCGTTTCTGTCCATCGACAAAATGAATAGTAGAAGATGCTCCACTTCTGAGCTGGGAGGCTGGCAAGTTATCTACATTTGTTGTTTCCTCGTCACCACTGTCCTCATCAGAGTTTTGGCCATCTCCTGGGGGAAGCATAAAGACATCTGCACACCACCATCTTCCAGAATATTGATTACATTATTTACAGTGAGCCTGAAAGTAGTCAATATCCTTATTGTTTATAAAACTTGGATTAACAATATCATATATTTTGATAAATTAGACATTCATTTTTCTGGGTGCATAATTCTAAACATTGGTTCAGAGTTAAACCTTGTTTATTAAAGATTACTGGTGGTTTATATAACTCACAAAAACCATTTTTATGGAACCCAACAGAGCATGCTTTGTTGTCATTGCAGGCTATATCACATTCATCCTGGTTCTTAGAACCGAAAACGACTAAAAATACACTTGTTAAGTATGTATTATTTGTATATTTATAATGACATTCTGAAACATAAATTACCTGGGTATAAAAACAACAAGAAATATAAATGATTGGAAGGCTGAGCTGATGAATCAGCTTCACAGTGACAACAGGAGTACCTGACTACGTAAGCGATAAAAAAATGACATTCTCTGACTAAATAGACAGTTTGAGTTCTTCTTCTTGCCTAATTAATAGTCCAACTAAGGTATATTAATTATGATCAGCACAACTCACTGACTGATTAAAAGTTACAGGAGTTCAGATTAAGACTTTAGACCTTGTTGAGTGTCAGTTTTACAAACTTATAGAGAAAACAATAAATCGGCTGACAAAAATAATAAATAGGCGAACAAAAATAATAATTCTGCAAACTTAAATAAAAAATCGCAGACAAAAATAATAAATCGGTGGACAAAAATAATAATTCTGTAAACTTAAATAAAAAATCGCGGACAAAAATAATAAATCGGTGAACAAAAATAGAAATTCTGCAAACTTAAATAAAAATTCGCAGACAAAAATAAAAATTCTGCAAACTTAAATAAAAAATCAAAAGATAAAAATGTGTCCTAAACGAGCCACCGTAGTGAACAGTTAGTGATCAGTTTTTACATAATATTGGACAGTTATTGAATTAAGTACGACTTATAAAACTCTTCCATTCTACTAGATAACTTGAAGCTCTTGAATTCAACTCATTGGATTTGAGCTCCACTAATGTTGATAGTGGTACATGATATACTCACTCTTTTAGAACACCTGTTGCCTCTCTACCATTGTGTTTATCAATTCTGCACCCCTTTAGTAGAACTCACGTAGTTAATATTTTTTTAAGTATCTTTATAGCTCTGAATTCCAGTATTAATATAAGCTATCATACCTGAAGGTGTACACTGTGGTTTTCGATATCTCCATTTTCCATGTATACACTCCATACCTTGTTCCATCCTGAACCCCTTTTTACACTTTATCATTACATTCTCACAGTCTTCATCAAAAATGGCATTTTCAACACTAGGAAAATTAGTGCAATCTGTAAATGACATTTTGTTATTACTATTTTTAATCCTATACGATGTATTATGATATTAACTATAGGTCTATTGTCTCTATAGCTGTCGATTGATTATTTACCACCAAAGATAGTTGGAAATGCGTTTAACAAGTAAACGTTGTTTTAGTTTCCCAAGTTTCAGAACAAAATATTTCATTCCGAATCTTCACTTAATAAAACGTTGATATGAATTTCAAATAGATTTAGAAGCTTGACTTAAGTTTGAAAGCAAAATAAATTAAATAATTCACCACCTTAAGATAATAAGTATTAATAATTACCTGCATCTATAAGAATCAGTGCTGTAACGGAACACAACAGTACGGAGCATAATAGGTTATTCATGATTCTAACGTAAAAGATACTTAGAGTCTTTGATGTATTGTCGAGTGCCAGATTTCATGAGCAATTTATACTAAATCCAAGCCTCCTACTAGACGAATGTTAATTAATTAATTATTGTCAATCAATATTTTATACCAGTAGATCATTGAATATCATTAATAACATTAGTTTTTTTAAGGAAAATTTTAAAAGTGTTGCTGACTTCATATTTCATCAAAATATTAGAATCAAAATGTCCTACACATGATTGTATAGCTTGTGTGCATACACAGTTTGAAGAAAATGTCTGCTTCCGCCGGAAATCAGACATACATCGAGCATGTTCACACAAGCCTTGATAGATTTTAAAGGGGGCGATGAAGGGGGACTACTTTCTCATGGACAAGAACAATTTATTGAAATATTGGGTTTAAAACAAAAACAGCAGGATTTCTGTCATAAAATCGCACTGACCACCAACAAAATTTGAATATATCTAAGTTTTAGCAAAGAAAATATTAATAGCTTCAAATCAAATTTAGTGTTAGCTATATGTAGTGAAAATTGAAGAGAGTTTTTAAGCTGTGAAATACGGCCAAATGAAAGCTATTGTAAAATTAATTTGCTGTAAGTCGGTGGTCTAGGTGAACGGACGTGTGCGACTGAGCAGAAGAATCTAGTCAACCGTGACCGCAATTTGATTCTAGCAGTGTACATAAATTTGATAACTTTTAACCAACTTTTAAGCAACTTTTTACAATTGTGACTTTTATAAATATGGATACAAGTATGATTTGTATGGATATGAATTCCTCTGAAAGTTTTGTGAATGAAGTGATGGCCTCAGGGAATAATTTGTCAAACCAAGATGTTTGCTCCACGGGACCAACGACTCAACACGGAGGACGAGTGCGGCTCAACAGTGTCAAGCGATCTCTAGAAGACTGTACAGGAGAAACAGAAAGCGAAGATATAAACAGTAAGAAACCTAAGTCTAATTATAAAACTGATAATCACGACGCTCGTTTTGACGAATTAATGAAAATGGTGTCCTGTCTTAGCACCCAAATGACAAGTCAAATATCAAATCTAGAGAAAAATATCGAACAAAAAGTGTCAAATATTATAGATGCTAAATTACATTCAGAAATTAAACATTTAAAAGTGGAAATTAAGGAAAATATTAGTGGGAAAGTGGAACAAGAAATTGCTAAGGTGAAATCAGATTTGGACATAAAGTTTAAAGAGTTTAGTGAGAAATCGTTAAACCAACGACCATATTCCCAAGCGAAAACTAATCACTTAAAACTAGTCATAAAGAACCTAGAAAACAGTAATGAAGACTTAAACCCTGAGTGCTTACTAACCAAGGTGAACGATTTAATCAAGGACGGTCTAAAACTAAACGATGTTCATATAACCAAAGCCGAACGTTTTAAGTCAAAAAGAGTGCTCACCGAAACTAGACAAAGACCAAACAGGCCGAGCTTAGTAATACTCAGCGTAGAAAATGATGAACAAAAATATAAACTTTTAGGTAGAAAACGGACATTAAATAGTACATTGAAATATAAGAATGTGTTCATAGAAACTCTGAAGTCTCCTGAAGAAATGAAAGAAGAAAGTAACTTGCGAGTTGTGATGAAAGAACTAGGAATTAATAACAATAAATTTGTTTTTAGAAATGGTCGGCTTTGTAATAAGTCGGCATGAGGGTGTCTGAGACTGGGTTCCTGGAATTGTCGAGGATTCCCAGTAAAACAGTGTACGAACTCTGATTTTCGCAAAAATGTGATTAATTATTCTGACTGTGATATACTGGCACTTTGTGAAACGTTTTTAACCTCAAATAATGTTTTAGATGTAAATGGATATAAATGGTTTGGAAATAATAGAAAGTCATTTAACAAAAAGGCTAAAAGGGGGAGCGGAGGTGTTGGTTTTCTTATTAGAGACTACCTTATAGGGACAGCTTTTAACGTACGTATTTTAGACTCTCGTCACGAAGATATTTTATGGATCCATGTAGCTGGTATAAACTCAAACTTGAGCTTATGTCTTGCTGTTTGCTATCTCCCACCCGAAGGTTCCACCCGCCCTTGTGAACCACAATCATTCTTTGAGACACTACTTGAACAAATCTACAGTTACCAAAACATTGGTGATATTCAAATCTGTGGAGATTTTAACGCGCGGTGTGGTGATGCTTCAGATACGATAGACGGTGTTGATGGGATTATGCCCCGTGAAGTGATTGATGTTCGAGATAATCATTACGGTGAACTTTTTATAGATTTCCTTACAGTTTCAAATCATGTCATGCTAAATGGCAGAATCGGGTCGCAGGACTTTACAAACATATCAACAATGGGTAGATCGGTCGTCGACTATGTATGTGTGCCACACGAAAATATAGACAGCATAAAGTCGTTCTCAGTGCTTACCATGTCAGACATAATCGATAACACTAAAAACCATCCTGATTCAACACCAGATCACTCCTTGTTGATATGGGAAATTGATGATACACGCGACACTAGCCCCCAACCAAAGATAGAAAACGTTGCCAAGTTCGATTTTTCAACAACCCCCAATGACTTTTTAAGTAATTCAGAATGTTTAGACAGGGTGAACGAGACAATTAAGGTTATGGAACGTCAGCTGGATCTACATAATGACGTAAACGGGGCTTATAGTGAATTTCAAAAGCTGATAAATGAAGAAATGAGACTCAGAATTTTAAAGAAAGTTGTGCCTAAGGAACTGTGTAATAGAATCAGATCAAAATATAAACCGTATTGGAATCCTACACTTCAATCACAATGGGAGAGAGTGCGTCGGTGCGAGAAAGACTGGCTGAAAGAAAAACTCCACTGCAACAAAAGGCGCCTTAAAGAAATATACTGCCATGAAAGAAAACTTTTTGATACTAATCTTAGGAAACACAAGCGCAATTATTTAAACAAACAAAAAGATGAGCTTAATACTGCGTACGAATATGACAGAACAGAATTTTGGAATAAAATAGGAAGAATCGGGATTGTGAACGATAGGAAGTCAAAATTCCCGAGGACCATTAAAGGCAAAGACGGGCAAGTTGTGTATGAGGAGAAGCAAGTGCTTAACATATGGAAATCGGAATTTGCGGAGCTACATAGTGATACAGCAACCTACGACAATAGTGACGTCACGTTACCAGAAAATTGTGAAAATAATGACAATATAAACCAGCCTATAACATTTGAGGAAGTCAAAAAAGCCATAAAAGAACTAAAAAACAAGAATTCGTTCGGGTATGACGGTATCCCCTCTACAGTGCTAAAAAATGAAGCAACCCCCAAAATTTTATACAAACTATGCGAAGCCTGCTTCGAACTCGGAACAGTCCCAGCTGAATGGACTAAAAGTGTCATCCAACCCATTTTTAAACAAGGAAGTGACGATGTGCTCAACCCGTCAAACTACAGGGGTATCTCTCTTATTTCGGTTCCAAGTAAAATATATTGTAATATTCTTAATAACAGGATAAGTAACTGGCTCGAAAAAAACAATCTATTATCTGATTTCCAAAACGGGTTTCGTAAAAATAGATGTTGTGCTGATCACGTTTTCTCACTTTACAACATTATAAACGAACGAAAAAACTCTCGGAAACCTACGTTTGTCTGCTATGTTGATTTTCGTAAATGCTTCGATTCTATAAAAAGACCGCTTTTATGGCATAAACTGGGAAACATGGGTCTGAATGGTAAAATCTTAAACGCGGTAAAATCATTATATTTTAAAACCACGGGTGCAGTGAAAATTAACAATAAACTTTCTGAGTGGTTCCCCATTGAAGCCGGAGTAAAACAAGGTTGTCTTATATCGCCCGCCCTATTCTCGATGTATATAAATGATCTCATTGAAGAGATTGGTGAACTGAAATGTGGTATAAAAATAGATGAAAACTTGCAAGTCTCCGCCCTCGCATACGCTGATGACGTTGCTCTTACTGCCCCAGATGAAGCAAGTTTGGAGAAAATGCTCGCAGTGCTCATTACCTGGTGTGAAAGATGGAAACTAACTATTAACCCCAAAAAATCGAACATTGTCCACTATAGAAACCCGTCCACCCCCCAATCCAATTTTAAATTTTCTTGTGGTTCAGATGAGATTACGTTTACAGACTCTTACAGATACTTAGGTATTTGGATTGACGAACATTTAGACATGAAAAAGGCAACTACGGAATTAGCCAAGGCAGCCAGTCGAGCTCTAGGTGCCCTTTGTACAAAATTCAAACTATGTGGTGGAACTTCATATTCTGCATTCACTAATTTGTACAATAACCTGGTTGAACCAATTTTGTTTTATTGTGTAGGGATATGGGGTACAAAGGCATATTCATGTATTAATTCGGTGCAAAATAAGGCTATGAAATTCTTTTTAGGGGTTGGCAAATTTACACCAAATATTGCAAGTAGGGGTGACATGGGATGGCTTTCATGTTGGTCGAAACAAAAAACTGAGTGCATCAGACTGTTATGCAAGTTGTTCCGTGCTGATCCGAACAGACACATTTTCCTTATACTTAAGTATATGTCAAGGAATAGGAACAAAAAGGGCTGGTATTTTAAAGTTTTAAACACTGTTGAATCTCTTGTTTTAAATGATGCTGTTTTTAATCTTTTATTGCCAATCAAGAAAATTATGTCCATCACTAAAATTAAAATCATGAACTACGACACTAATGAATGGAATACGGAATTATTTAACGACCGTCAAAACACTAACGGTAATAAACTCCGTACATACAGGAAGTTTAAAACTGAATGTTCCCTTGAGCCATATGTAACGGATACACGTATTCCAAGGTCACACAGACGTCTCATTTGTCAACTTAGAAGTGGTTGCCTCCCCATCGCCATTGAAACTGGGCGTTATTCTAAACCCCCAACCCCTCTCGATAAACGCTTATGTAAATGTTGCAATGAAAATGTTTTAGAGGATGAATTCCATGTGACAATTAAATGCCCAGTTTATCAAAATATAAGATGCGAACTTTTAAACTTTTGTCGAAATATAAATTCTAATTTTAACTCTTTATCTGAACCTGAGCAATTTTATTTTGTAATGAGCAATGCGCACGTCCAATATCACTTGGGTAAATTTCTATTTAATATGTATTCTACACGTCAAAAACTTTTAGCTTTTAAATAATCTCCGATAGTGATTGTTTCATTTTACATCTGTTGAGAATATATTTTATCTAAAGTTCTATCAATTTTATCTTTATTTGCTGAAAATAGAACTGAATTTGTTAATTTTTGTTTTACCGAAAAATATATTTAATCCTTTAATATTGTTTACTTTATCTGTTGAGAATATGTTTTAATTTTAATCATTGTTGTACCAAAAGATATATCTTAATTTTATATGTAAATATATGTTTTAACCAGTAAGTGTCACATAGGCCAATTGTGGCCCGGAATCTTATTGTTGTATAATATATATGCCATATCTATGTATAGATTCGTGACACAATTAATAAACTAAATTATTATTATTATTATGTAAGCTCCTGAGCACTTAGAACTAAAACTCAGTAGGAGACAGGGTTAAGATGATCGACAAGTGTTAAAAGAAGGTTATACAACAATGATGATAAAACTGTTGTTTTGAACTTTTCGCACCTCGGTGTGATATCAGTGAGCCATACATACAAATTAATTTGATTATGTAATTTTTTTACCCTCACAAAATATATTATTTTGTTATTTTTTTTCAAAATTGTAACATACAAATTTCAAATATCCCTTTATTTACCGCTGTGAATTCACAATTTATAAAACCGTTTGAATGTTTTTCCTATCTTAATTAGAACTAGTTAGCTAGTGTTTCTAAAGGGGTAGTGAGCCGTGGTGGCTCAGTGAGTTAGAAGCCTGCCCGCTAACCTGAAGGTCCCGGGTTCAATCGCGGCAAAGGTCGAGATAAACCTTCGGATTTTTCAGGCCGGGTTACCAACGTTTGTAAGGCCCTCCTACTAGGTTATATCTGGGGTTGTTAGACCCTTCTGCTAGGTTATATCCGGGGTTGTAAGGCACTTCTGCTAGGTTATATCCGGGGTTGTAAGGCCCTTCTACTAGGTTATATCTGGGGTTGTTAGGCACTTCTGCTAGGTTATATCTGGGGTTGTAAGGCCCTTCTGCTAGGTTATATCTGGCGTTGTTGGGCCCTCCTACTAGGTTATATCTGGCGTTGTTAGACCCTTCTGCTAGGTTATATCTGGGGTTGTAAGGCCCTTCTACTAGGTTATATCTGGGGTTGTAAGGTCCTCCTACTAGGTTATATCTGCGGTTGTAAGGTCCTCCTACTAGGTTATATCTGCGGTTGTAAGGTCCTCCTACTAGGTTATATCTGCGGTTGTAAGGTCCTCCTACTAGGTTATATCTGCGGTTGTAAGGTCCTCCTACTAGGTTATATCTGCGGTTGTAAGGTCCTCCTACTAGGTTATATCTGCGGTTGTAAGGTCCTCCTACTAGGTTATATCTGCGGTTGTAAGGTCCTCCTACTAGGTTATATCTGCGGTTGTAAGGTCCTCCTACTAGGTTATATCTGCGGTTGTAAGGTCCTCCTACTAGGTTATATCTGGGGTTGTAAGGCCCTCCTACTAGGTTATATCTGGGGTTGTAAGGCCCTCCTACAAGGTTATATCTGCGGTTGTAAGGCCCTATGACGCAAGGTTGGAATGTTGAACGGGGATAAAGACTGTGGAAAGGTATTAAAACATTCAGAAAGTATATAATATGGTATTTAAAGAAGCACAAGATATATGGATATACTATTTCTAACAATTTATTAACTCAACGTTTCACATGCTCATACAGGCAGCGTTATCAAGAGAAATGAATAAAAACTTAACAGGACTAACAATATATATAGATAAAAGAAAACAACACATGATTAGCACTCTAATTACGGAAGCCATAATTAAACCAACAAGGATTAACATGGGTAGATAAAGAGGGGTTAAGGAAGCCATAAGATGAGAGGTAGTTAATTAATCAAATAGTCCATTCCAAACGTTAGGGATATAGTATCCTACATCACGGTTAAGTTCTGGCTTGTGCTTTTTTATTTCGATGGCTTCTCTCAGTTTTCTGTTTTTCCATGAATTATGGTTGGTTGCAAGAAGTTCGACGCTATTCCATCTGATTCTGTGGCGCCTATCTTTTAAATAGTGTTCAGCTATAGCAGAATCTTCAGACTTGCGTTTATTACATGCCGTTCTGTGTTCTTCTATTCGTACTGATATAGGTCTAGATGTTTCCCCAATGTAAGATTTCTTGCAACTACAGTCAATTTTGTATACTACACATTTAGGGTCCGGGTTGGGTTCTTCCATTCTTCCTTCTGCATGAACCAAGGTTTTTAAGGACGTGGTGCCTGAGAATGCTACTGTAGCTCCTATTTGTTGGGTCAGTATCCTTTTTATGTGGTAGCTGATGGTTCCTACATAAGGGATGCTGAAGAATACCGGAGATTTAGCTGGTTTAGGTTTTCTACAAGTGGGTGTTAGAGTGTTCTTCATAACCTTGTTCACCAGTTTTGGGTTATATTTGTTGAAGTTGATGAAGGACTGTTTTAGGTGGTTGAGTTCATCTTCTAGCGATTCTTGATTGCATATGATGTTGGCACGGCGTGTAAGGGTTGAGATTATTCCTGTTTTGACTGTCATTGGGTGGTTGGATGAGTTGTGGACATATTGGTCTGTGTGGGTTGGTTTTCTGAACACTGTTGTGGCAAGACTTTCATCCTTTCGTGATATTAGGACATCAAGGAACGCTAGTTGTTGGTTGGTATTTTCACTTTCAGTTGTGAATTGAATCCTAGGGTGGATGCTGTTCAGATGGAGACGTAGTTCTTCAGGATCTTTGGTACTATCTATTATAACAAATGTATCGTCCACCTTTCGTAGCCAGCATTGGGGTTGGAAAGGGGCTGTTGATAAGGCTAGTTCTTCAAAGTACGTCATATATATTTCAGTAAGGAGTGGGCTAATAGGTGATCCCATTGGTAGGCCATGTACTTGTTTGTAAATTTCGTTTTTCCAAGTGAAGTATGTTGTTGATATGCACAGTTTAACTAGTTCAACAATACTGTTGACACTAAGTTTGGTATTTAGATCTGGGAGGACAGCTGATACGCGATTAGTGAGGATGTCTAATACAGAGTCAGTAGGCACATTGGTGAAGAGGTCAATTACATCATAACTAATTATTTTACCTGTGTATTGGGCGGATTTTATGAGACTACAAAAGTGGGACGAATCTTTAACATAAGATTTAGCTGTTTTCCCAAGTGGGGCAAGTAGTTTGGTGAGGTATTGGGATAATTTATAGTGCACACTGTTCCTGGAGCATACAAGGATTCTTACTTTAACTGGGTCTTTATGGATTTTGATCTGTGCTTTAGCGTAAGGTGGGGTGGGGTGAGTTATATGGAGCTGTTTATGTAGCGCTTCATCTATTTCTTTCTTCTCTTCTAGTTCTTTAAGTTTCCGCTTTAATTTTCCGTTAAGAGTGGTTGTGGGGTTAGTTTTGGATTTTTGGTATGTAGTTTGATCCGCAAGACTGGTTTCTACTAATTCTTCTAAGTGGTTGGTATCTATCACTACTGTTGCCTTCCCTTTGTCAGCTGGTACAATAGTGATGGTTTGGTCTTGGTTGAGTTCTTTAATGGCTAATCTGTCTTGGTTGCTTAGATTTGGTCTTTGTGGTTTAGCTTTTTGGATGATGTTGAGGATTTGGTGTCTTATATGATCAATTTTTCCAATTTTTCAAAGCAAGATAATGGAACAAAGTTGTCACAGGAGATTTTTCTGTATGATTTTTCTATAAAAAAAATATACCTATATACTCCTATATGAAAAGAATCATTTTTTTTTTAAGACAAATTTAACCCAATTATCAGTCATAACGAATTTTTGTTTGGATCATATCTTCCTATGACAGCGAGTTCACCACATCTCAGAAATCATAAAATACAATAATAAACATAGATAAAAATAAGTTGTCAAGATAGAAATTAAAAAATCCAGTTCTTAGACACAACAAATTGTATGTAAAATATCAAAAGTAATCGGCAGTCTAATCTTGGTGAGTACTCAAAGATATGGCATGCTGCCATAGAGATTCTATGACACGGCCAAGAGTACCCAAATCATCTGTTCTATCTTGGGACATATAACTAGAACCGGATCTGCATTTGGGCAGCCTCGTATAATTTTCTCTATCTGAAATCGAGATAAAGAATCAGCTAAAATATTAGTGGAGCCAGGAACATGACTGATATAAATAATAAAATTAGTAACTGCAGATCACATTATCAAAGTACGTAATAAAGATGCAATTGGCAAACTAGAAGAGGTATTTAAACTTTAAACTTTTAAAATTTTAATTGAAGTAAAACATCTGCTGTTATAATTTAATATTCATTTGAATCATTTGATCAACTTAAAAAATTTAATTTAAATTCCTATGAATAATAGCTGAAGCGGTGAAATGAATCTTGTCGTTGGACGAATAAATTTGACCTCATTTCAAATTGTTGATCTCGATATATCTGAAGGTAGGTTGTCCAGGGTAACGTTAAATAACTGACAAAAACCTTCAACGATATGCAACATCACACATTCATTCTCTTGGTGCATAATTCTAAACATAGGTTCAGAGTAAAATCTTGTTTTATAAAGATGAATGGTGGTCCAAATAGAATACATCCATTCCCCCCGTCTAGTAACACAGCCGAGCATCTGGAATTTTCATTGTAAGCTAAATCACATGCATTCTGGTTCATGCCATAAAAACGGCCATTGTTGAAGAGACTATTTATAACACAACACAATTATAAAATTTGAAATTATTGGCATAAGGGAACTACACCAAATGTGAAACACAGAATTGACAAAAGGGCGGAGTCTTATATAATAATAAATGTGAGAGGACGGGCCATGAATAAATGTGAGGGGACTGAGCCATGAATATGTGTGTGAGCGATCGGGGCCCTGTGCAGCGATGCTCTGTGTGTAGGAACACTGACGATTGTTCATCAGGCCTAATATGCCTTCTGTAACAATCTGAGCTCCAACGACCCATATATTTAATCATGTGATCTTGCGTATTAGACCTGGCAGCAGAAGTAGCAGCTCCAATTCTAAATGAATGCCCATTATACAAATCAGAATTTAAACCATATGCTGCAAAAATGATCTTAAAAATGAGATCTAGTAACAACTTGTCCATCATCCATCAACAAAACGTGGTTCTAACTTGGAAATGTTTGATTACGTAAAGCAAGATAATGGAACAAAGTTGTCACGGGAGATTTTTCTGTATGATTTTTCTATAAATAAAAAAATACCTATATACTCCTATATGAAAATAATCATTTTTTTTATTTTTAAGACAAATTTAACCCAATTATCAGTCATAGAGAATTTTGTTAGGATCATATCTTCCTATGACAGCGAGTTCACCACATCTCAGAAATCATAAAATACAATAATAAACATAGATAAAAATAAGTTGTCAAGATAGAAATTAAAAGATTCAGTTCTTAGACACAACAAATTCTATGTAAAGTATCAAAAGGAATCGGCAGTCTAATCTTGGTGAGTACTCAAAGATATGGCATGCTGCCATAGAGATTCTATGACGCGGCCAAGAGCATCCAAATCATCTGTTCTATCTTGGGACATATAACTCGAACCGGATCTGCATTGGGACAGCCTCGTATAATTTTCTCTATCTGAAATCTCGATAAAGAATCAGCTAAAATATTAGTGGAGCCAGGAACATGACTGATATAAATAATAAAATTAGTAACTGCAGATCACATTATCAAAGTACGTAATAAAGATGCGATTGGCAAACTAGAAGAGCCACCCTTATTATATTTACTACAGCTTTATTGTCACAGTTGAACAAAATTCTTCTATCTTTCTAAGTCTTACCCCATAATATACTAGCAGCTATAATGGGATGCAATTCTAAAAAACCATTAGATAAAGGTTTATTATCAATCAAAGACAGATTAGAAAGCCACTTTTCTACAAACCATTTACCTTGATAATAACACCCAAACCTTATTGATACTGATGCATCCATATTCCTAGTATCTAGTATAATCCCTAAATACTGCAGTTCTACAGATGGACCTTCTGTTTTCTTTGGGGGAAATAGACACACCTAATCTTTGAAACAGAGTCATCAATAAAAATAGAAGTAAAACATCTGCTGTTATAATTTAATATTCATTTGAATCATTTGATCAACTTAAAAAATTTAATTTAAATTCCTATGAATAATAGCTGAAGCGGTGATATGAATCTTGTCTAGATTCTAGCAAATAAACGAAGTTATACCTAAAAGAAAAGTTCCTAAAACTAATAAATAAATCAAAATATCACAATGAAAAAGAAAAAGAAATATTTGGTCAACACCCATATTTCGGCAAGTACAAAACAAAATGCTTACGAGATTGACACTTATGTTATTGAAAGTTGTAGTTCTTTGATGGAAGTATAACATCTGCTGTTATAATTTAACCTAAATTTTACTACATGTAACTGTTTCTACTTTTTAGGACATACTAGTAGAAAATGATGTTCATCATCAACCTTATGAAGACCACGGTGAGGACATATTCTATTATCTATATGACATATCTATATCGACCTCTCTCTATTTCTTACCTTTACTTCTCTAAAGTCACCGAGTCACATACCCATTACCATCCTATAGTCCATACACTCCTCATACTTACCACCATAAAGTCCAAATACTCCACATCCTAACTACTCTAAAGTCACTGTGTCACATACCCCTTACCACCCTAATCTCTATATACTCCTCATCCTAACTACTCTAAAGTCACTGGGTCACATACCCCTTACCACCCTAAACTCTATATACTCCACATCCTTACTACTCTAAAGTCACTGTGTCACATACCCCTTACCACCCTAATCTCTATATACTCCTCATCCTAACTACTCTAAAGTCACTGTGTCACATACCCCTTACCACCCTAATCTCTATATACTCCACATCCTAACTACTCTAAAGTCACTGGGTCACATACCCCTTACCACCCTAATCTCTATATACTCCACATCCTTACTACTCTAAAGTCACTGTGTCACATACCCCTTACCACCCTAATCTCCATATACTCCTCATCCTTACTACTCTAAAGTCACTGGGTCACATACCCCTTACCACCCTAATATCTATATACTCCACATCCTTACCACTCTAAAGTCACTGGGTCACATACCCCTTACCACCCTAATCTCTATATACTCCTCATCCTTACTACTCTAAAGTCACTGGGTCACATACCCCTTACCACCCTAATCTCCATATACTCCTCATCCTTACTACTCTAAAGTCACTGGGTCACATACCCCTTACCACCCTAATCTCTATATACTCCTCATCCTTACTACTCTAAAGTCACTGCGTCACATACCCCTTACCACCCTAATCTCTATATACTCCACATCCTTACTACTCTAAAGTCACTGGGTCACATACCCCTTACCACCCTAATCTCCATGTTCTCCTCATCTTTACTACTCTAAAGTCACTGGGTCACTTACTCCTTACCACCCTAATCTAAAACAGCACAATCAAAAAATGCAATCACCCATAAACAAGATATGAAACCACCCACACACGAGACATGAAAATACCCACCAACGAATCATAGGACCACACACACAAAACATGGAACCTTCTCAATTTAGAAGTTTTATCAATAGGGCTTTCCTCGTTAAAATACGATTTGGCACAAATCCCTTGCAAGCCACGATGTAAGAACACTATTT
The DNA here is from genome assembly GCA_030562195.1 of Nipponacmea schrenckii. NCBI lineage: Eukaryota > Metazoa > Mollusca > Gastropoda > Lottiidae > Nipponacmea > Nipponacmea schrenckii. Next base: position 1,674,762 of record JAUJPP010000006.1, read on the forward strand.
TTATGTCTCTGTTAGTTGTAAGAATTATTGGTTTAATGTTATTTGTACAAATCTGCTGTATTTCCACTATATTTCATTCTTTCCGAGAACATGTTGTAAAACCTTTGTAATTTCATGAATTAGGCCAAGTTTAGCATGTCATTACGTTTGTAAAATATATTTTATTTCTTAAGATATTGCATTAAATTTCATAGTTTCCATACTGAACAGATAACTCTTGTTTATGATATTGTCGGTTTTACAGGATTTGTCTCCCTTTAATGGTCAGCTTGTCAATATATTTGTCTTACTTGTATTTTATGTCATTCTCTGTCTCTTTGTAGCTAGCTATTCACCACTAAAATAAAGTAGTCTGCCCTCCAGCTGCCATTTTGTTCAAGAGGCATTTAAGCTAAAGATTAGAGAATTATACAACTGTTCACGCCTACATTATATTTATTGTGGTCTTAAAACCTCAATCAATTAACTGGTAACATAGAGTGAACTCCCTTATTAAAGATGTCCTGGATGTCCTTCCAACTTTCATATATTTGCTTGTCTCTAATGTTAGACATGATTTATGATTGTGATGTAATACTGAATATTATTTATTAACTATTACTCACTTTATATTTTTTGTTAAATAAACATCAATATGAACAATGATGAGTTTATTATTTTTTCCTTCGGCTATATAAGACTGTCGTACACAATTTTCAAAAATGCCGTTTTTATGATTATTGCTGTTGACAAATATAGCTTTATTCCGTGTTTTGATACCCCCCTGCATTTAAATAATCCATGGATTATTTAAATGCAAGGGTTTTGCAAAATCACGAAATAAAGCCAAATTTCAAAGAAATAAAATCAGAAAAACGGCATTTTTTAAAATCGTTTCCCCCAAAAAACCTCTACACCCCTTTTTTGTTCTCGCATTTACCCCAAGGAAGACCCTTCCCCGGGACTCTCCTTCCCCAGTCGCAGTATAATATCGTTTATTTTTTTGTCCGTCGCTTATATAATAGTCCCACTAAATAATCCATGGATTATTTAAATGCAGGGGTCTTGCAAAATCACGAAATAAAGCCAAATTTCAAAAAAATAAAATCAGAAAAACGGCATTTTTTAAAATCGTTTCCCCCAAAAAACCTCTACACCCCTTTTTTGTTCTCGCATTTACCCCAAGGAAGACCCTTCCCCGGGACTCTCCTTCCCCAGTCGCAGTATAATATCGTTTATTTTTTTTGTCCGTCGCCTATATAATAGTCCCACTAAATAATCCATGGATTATTTAAATGCAGGGGTCTTGCAAAATCACGAAATAAAGGCAAATTTCAAAAAAATAAAATCAGAAAAACGGCATTTTTTAAAATCGTTTCCCCCAAAAAACTTCTACACCCCTTTTTTGTTCTCGCATTTACCCCAAGGAAGACCCTTCCCCGGGACTCTCCTTCCCCAGTCGCAGTATAATATCGTTTATTTTTTTGTCCGTCGCTTATATAATAGTCCCACTAAATAATCCATGGATTATTTAAATACAGAGGGTTTGCACAAAACAAAAAATAAAGCCAAATTTGA